>VWPW01012031.1:23225-379892 GCA_013389825.1 Crypturellus undulatus | reverse complement strand
GCCGAGGCGGCCGCCCGCGGCAGCAGCAGCAGCAGCAGCGGCGGCTCCGCGGCCGCCATGGAGGAGCCGCGCGCCGAGGCGGTGGCGGCGTCGGCAGCGGCGGAGCCGAGGAGGCAGCAGCAAGGGGTGAAGCGGCATCACCACAAGCACAACCTGAAGCACCGCTACGAGCTGCAGGAGACGCTGGGCAAGGGCACGTACGGCAAAGTGAAGCGCGCCATCGAGAGGTTCTCCGGCAGAGTGGTAAGGCGGGTTGCCCCCCCCCCCCCCCCCCCCCCCCGGTAAAATAATAACGATGTGGTTCGGTGGTGACGCTTTTATCGCAGAATGGAGCCGCTGCGGGGTGTTCCCGAGGGGGAGGCATCCCCGAGCCGGTGCCCTGCGGAGCCCGGGGCACCTCTGACCGGCACCCAAGCGCGCCTCCCTTTGGGCGCCGGTGCTTTGGGTGCAAGCCCTGGAGAGGAATTTAATTAGTTAATTAATTAATTTTGGGGGGGAAGTATTGTGGTTATACATCATTCTTAAAAAAAGAAAAGAAAAAGGAAAAAAAAAAAAAAAAAAAAGACGTGCGTTATTACTATTGGGAAACATAGGGTGGCTCTTGGTTTTTATTCCCTCCCCTGGGTGCACCGCCCCGCTCATCCTCTTTCTCCCCCACCTGGAAATCCAGGCTTTCCCGAGCCCTGTCGTGGCCCCAAGCAGCTGCTAGGGCACCGCCGGGGTGTTGGAGACTGGTGCTCCGGTTAAAGAGTCGCTGCCATGCAGTCGTGCTTTTGCGACCTGAACTTTGCTGACACCTAAAAAAAATGCAGGGGCTGCAGCCCGGCCCCGTTGGTTTTTACGAGCCGCCGCGCAGCTCGGCCGGGCCGGCTGGCTCGGGAATGAAAGCGGCCCCGAGCGTGTCCTGCCATAACTCAGCCTCGGCGTTTCCTCGGCCGCGCGGCGCTCCAGCCGAGCACAAAAATGCGATTGAAGAAATGTACACATTACTCAGAGTTATTGTCATTTTTCCTTCACTGAAATATGTAACCATTCACAGAGGACGAGCGAATGAGAGGCAGGGATTGCCTTAAAGGCTGCCTGGAGAAGCAGATGCTTTTCTGAAGAGTTCTTAGCACAGCCTTTCATACAAGGTAGACTAATTGATTTTTTTTTTTTCACTAGACCTCACAGCAAAGCAAAGCATTTCCCTAGTGACATTACAGGTTTTGTTTCACATACCTTTTTTTTTTTCCTTTTTTTTTGTGGTGGTGTCTGCAAGCTGAGCATGACCCAAGAGGCAGAAGCAACTGTAAAACAGAAAAAGAAATCGGAGATGCAGTGGCTTTAATCAGTGCCGTTTACTTTGCAACTGAATATCTTTGTGTCGACAGTGAAAATGAGAGTTTCAGCCAAGTTTTAGAGTCATATCATGTATGCTTTCAGTTTATTAGCTCATTTGGAGGCTTGCTAAAGAGAAACCAGAGATGGACATCTTTGCACATGCTCACTCCGAGTGCATGAGTTTTAAAGTTTGCTCTCTTGGCTGTTTTACAGTTTGAGGCTAACAAAAGCTCCTAGGCTATATTATTTACTAAGGATCCTTTCATAGGTAGGTAACTTGGAGGTGGATTACACAATCTAGCAAATTAACAAATATATTGAAAATACCCTTTTTAAAAGATTTGATCGATTTGGGGGGGGGGAGGGGAAATGGACTGTGGTTTAGAACAGATACGGTCTAGGGAGGGGGTTGCTCAGAGCTAAGGATGTACTGTAGACATATCTCCACTCTAAGCAAACAACATCTCTGGTCTTTCCATATCTTGTTACCTGTCAGGCTATACAACAAATGATGCTTAGATGATAGGTTCATGTGGCTAATATCATCATGGCATTGGAGAGAGTGAAAATCAAAATACTCCCAGAATCTTAAGTGCAATAAAAATGTAACACCCACTCTATCAACTGGTATGTAGAAACTAAACAAATCCTTACGGGGGTGTTAGTTTTATATTGTCGTAATATAACCCGTGGCGTATGGCACTTCATAATTATTAACTGGTCTGCAGTTGAGTTTGGGTGTAATGTTTCTATTTGAACTTTCACATCTGTGAGTGTGTGTAAAATACCCGCATTTTGTCTGTTTACAGAATAAAAGCTAGTTGTCAGGAGTCCAGCCAGACCTAAGTGAGCAGAAAACGCTTCTTGCTTTCTGATGGTTTCCTTGCCTGACTGTTACAGCAAACATTCATTCCCGGCAAATTGCTTCCTGGCGGTGAGCAGAGTGCCCTGACAGGGAGTCTGGTCAGGGAAGGGGAGAGTTTTCCTTCAGGTTTTGTCCTTCCCCTGCCTTTCTTCTCCTCTGTTCCCACTTGTTCCCACTGTGGAACAGAGCGGCTGGTGTTCACAGCATGAACAAGCCTGCCTGGATGCCGCAGTGTGTCCAGCAGGGGATGCACGGAGAGAGCAGTGTGGTCGGCGCCGTTCCTGCCAGGACTTCCAATGCAAATTACCTAAAACCAGAAGCTAGGTAGCGAGAGTCCCAAGGTCACTCTAGTCCAGCCTGTTTGCCTCCCATTCTGCTACTGCTTTAGCTAATCATCTTTCTCTTTGCTCAGCGGCAAGCAGATATTTTGAAGCTGCGTGGTAACAGATTGCAAACCTGGACCTCGGAAGCAACCCTGTGTTCCCAGTAGTCAGCCCTGTCCAAGTTATTCTCATATTTGGTCTCTCCATTTTTTGATCGCTGACAGTCTCTTTAGCTGTACGGCATTTTGCAGGGATATTTGCATGATTAGCCAGGCTTTTAATAGGAAACATGAACTTTGGATTTGCTGCCATCTGTATGGCTACAATAAACAGCTCAAGCGTGAAACAGAAATTGGCAAATTTGAGTTAATGAAATAAAAGGGTGAGAAGACAGTTCAGTCCGAGGTACATGTATGCTTTAGTCTTGTGCCATTGAAAAATCGATAGCAAGATCTCTCTTAATTGGAATGGAAATAATACTTGGCACTCAACAACAGGTTATGTTTATTTGAACAGTTATAGTTTCTTTATCTTTGCTTTTATCTTGCTGAAATGTGATCATAAAGTTTCCTGCAGTAAAGCTCCGGGGTAGATTGTATGATATATTTAGTTTGTTATTGGAAACAACATAGGTGAATTTGTTTGTTACCACAGTGACTGTAGACTGTTTTGCGTGCTGCCCGAAGCAGTTAAAATAATGCCCAGCACATGACGGATGAGGTGCCCCATTTTGCCAGCAAGATTTCCTTCATTAGTACTGGCTCAGCACACGCTGTCTAACTTATGATATTTTGAATTAATGCACCTGTTAGTAAGTGTAAGCATGAAGAGATGATATTGCGAGGCTGTGAACTAGCACTCGTGTTGGCATTTCTGTGGGTGTTTTCTCCGCTTGTCATCTTGCCTGTGTTAAAGCAAAGAACTGATCTCTAGCTCATGTTGTGTATTCGATATTCGTTAGCCAAGAAACGTCAGCTACTCTCAGGTGAGTGAGACCCACTGGATGTTGAAAAAGGGCTGGATATTGGCTGTCTCTTGCACTCACATGCAATGTCCGCTAGGAAGGGAGATGCGGCTCGATGCTGTTGCAAGTGAGGGGTCCTGCTGCACTCTCCTTGCAGTGCAACTCAACGTCACACATAGGCAACTCCAGTCTTTTTATCTGCTTTTTTTTTTTTTATTATGAAATTGGGTTTGCTCGCGTTGCCCAATGCTCGTGGGAACCCCTAGCCAAGCAGCCAGCCCTGCCTGCGCGTCCTTGCAGGGTCGGCCTGTGCACAGCACAGATATTCCTCCCAGAGAAAGCAGCGAGCTTCCCTCCCGTCCTGAGGCTGCGTGTGGAAGGTGATAGGGAATAGCTGCGGGGCCCTCTGCTCCCCCTTCTCTCTCTGCTTTGGAGCCGGAACATCTTTTCTTCCTCCTCGCCAGCAGGTGGAGGAAGCACTATTCTTCTACAGCCATTCCTCTGGCAAGTTAATTATTTTGGGAATTGATGACAAGCTGCAGCCGAATATGAAAACCAGGCATGTGGTGCATATTTGTGCAGGCGTGTTATGGTTAGTGGTGCATGTTATTTATCTTTCTTTTTTTTTTCATGTATGTGTGTAGAAATGCAGGTGGAAGGATATTGCCTGATGAAATTGGTTTCCAAATTAACATTTTATTTCTTTTTATAAAGGCCTTAGATCAACAGAATTCTTTTTGTGTGCAATTCCAGTGGAAGTCTTCATTTGGAAGTAACTCTGCTTTGTGATGATTCGGGAAATCCACATGAGGTTTTTGAAGTTCTGAGGCACAAACGTTATATATTGAAGGACGCCTTTGCTTTGTAGATTGTATTTCCCCATGTTATGGCAAAACCAAAACACAAATGCCAGCAGTCACAGCTCTGTCAGATCAAGAAATAAGGCCTTTGTTTCCTTTCCTTTTCTCTTCTCTTCTTTTCTTGTGCCATGAAACCATTCACTTGTTTGCAGCGTGGTTCTAAAGGATAAAAGTGCTCATCAGGCCAAAAGTGCTCAGAGGTCACCAGGGATGGCGAAAGCCAGTTAGGAGTTTTTTCCCCAATTTTCCTGCCTGCTGCTTTGCTGGTGCCATACGGAGGCAGGTGCCTGTCCACCGCATTCAAGTGCTTGGCCAGCAGCCTCAAGCCTGAGTAGCACTCGATACGTTCTCCTACTCGGACACGCGTTCTTCTATGCTTTCTTGGAGCAGCAAAGGAGCTGGAAGCATTCCGGCAGCCTTAAAGCACTGGGCTCTCCCAATGAATGAAGAAGTTATGTTAAAAGCACGCTTGTGTTGTCAAGGCAAGCATTCTACAAATAGAAAATGCCAGTATCCTGCTTTTCCCTCTTGTGCATGCGAATTACCATGTGATTTTAAGGACCTGATATACTTCCACCTTTTTCTCACCACTTCTGCTTCTGCACATAGGCCAGTGCTTCGAGTTGATTTTTGTCTTGGCCATTCAGTATGCAACTTTTGCAGAATAATATCCAAATCTGACAAAGAACTGTTCATTCTTTAGACATTTTCTTTGTTGTTTCATTAAAATATCTTCCTTCATTGCAGACACTGGTGGAAGTATCTACTGAACACTGCTGTGCTGCGAAGTGCTTATACAGTGCTTCGCGCAGCGAATCCTGATCCATGAATGTAACTTGGGCAGCTATGGTAACACACACGAGTAATAGTGATTATGGCTTGTATCACTTCCATTTTATACATGAGAAAGAAAGAAAGAAAAACTTGTAGATTAAAGCCCAAATCATCAGAAGGGTCCGCTGGTTTTGAGCGCCCAGCCTAATCCCTGATTTCTGCAGCGTGTGGGGTATGTGGAATGCGAGCCCGACACACAGCAGCTGAGCACAGAGCCCAGGCTTTCCCCTTTGCAGCCTGCCCTGTCCTTATCTGTGCCTGAAGCTTTTGTCCTCGTATGACACTCAGCTTTGCTCCCATCCCTGAGCCCTTTGCGCCTCTGCTGCTGGGAAGGGCATATGATTGTCGTTAGCTTGTTATTTGTTCCATCCCTATTAGCTATATTTTAGCTCTGCATTAAAGGTAAAAGAGGAAAAAACACCCACTGAATTCACTCATGTGATTCACTCATGTAGGCTTACTACAATATTGGTTACCAATAGATTGTAAAAAATTACTTCATTCCCTTTTCACATACACACGTGTGTAATTGAAATGCCAAGGATGGGCTGCAAACTGAAATTACGGATTACAGCATGTTATTAGGTGAAAGGCAGAGTCCAAAATAATACTTTTCTGCACTGAAAGTCCTGTTGAAGAAGCTGTTTGGTTCAGAGAAGTCTAGTTCAGTGGTATGAGAGTCTGAATTAATGACTAGCTAGTAAGGGTCATGGGATATATCAGCTTGTCAAATCTTTTACTAAATTAAAGAACAGCGTGTTCTTCCTTAGCTTTGAGTGAGCATCAAGCAATATTGCTAGCTGGAGTCTTATAGATGTGAATGAATTGGAAAGTTTTGAAGGTCTGTTGCGTCCTTTTTTTGTTAGATTGAACAGTTTTTGGCAGGTTTTTGGCACTTTCCTGTTTCTCAGTATATCTCTGTGCAGAGCAGTACCACTTAATGTAGGAAAGCTAGATTAATTAATGGGTGAATTTTGGCCTGGTATATGTACACTGTGATCCTATTAAATCTGAAATTCACAGCAAAATTTGAGCCAAGGTTTACAGTGCAGTCCTCAGCTTAAAACACTGTAAAAATGCGTAAGTCTTTTTTTTACAAATGGTTTCAAAGCAGCATATGTGAGAGAACTCAACAGAATAGAAATTGCTTGTACAATGTCTTTCATTAGATATAGATAAAATATATGGCATTTTTTGGTGGCATGTGTTTTAAAAATTATTATTATTTTTTAAGAACCACAATGCGGATTTGACATGTGGAGGCAATTATTGTATATACTGTAGTTGGGGGTCAGACACATTGAATAAAACCATTTGGAATGTGCAGTTCTTGCTGGCAGTTGTTTATCCCTTACAGAGCTGTAATCGCCGTTAGTCTGTGTTTTGTCTGGTAAATAAATAACCAAAGAGGTTTTTGCTGGATGGAAGACTCAGGAAGAGGTGCATGGTGGTGATAGCCACAGCAGGGCCAGGGAGGAGGAATGCTGGAGGAGGGTTAAAACCAGCCCCAGGTGCATCCATCTCGATACAGGTGTCCTGTGCAGCTGGAGCATCCCTGTCTCCTCCCTGCCCCTTCCTGAGCCAGGCTCTGCCCCTGGGCACCGCACGCTTCACAGGGAACGTCCCCGTCAGTACACTGGGAAGAGCGGGTGTTCCTGAGGAAACGTGTCTCCAATGAGAGGGGATGTTGCTAAATATGCAAATGATATTTGTCAGTGTTTCGCTTAAATCCAGCAGATATGAATACCATGTGTGTCCATTTAATAAACGAAACTCGAAATAATTTCCACTTTGTAGATAGATGGGGAAGGCTGGGGTGGGGGCGCAGGGAGCGAACTACAAAGCAAGGTAAGAACTGCATATGTGTGTTGTTATATTTGATGACCAATTCATTAAAGCCATAAGTGCATCCAGGCTCTCAATAGTGTTCTCCTGCTGTTGCTTCCTGTACTCCCTGGCTACAAAATCAGTCTCTATGGCTCTCATTTGTCTTACCCACATGAAAGACTTCGAGCATCTGCAAGTTATGATTTGAGAAGTATCTGCTTTTAAACAGAATGTATTTATCACCACGTCTTCACAGACAACACGGTACATTGTATGAATTAGAGGATCCCAGACCTTTGAACACGAGGGGGCTGGGTGAGATGTTGCATGAGGCTGTGGTGTCTGGCCATCCCCATCAAACAGCCTGGCCCCACACCAGAAATGCCAGATGTTGCATAGATGCAGAGGCCCTCCTGTAACCTTTACTGCAGGTTGCAAGGGGACATGGGTGGAGGGTGCCAGACTGTAGCCCTCTATTGTTGATGCCCTGGTTAATGCTCTCATTTTAGTTCAGAATTTTTGATATTTTAAAGTAATCAGCTGGATCTCCCTCATCCTGAACCAATCACCTCAATTCATTCTTTTAAACTAATGCATAATGTTAATGCTTAACTCTTTGATGGTTTACAAGATGTTAGCCCTTAAAACTGTCACTGGCCCACAAGTGGATGCAAGTCCTGATCTTGCTCAAGTGTGATTTTTTTTTTTTTTTTTCAGGCTGTGTTCTTGCACATGGAGGAAAATAATAAAATACTGTAATGGGTAGTTCCTCTTATATAAATACTCAACAGTGAAGCAGCTGTGGGAAAAGGACATGACTGGAATGTTCAAAATAGCCCTGAACAGTTGTAGGTAAAAACAAAATCACAAAATAAATGTGGGTTATTTAGTGGTTTATGACTTAATGGCTGCAGAATCTATTCTAGTGCCCTCTACTAACTGAAGACATTAAGAAGACAACTGAGGGTAGTCAAGCTAATATTTCACCAGGACAACTGATTTCAGGGTGACTCCTCAGCCCCTCTTCTAGCTCACTACCTTTCCCACCTCAGCTCAGCCCTGTTTATAACAGAAAACTGTCCTCTTTGCATCCTTCCTCACTTCATGTTTCTGCTCAGCCCAGGTCTTTTCCTGAACTCTCCTCAACCCTGTTCAGACCCCTTGCAACCCTCCTTGCTCCCGCTGCCTCATTTCAGAGGGGGCCAAAGGCAGTTTGGGTGCCCTGGGAAGAAGCAGGGAGGCCCTGCGTGTCCTGAGGAGCTGTCCCTAACACAGCAGCAGTAATGCTGCAAAGGCAGCTTCAACCATGTGGCCTTGCCTTTCTCGAGGACATTTGCCCGGGCTGAGCCTGACATCCTGCGTTAAGCCCAGAGCCCCAGAGCTGCTCTGGCCCCACTGCTGGGATATGGGGCGGCTGAAGGAGAAACCATGAAGGAGCCAAATGTCTTTGCTTGGAGGTCTGGCTGCTGGAGGGATTTGTGATTATTCTAATGTCTCGCGATGACAGAGATCTCAGTCAGCGTGTCTGGGTTTAGGCACTAGTGCCTTGGAACGGGGACAGTAGTTAAGGGGTACTAGGTTTAAAAAAAGAAAATAAATTCATTGTTCCTATGAAAGGATGCTGCTCCAAGCTGGGAGACTAAATTTAGCCATTCATGGATAGATCAGAAAGATTTGGGGGCCTGCTGTAGATGGCAATCGCAAAGCCTTCGTATCATGTTTCCCATGCACAAAAAAGGGATTTCATCTCTGTTACAATTTCTTATCACCAAACTCAGTGATGAATGATATCTCCCTTCACTTAAGATGCAAGGGTTACTTTAAGAGTGACAACGAATTTTTTATGGTGCCCACAAAAGGTAGCAACAAAGATTGGATAAAATTTGATCTGTCTGGTACTAAACAAATGCTCCTTTTTGTTTGTCCACAGTGTTTTGTTGTCATTGATACTAAAAGATTAAGCCTTTTGCCTGTAAGTTTATTGGAGAAAGATTGCTAAGCATTTTTTAGAAAAACAACTCCTATGGCATTTGTTTGGCGTTTCCATTTACATGTTTATTTTTGCCATTGCATTCTGCCTGAATCAAATCAAGTAGTTTCTCAAGTGGGGTTTAATTGTGTCTGTCGCAAGGCACAAATGCCTCATAGCCCATCGGGTAGTCCTGGAAGCTGGAGCACCTGAAGACGTCCCTTAGACTTGAAATGATGCCTCTCTGAGCAGGGATTCCAGCAGCGCCGTTCTGTTGTTCGTTGTTCCTGCTGCAACATGTTGGCACAGCAAAAAGGTACCGAGTAGGAGAATCTGGACGAGTGAAATGTCTGTGGTTGTTCACTGCAAGCTGTAACCCTGCACGGTGTAGAGCGTGAAGTAGCTGTGTATAAAAAGAAATACTGGTAAAAGATCTGCTAGAGGGCAATGCTACTACTTGAGCACAAAGGTATTTAAGATACAGGAGTGAGCAGGACATTCGGACCTCTGCTTGACAACTGTAATGTGATCGGAAGGATTAGCTGGATTTTTGGGGGAGGCTTAGTTAGACTCTGTACATATCTTTTAATTCCTGTGGTTCAGATGCCAAGAATAGATTTGGCATGGGCTTAGCTGACCTACAGAGGGATACAATTGAGAGACCTCCACATTACCCCCTCAGGAAGATACATTTTTAACCAGGTCTATATATGAGTCACATGATGTCCTTTACGCTAAGCTGCCTCTTCCTTTTGTTCAACTTTCCCTCTTTCATATTTATTTATAGGCTTTATGTGTCATTCATCATGTTACAAACTCTTTCATAGCCTTACAATTCTTTTGTTTAGTAAGTAGAATTATTCCCTTCATTTTTTTCCAAAGAGGAAGTGAGGGAATATCTATATTTAATGTTACATCAGCCTAGGTGGGTCAGCTAGTTAGATGGAAAAGTTAACACCAATGCAGGGTGAGCAGGAGCTGAATGGTGGCAACAGTTCTGGCAAGCATAGATAGCCTTTCCTGGCGGCATTTATTTTCTTTGGGGTGCTGAAGTGAGGTAAAATGGAGAAACACTCTTCTGTGGGTTTAAGCCCTGTCTCCTGTAGGATTCTGTTTTTGCAGCTGTAGTTTGAGTGCCAAGGGGGTAAGCGATTTCTGCGAGGTCACACAGAGCATCTGCAGCAGAGCCATGAAGAGGATGATCTGTGAGGGCACTGGAGCTTTGCTGAGTCTAGCCTTGTCTTGCGCGTGTGTAGCCATCTCTTGTCTCAGCAAGGGAACTGGTGAAGTGACATCCTGCTTCTCAAGTCTGGGCACGTGCTAGAGGCAGTGGTGCCACCTCTTTCCAAAGCCCCCAGGTTACTGTGTTGCCTTCACATTTGCTCACTCCTCCAGACCACTGCAGGTCCCCAGGAGCCGAAAAACACCAGCCTTCAGTTAGACCGCATGGTGTATTTATGTCCAGGCCACGGGCTAGTCCTCTTTTCCAACAGGTTTATTCTGTGTACAATATGAGGATTTTCTCTCTGTTTCTGTGAAACAAATGTGTTCTTGCAGTTCATCCTGTCTGGCATTTCGTTATGAAAATATGTCCTAATGGGACCGATGAAATGCTTGGTTGTGGACTGCATATTACTAGAGAGGAATTTGTCAGGGAAAAGAATTTCATTCTGTACTTTAACCTCCTTCCAGCCTTCCTCAGATGAAAAGAAAACCCTGTAACCATGAATGTAACTGGTTATCATTACTGGATATCATTATTCACTCAGTCTGAGTGTAAAGCTAAAAAAATCACATCCCCTGTGATGTCCATGGGTAAAATGTTGCTCACAGTTACATTAACACCGTTGTAAACCGAAGAGTAGAATTTGGCCCTTTGTTTCAACTGAAATATTTGGTTAATGCAGGCAAGGACTAAACAATGCACTTGAAAGCAATTTGTGTTATTGTCTGTAGAGCAAAGCTTTTATTTTATGAACTGGCTGATCATAGAGACAGCATAAATCATGTAAAGCATTCTCATTTATTCTCATTTACTTTTTCTTTCTTTTTTTTCTATTTTTTTTTTTGCACAGATGGGACTTGTAGAGTAGAGTTGCAGTCAAATGTCTGCTCCAGGATATTTTAGTTGAACTGTGTGAGTCCATTAAACAAATGTAATGGGTTTTTGGAAAGAAGCGCCGCATGTTTCAAACCAAATGTTTTACATAGAGAACATCTGGGTAGTTCTGGGTCTTTGTATGTAGAGCACATCAGACAGCAGCCGTAGTGAGCTCAGCTGGGAGGTTGCCTGGGCTGCAGTTGTAGGATATGACAATGCAGTTGTTATGGAGAATAATTTCTGTGAAGTAGTGCCATGAGCAAATGCTTGGCACAAATGGCTGTATCTTGGTGTCACTGTGCACCCAAGTTACCGTTCTTACCTGCCCAGCAAAACTCTATGTGGTGCTTGAGCCACCTACTGAACGCGGCACCTCTCAGCAGCCTTCAGCAGGCAGCTGTCCTTGGGGGGAACCAAGCTCGGTCTATTCGCAGCAAAGAGCTTGTGCACTTCTCTGGGCGGTGGAATCAAGAGGGGGAAAATGCAAGACCAGTGAAACCTCCGTAATTAGGTTGGCATTTGAGTTCACTGGGGCTACCCAAAGAACTTCAACTGAGTAAGTCGGCTCTTAGTGTGCAACATCAGCGGTAGTGTATTTCCAAGTAATGTAGAAAAGAGTCTTATTTGGAGGCTTGTTCTTGAATTAATTCTGCAGTTTAGCTTAGGAATGTGTGAGAGGAAGGTTGTGGATTCCCAGGGGAGCGATGCAGCTTCCCCTCTCCGGGTTGTTTAAATCAAAGTGCAGCCGGAGGGGCCGGGCAGCTCGCGCTCCAGGCCCATGTGGCCTCGCGCTATGCAGCGCCGCTTCAGCACTGCTCCTCGGCACCGCACGGTTTGTGGCCTCTGCCAAGCTGAGTTTCTGGACGCCGAGGGCGGTGGCGTGTCCAAGTGTGCGCGGAGGTCGCGGCGCTGGCGAGGGCAGCAGGAGGCCCGCGCGGCTGCTCAAGCGCTACCCAACCTCTTCGCTCTTGGCAGCGGGAGCGCAGAAAGGCGAGCGCTCCCCTCCCTCCTGCGGCTGGCCCCGGCCAATGCGCACACCAAGAAAGGTGTTTGCGCCTGCCGAAGAAGGGGGCTGCAGTCCTGGACATCACATGCGCTGGGAGAGCCCTCTGCCAAAAGCTTTTTCCTCTAGGAAAAGAGAAGAAGGGAAAAAAAAAAAAGTGCTTTGCTGTTTCTCCCTTCCAAAGTTAACTCTCCCAGTAACTCCTTGCCACAACAGCCTGCACCCGTGAGCTTCGCTTGTAGCAGGGAAAGCCAGAATTGTGCTTTGAAGGCTGCAAAGTTGCTCGGTAGCCAGCGGCTTTGTTGTAGGGAAGCATAATTCATTCTTCACCCTGTCACAGCTCTATTCCAAGCCCAGCTGGCCGTAGGGAGTCAAGTATTCCTGCTTCTATATTACTCTCTCCACTGAGCTATTGGGGTGGCCCTGGTAATTTACTTTCGATAAATAAAAAGGAGCAACAGGAGGTTCCTTTACCTTCAGGAATATAAATATTTCTTAGAAATTGGAGACGGATGGGGAAGAAATATTAGCAAGGTCCTTTCCTCCCTCTGTAGCAGTTGCACCATATTGTGCCATAAATTCTAAGGCAGTCCCTTCCAAAAAGGCAATGTTAAAAAGGTAGCATCCAGGTTGGACAATGTCCTGCTGAAGTAGTGCTTTTACAAAACAAATTTCATATTACAAAGCGATCTGCAAGACCTGGAGCAAAATAACCTGGGTGAGGCTTAATACATGCAGTTGCCAATCTTTTTGTTTTCGAAAGTATTTTTCCAGATAGGCTGTGGGACTATGGGTTGCTAGATTCTCACCAGGAAGCACTGTTTATCTTTCAATCCATTTGAGGCCAATTTCTTCTTCACTGAGAATTATACTGGGTATAGTTGCCTCTCCGTCGCTAGCCCTGTGTGATTAACTCCTCCACCTGTGCCATTTCCATACCTCTTTGTATGTTCTGCCATATGACCTCTGTGGCTCACCAACCTTGCCTGGCGCGTGCCTGCTGATGAACGGCAACCCAAAAGCCCGAACACTAAACTCGACTTTAAAATCTTGGTAGACCTAAAATTAATTAGGGTTTTGAGGTGGTTAAGCAGCATGGTATCACCTTTCAATTACTGTTGTCACGCCTCAAAGTATGGAAATTCTCCGAAAAGAAGGAATCTTCCCAAGGTTCCTATGTTCTGCTGTATTTCTCACAGTAACTGTGCTTTGAAGGACTGTAGAACAAGGAGAGCAAAATTAAAATGGCCATTGCCACTTGTGACAGAAGAGACATCACAAAGATGTACGAAGCTCTCAGCAGTTCTGAGGCTTCTCTGAATGCATAAAATGCTCTAGTGAAAGGCAGTAAGCCGAGTTATGTTTATTTATCCACAGTTTCCTTCACTGGGACTTACTAATGAATGAAAACGTGCTGTCAGGTGGCCTGTTGGGGAAAAAAAAAAAACAGCTGTAAGAAAGACTTTAAACCGTGTCCACCCCCTCCTTTGTTTAATGTTAAATGCAGTCTTGCACTGATATAGCACTTTTCACCTCAGCATATGCAAAATCACTTTAGAGATCTGGCAACTGGTGAGCTTTCCATTATTTAGCAGCACATCCCAATAGTTTGCAACAGTTGCTTAGAGGGTGTGAATAACCCCATATTTCCAATTTAAATTATTGGGAGGAATTGCAGGACACTTCTCTTCCAGCTGGAACGAGATCTAGGCTTCTTAAGAGAGTCCTAAAGGGCTTTTTCTAAGAAAGTAGTCAGAATCTTGGGTTTGCATTTCATCCCCAAATCAGTGCCTTGAACAGTGCACACTCCCACTTTGGGGGATTACTTCACTGCGGTTCACTGCTTCTTCACAATGAAGGAAACAGCACTGAATTAAAGTCCCTCACTGCTGCCCCAGGTTAGCATTTTTCATTACGTCAGCAGCTATGGTAGCTGTGAGATCAAGCCTCAAATTAATGTGAAATCTATCTCCCAGTTTTTGGAGGGGGAATCTGTAATACTCTTACAACGCTGGGAACAGTAAACTTGGGGCTTGTGAATTCTTTCACTCCTCTTTAACCCAACTACGCAGTAATTTCATTAGTGTTGAGCAGTTTGCACACAGGCTTGCAGAAGTTAAAAGACTGACACATGATTCACTTCCAGTGACTTTTTCTCTTTTGCACATGTGCTGGATGGAGCTAGGCTGCAGTTGGAAGTTGATCAATAATAATTGCACAATTCTAACCTTATTTAAACTATGATATAAACAGACATGATAGAAACGGATGCTACCATTTTTTTTCCGACTCATAAGTCAGCTTTTTTTTTGTCTTTTGTTCCAATGAAATTGTAACCTGGAAGAAAAGCAGTTAGACTTTGTGAAATCCCAATTCAGTGTAGCATTTGGCTTCAGTAGATGTGGAAGCCAAAAATAAACATCTGCTTGGCAACTTCACTAGAACTTAACTATAACTGCAGTTTTCATCTTTTCAGTGAATGTGGCATTCTGTCCTGGTTAACATCTATTAAAGAAGAGTGATCCACAGTTGAGGTTGTAAAACATTTTTTTTCTTTTAATTATGATTATGAACCTCCACTGCCTTGGGGAAATCCCCTACCCCAGTTTCTTTCCAGATACAATTTGTCATGTGCCAAGACATGAACTTTCCTTGAAAGCTGGAAGGTAGTTGGATGGGATATTTGTGAATTATTAGATTCTGGAAAATAGATGGTGTTCCCTCAATCCGTACATGTCAACCCCAAAACTTGGCTACTTTTTTTTTCTCTCTTCTTTACTCCTTCTACAGAATTAGATCATAAGATTTCTGTTTTTTTNTTTTTTTTTAGACTAGGTTATGAACATTCTAAAGTATTAGGTATTGCATCTTTGGCTGTTCAGACAGAACTGGCAACTCTTGAGCTACAGGTTTCCTTCCACCTCATGGAGGAGCGCATGAGGGGGAAAGTGAGTAGGCTTGAGCTTTTCACGAGGGTGGGAAACTTTGCTTGTTACAGTGACTCTTCCAGGATGGCTCTCCTGGTTTCTAATCCTGTCAGCCCGTGACCACAAACGTCTCTGAAACCCTATCTTGACAGATCTCTGCTTTGCAGCAGAGCCTTTCTAACCTTTGCTGCTACCAGGGCAAATGGGCTTCAGTGTGTGCCATGCAAGATTGAAGTGGATGCAGTGGAAAAGGGTTGAGAAGAGGGAACTTGACTGGGAAACACTTTGTTACTACAGGGAAGAGTGATCATGTGCTAGATCTTCTAAAACTGAACATTTCTACAACTTGGGACTTCATTAATGCCATGTTAAAAAAAACTTCTGTTTTGGAAAGAGAAAGGTCTTCCTTTTTTTTTTTTTTTTTTTTTTTTTTTTTGTGTTCTGACACATATAGACATGCTGGTTTGAGGGGGTACATTCTTGTCCTTTGGGACTGCAGTTAGCACTACAAAATTCAAGACTTACCAAATGATAGCTATGTTGCCCTGGGCCGGAGCCACTGACAATTCGGAAAGAAGGGACTTGGCTTCCTTTCTTCTCTCTGTTTTGAAGAATCACTGCCTCAAAATGAAAAATCAATAGCCGCATTGCCAAGCTACATTTTAAATGTTATTGGAAAGATTTCTGCTAAACCAGATGAGTAGGTTTTTTTTCACTCCTAAGGGCAATTCAGTCCTGAAATGATTACTACAGAGCTGTCAGATCCATCTGGAAGTAAAGACGAATCAAGGCCAAGCCTCTCAGCATTAAAAGAAAAAAGGTTTGCCATGTAAATTTGTCAAAGGATGCATGGGGTAAATAAGCCAGCCAGCATAGCAGGTACTAAACAATGAAGGGATATAAATTTTCCAGTCAGGCAGTAGTTGCTCAGGAAATGTGCACAGAGATTTTGTTAACAGGCACTGTATGCGGGGGTGAGGAAAGAAGTAGAGGAAGGGTGTTGTACCTGTTCCTCCTGGCACCCCCTCTGTGTATGTACAACATTAATGCCTTACTCTGGTACCTTCCACTGCTCATTAAAAGTTGGTTCCACAGGCAGTTTCTTTGTGAACAGTGGTGGAACTAGAAAGAAGGTATAAAACCCTTGCCTATTATTTATGTTTAATAAATTCCTCTTCACTTGCTGAATTGCTATTTGTGATAGGGTAACAGCAACTACATCCAGCAGAGTCGGGGAAAGGAGGATTAAAGTAGAGATAAAAGTATCCTGGTTCTCCCCAGTGGCGATGGCGCCTTGTGCCTCAGTTTATATAAATGAAATTTTGATTTAACATTTATCACATAGACTTGAGAAATCTAGTGCCTTGGTGCAAGAGTGAGTTTCTCTCCTCCTCTGTCTGGTCATGATACAGTAGCAGTAAATCAGCATCAGTTTTCAGAAATAAAATCTGTTTTAGGTGATCCATTGGGAAGCGGGAGATGAAGCAGAGAGCTGCTGCTGCTGCTTCTGTGCGCCCTGCGCTTTGCCACATGGAATGAGGAGGTTGACAGACACCTTTGCACTGTGGCACTTGCAGCCCTCACCCTGTATGTGCTCGCTGGTGCCGCTGCTGGCTTTTGAATAGCAGCGTTTTGTGTTTGGTGACACACACGTAATGACATGAGCAAGCAGACAGGGAAGAAGAGAAACGTGCGGAAGCCCCCAGCTTAAAACCAGCAGACGGCACCGTTTGCTGCCTTGAGCAGCTTGCCTGGTTATTAGGTGGCTGGCCAAACTACCAGGCAGCAGAGTTGGGTTGTTTAGAAATAATTAATGAGGATTTTGCAGCATGCTTGTCTCCCAAGCAGCATCCCCATGGAGATGGTCTGGCTTTTAGGCTCTTAAAAGTTAAAAGTCTCCAAAACAATAGCATTGTGTCGACCTTCCTCTTTTTCCCCCAAAAGAGAGAGCTCTTGGAGATGTGTTAGCCAAATGCACAAGGCCAAGCACTGATTTTGCATGGGCTCACAAAGCTCTTTTGTCCAACTTTTTCAACCAGTGCATGAAGTGTTTTCTATGACTGTGCAGAAACCGGCTCTTAGGCTTGCATACTCTGCATGCTGCTCTTTGTTATTGAATTTGGCCTGGGATTGGATTCTTGGATTCTCAAGATTTTTTTTTTTCCTGCACCTCAGAGCACACAGCGAGGAAATACGGAGCCTTGCAGAAACCTTTGAGTGCTTGACTTCCCTGCAGAAACATCCATGGCTCCCAGTGGAGACCTGGGAGGGCCAGACGCTTGCTGCACACTTTCTCAGCCCACTCCCTGCCTTTCTCTGCCCAACTTGTGGCAGTGCAGCTGTCTTATCAGCATCCCCTTCCTAATCTGATCGCAGCGACCTCAGGGACCACCCAGTGTCAGGGCTTTGTTTCTCCTCCTTCTGCAGTGGTGATGTCTGTGCCAAGAAGCGGAGGCAGAGGCTCCCCTGAAGGAAATCCTAACGCAGTGCCAAGCTTTAGCCTCCTTGCTAGGCCCCATGGAGGTGCAGAGGGAACAATGTGCCCTTTCTCGCCTACCCCCAGACACCCCCTGCCCTTCCCTTCTCCCTGTACCTCCCCACCCTTGTTGGCACCTGCCCCACGGCACTTCCCACCTAGGAGACTCAAAGAAAGGAAACAGAGCTGTGAAGCTGGCTGGGCTCACCCATTTCCCATTGCTGGGTGGAGAAGGCCTCAATCCACAGCTTTAGGGAAGTAGAGGTTTATATTATATCCAACCCAACCCCAAGCAAGAAAGCTGCTCCCAATGATTTGTGCGCGGCTGTGTTTTGATGTGCCTCGCAGTGCTGGCGAGTTGCTTGCCGGGTCCCGGGGGGTCGCATTCCTTGGTGTGACGTCGTTCTCCCTGTGCTCCGGAGCACCATTGCAGTAACCCATTGGAATTTGCTCCAGAGCACGACTGGTATGCACAAGAGCTGGAACCAGCTTAAAATTCACAGCCCCCGCAGTGGAAAAAAAGCAGTTTGTTAATATCTAGCCGCGGTCCTAAAAATAGCCTTGGTAGATAATGGAAGGGGAGATTGCTTTCAGTGAGAGGGAATGTGCTGCATGCACAAACTGCTGCGGCCGGGTCTCTTTCATGTCATTCAGGTGCTCAGACCTGGTTACAAGAGCAACTGACTTTAAAAATCAGTAACTTTAAGCAGTGTGGCCATTTTTACCTTGTTTTTCTACTCACACATCTCATGTGGAAGAGAAAGGTTCATTACGTTAAGAGACACACAAGCACCAGCTTTCTGGAAAACAGAGAGGCAGCTTTAAGCTTGAAAATATGGATTTGCTGCTTATGCCAATGATGCTTCAGCCACACAGGTGCCCTGGTGAAGCCACGATGCCAGCAGTGCCTCTGCTGTCTGCTCTGCTGGGTGTTGGAGGTATTTTGCCATACATGCTGGTCTTGATCTGTCTCTGGAAAGGAAAATTCCAGCCATTTGGCTTTGCCCAGCAGCCTAGAAGCCTATAAAGGAGGAGAGACATTTCTCTTACAGATAGAACTGAATGTACAGAGACCTTTGCAACTGTCGTGCTTTTGAAGTATTTATAGCTCAATTCAAGTTATTTGTACCAAAGAAACGCAAAGAAGCATGAAATGTATTGGAAAATACTTCATAATCTCTCTACACCAGTTCAGAGAGTAAGTATAAATCTTCTCTCCAGCAAATGGAGACAGGTAATTTATTGCAGCCTTGGAGGGAGCAGCTTATTTCTCCCCGCTTCCTGTCCAGCCAGCTCTGCAAGCTGACTCATGGAGGGATAGGAAGCCAAAAAACGTCCTCCCTTTTTCCCTTTCTGCTTCTTGGTGACAGATCAGTGGCTGAGCAGGAGCTGGGCCCTTGCAGAGCCGTTCGGAAAAGCCTGGCGACAGCAGAGAGTCCCAGCCCGCTGCCTTCCCTCTGCTGCCGCGTGCCCTGTGCTGGGCAGGACGTTCTCTGCCTGCGCTTGAGCGGCGGCCGGAGCCCGGCCTGGCAGCGCAGCGGAGGTGCTTATGCTGCCCTGGGCCGCGGGACTCTCCTCTCCACAGCCTTGCACATGACAGCGGCACTACGAGGCCGCCGGGGTTTCTGAGGCGGCACCGCGGGGTTATTTACCTGCGTGACGCAGCCCTGCGGTTCTGTTGCCCTCGGCCTTCAGGCTTACTGTTGTCTGAAAGTTTAATTTCCCAGTCTCTTACGGGGAGGACTACCCTGCGGAGCCCTCTGCCCTCAGAAGGTCCTACTCGGAGGCTCTGTGTTCAGGCTAGATGGCTTTGCGTAAATTTTTGTTCATGTTTGGAGTGAATTTAGCTTCTGGAAGGTGTGCAGGATTTATACTAGTCACTCCTCTTTCTTCCCCTTTCTGGGAGCGAGAAGGCTATAGGGGCTCAGATCCCTATATAGGAATATAGGCTCAGCCCACCAGACAAATGGGATTTGATTCTGACCAATTCAAGGGGCAGTGCGGATGGTCTGTCTGTACAAACCTTGGCTTTGCATGTACCTGTCTCACAAGGGTTCTCCTAGTGTTCACTGGGAAACTGCGCGCATGCTTGCATGCATTCGTGTGTGCAGTAAACTCTAGCAGCCAGATCAAGGCCGGTGAATCGTTGGGTATCGATCCCCGTGGGGACCATCACATGGCTTAGCTCTGAGCTGTGACCTTGGTGCTTACGCACGCCTTTAACTTCATGGTGTGTATGAGCTGTCCCACAAAAGCCAGGGGTCTGCTCGCATATGTGAGGTTAGGTATGTGCTAAAGTGTTTTGCCAGATCGGATCCTTCGTCTATAGGGACTGTGGGTGAACTTGAACCTGTTTTGCTGGGGTAAGAGGCTTTAGATTTCATTATTAAGAATCTGATATGTCACTCTGTCTGAATGCAAGGCCTCAGAGTTATCTGAAATTCTCATCAGGACAAGAAGCTAGGAAAAATACAAATTCCTATTGCTAAAAATACCATAATTAAATAATATAAATCTTAAAAACAGTAAAGTGCAAGGAGAAAGCTTGATAGAGGTGTACAAGTACTGTATTCTTAGAATACTGAAGCTACTAAGAGCACTTTCTCTGCAGATTTTGAATATTTTGAGTAGTTAATGTAGCCGATGTAAAAAATGTATATTGCGTTTGCCCTACTGCTGATTCATAAACTGTGTCACTTAATAAATTGTCATGATGAACACAGTGGGGCTGTTGCTTTCAGAGAAATCAAGGAAAACAAGAAAGCAAGCAAGAACAGGAACCGCAGAATGAACAAACAAGTTCTTTCACAATGTGTTTCTCAACTGAGCTTATATCTTCATAGGCTTACGTTGTTCACGTTCTTTATGCACCATATCTGGCACCAATCCTGCAAGTGAGGTTTTGAAAAATGATGCTAGCGCTGTCTGTATAAAAAGCATAAGCCTATGCCAGGCATATTTTTCTCAGAATATATTTCTGAGTAAAATACTGTTCATAGAAGAAATTCCATTATTGATTTTTTAGTCTACTACTTATAAGAAAGTCTTGTTTTACAAACTGGTATCATAACAAACAGACAGGGACTCTCTTTTACTCCACGTGATGAAAACAATAAAGCATATAATAAATATCTAAAATAAATCTGTTTATATATAAATATATCAACATCTAAAATGTAACCTTCACATGCAATGCTTTTGTGAAATATTCAAAACAAAACAACACAAAACTGGACTGCACACTTATTTGCATTATTCTTTGCAGTCAGCAGACCCAAGCCCACATAACCCTGCTGACACTGTCTGGGTAGATAGATGCGGGCGAAAGGCACTGGCCTGGCCGATATCTTTCTTACAGAAGAGATGGAGCAAATGCTGCTATAAGCTGCTGCGCACTCCGCTGCTGCTCTCCTAATCCTGTTCTGGGATGCTGCCTCTGCCAGTACAGAGCTGCTGGTAGTGCGCACTTGCTGATCCCCTTCCCCTTTGGGTAAGGTTACCCGCAAGGCTGTGTGCTGCTGGTAGTCCTTGGCACGGGGAGCCTGTCCACTTGGGAAGCAGGACAGAGGAGCGCACAGGTCCCCAGGCAGATGCCGCAGGATAAACATGTTTATCAAGCTGTGTTTCAATCTATGAGTGGAAGACTTCTTGTTCTGTCTGAGCCACAGAGGTGCACGTTACCCTTCCCTGAGGCTCCTTTTGAGGGGAAAAATAGCAGCTGAGCAGGGGAAGGTAATTGGAAACTAACCACTAATAATTCTATGATTTGCTGAGCAAGGCAAAAAGGGTTTGGGAGGGAGAGGCAGACGACTATATCTGAGATGCCACTGCCGCTGTTTCCTTTAAGAGTTGCATCGGCATTCTGTTTTAGTTTCCTCATCTCCTAAAAGGGAATGGTGCTGTTCTACCACTTGCCTCCTAAGTTTTAAATAACTGTACTTTGAGCTTTGACCGTGCTAATGTGCTATGTATGAATAAAAGAGTATTATGTGCAAGTGTCTTTCTTTGGTCTAGAAAGCTCATACTGGCAACTTATTTGATTTCCAGGATTAGTCCTTGTTTCTAAATAATAGTCGCTGCTGTCTGACGCAGAGGGAGAGAAGTCAAACCATGTGCTAGCACCTTGAATATTAAGCTACAATGGTATATTTGAAATCTCTCTTTCTCACTGATGAGAGGAAGTCTTGGGCCTTGCATACAGTGAGCAAAATCACAAGTACTTCAGCTAGACTGGTAAATCCCGCTCCTAGATTTTAGGTCTTGGAGTTCAAGATGGGAAGTATCATTTTCAGGAGAGCTTAAGTACCTTTTTCAAAATTCAATTAAACTTTTAGAAATAGCCTTTTTAAATTAAGAATCGTAGGTGGCTTAATCACTTTTGAAACTCTGTCTTTTTGAAAAACATATTCCCAGACAACATATCTGCATTTGAGGATACATTCAAATATATATTGCAACATTTATTGCATGGCCACTCTTTGAATCACATTTGCATTTTTTTTATCTAAAAAAATATTTTCACGCATATAATTGTTCCAGAGAGACTATTTGCTGTAATTATGCATAGACTTAAAAAAAATCCTCTCTGTGAAGCCTAACATCAAGCTAGTGGGAGACTGGCATCTCCTTCTGGATGCTGTTATTACTCCCAGCCGTGAATGGTGAAGAACTTGCTCCCCGTTGTATATTTGACAATGAAAGCCTTCTTAAATTCTTCCTCAGAGCCAAGTACAAGGCTGTCTTTTAATAAAAAAAAGTGTTTTTACCCATGTCTATATTTACTTCTTGCAGGAATGCACATGCTGCTCCAAGAGCCACCCACATGCTTCTTGTATACAAGGTTTATTTGCATTTGCAGCCTGTCCCAGTGCAAACATGAGATGGGGGAAAAAATCCAACTTTGTCTGCACTGTTGGCTGTGTTATCCGTCTCTAGAGCTGCTTGGTCGTTATCTTGATCACTCGGTCAATTAAGATCTGTTATTATTACCTTTGCTAGAAATATGTACACTGGAGATAAGAACAAAGCTATGTTGTTATTTCTGAAATCTGTATACCAAATGTTTGGGTCAAGAGGAAGAAAAGAATTGTTTTGGTTTTGAAAGACAAATATGTTTGCCCCTTATTCCCTGCTTTTTGGTTCTATTGTCTACATGGGTCCCAAAGCAGGGTAGTACTTGAGCATGTGCTTAATTTTAAGCATATGCTGAAATATTTGGGAGTTCAAGGGGATTGGGCCTGTGCTTAATGCTTTTTCTGAACAATGTTGCTTTTCAGGGTTGAAGCATTTGTAGGAAACCTGATCCTTTAAACTAGCTTCTGTTTATGTACATTTCAATTTTATAATATTGTAAGTTTTTCCCTTCTTTCTTCAATATCCTTGATGCTACAGTATATAATGAAAACAATACTGGTCATGCCACTTGCAATTACTGAAGTAGGCAGTGAAATTATTTTTGCGCAGGAACAAGGGAAATCACATAAATCACAGATTTACAAATGTTTTCCCGGGAGAGGTCCACAGTAGTTGGCTGCATAGAATGACAGAAGTGTTGTTTACCCATAAAAGGGTGGTCATCTCAGCAGGTCAGTGATGTTTTTCAAAGGCTTACTGTTGATTTTAAACTAGCTGGTAATTTATTCCCTGAACTCTGGCTTACACAAATAAAAGAGGGTAAATATTTATTACAGTGTAGGCTGTGCTGCCACTCTGAATGCACAGTCCTCTCACACTAGCTCCTGTCCACTGTTGGGTTGGGCATTTCTTGTAGGGCATGATCTGACCCCTGCAATTATTTATGGGGTTCTTCAGATAAGCTTTTTTTTTTTTTTCCCCACAGGCAACACACACGCACTCACAAGGGCTATTATAATTTGATTTTATACCACGAGTTCAACTATCACTTCCTTTGTTCCCACCCTACCTTTTGGAAAGATACTCGGTCACACGATGTGCTTGTTAAAAGGTTGCTGATTGAGGAAGGATGCAGGAAGGATATGGTTCTGCAGTGATTGCATAAGTGCTCGGCAGGACCTGAAAGCCTAGGGTTTATCTGAGGACGAATTTAGATGTGAATTTCAAAGAATATTTTTTTTTCTGATTGTTAAATAAGTCATAACTCCTGAGCCTGCTTTAGAGAGAAGTGCAGCAACCCGTATTAAGCAACCTGTTCTCATTGTATGAACATGGCCATGATGATTAATTTGTAATCATCACCTGAGATCATCTGCCTCCTTTCCACCAGAGATCTTAGCTTTGCTTCAGAGAAATTGTCTCCAAAGCTTTTGTTTGATATTGTCGGGTGTAATCATGTCTAATCAAATGCTGTTCTCATCAGTCTTTTGGAATTTTTACCATTTTCCTCAGCTGATTTAGGCTAAAGTAGGATTCCTTTTCAAAAACTCTGCGTTCCCCCTCAGTGAAACCCTAATACCTAAAAAGCTTAAAAGTTCATGTCATCCATTACTATAATGAGAATATACTTATTACTGTAAAATGGAGGAGCTGGGGCATTGAGGTTTGTATTTTAAAGCCTTGTTTTGGTCATTCCACATTCTGCCAACATCTAACATCTGTATTTGTTTTTTGAACTCTCCTTAATGGATTATATGCATCTGTTCAGTTCCAAGAGTAATGCTTGATTTCCTGAATTTATAGGTTGCAATAAAATCCATTCGTAAGGACAAAATTAAGGATGAGCAAGATATGGTTCACATCAGACGGGAGATTGAGATCATGTCATCCCTCAACCACCCTCATATCATCACCATATATGAAGGTTAGTGAATGTGCTTCTTTATCCCTACTGCTCTTTTATGTTTCCGCAGACCTAATGTTTATATTTCTTGAGAACATGCACCTAATGTACTCCTAGTGCAGCCTATCTCTTAATAAAGGAATTATTTTGAGCGCTACCTTCCTTGTGAGCCATAATGTTTCACAATGGCATAGCCCTTGCCAGCAGGAACTTGTTTATAAGTAACTTAAGAGCTGTAGAAGGTGGGAAAGTATTGCACGTAACATCTAATTTTCTTGCTTTTACTGAAAAGCTCGATTGAATTTCACCCTCACTCAGACAGCAACCTGATGTCAGCTTGTATTCCCTAAGCCCAAAACTGATTCTCCTCTATTTTGTTTCCCTGGACTTCACAGGACTGGTCTTGTTTGGCCTAAGTCTTTGGTTCTTTCTTAGCTGCCTGTTTGTCTTGATGGTTCTGTTCTAGCTGCTTTTCTGCCACGAATCTGAGCATCTGCTCCCTGTTCTTCTCTGTACTGTTTCCTGTCACTCTGGTTGCTGGCTTAGCATTCCTGTTTCCTAATTCTGGCTTTGCTCTCTAACTCCTCTCTTCCTTGGACATGGCAGTGAAGCTGGTAATTCAGAGCTGCTCCCTATTCTGTAGAGAAGAACAGGAAGCCAGAGACATTCCTCATTTATTTGCTTGTTTGTTTGTTTATGTATTTATAGATATTGCCATGTAGTAAAATCTCCTCCTCCTTCCTTCCTTCCTTCCTTAAGTCTGTAACACCCCAACAAGAGCTAAATAGTTCAGGCTGGGTACATGCTAAAAGACACTAGCCAAGAACTCTGCTCCCAGGGCCCATCTAGGTTCTCGGTTGAGCAGAGGACACTGGGTGTGAATTCCAGAGGCTCTGAAGGATGAGAGCCTAACGATGGCTTCATCTCAGGGGATCATTTCCTTCCTTAGAGGTGCAAGAAGCAGCCTGCATTTAGTCCCTCGTATTTACATCCCCATAAGGTAAATGCACAAGGTGATGATATGTGTATGGCAGCCCCATTCTGAGAGTTGATACGACTGATTAAAACAAGGACTGGCTTGGAATACTGTTACAGAATCACATATTGAGTTATTCAAAAGCATGTTCTTTTACTTGAAAAGAGATGAATATCTGTCTTTTTATTGAATAAACTCAAAACAGGATCTGGGAACAGAAAAGGGGAGGGATGCTGTGTCAGCATGTGGGTTGCAAATGGAACAAAAGTTATTTCAAATGTGCACAGGAACTCAGAAAGAAAAAAAATTAAGCATGCTGCAGAGCTTTGACCAATTGCCCTTCTCATCCTTACTTTAAATAGTTTTTCCTGAGTTAAAAAGATTACAGCATTTTTAAGAAGCAGACAGTGAAACCCTGTGGGAGCAAAACTTTCCCCTCCAGCCTTGCAGAGGGAGGCGCGTCGCTGCCACAGCCCAACCAGGCAAGTTTTGCAATGAAGGTCTCATGCAGTCTCCAGGAGGGCAAGTGCAGATGGCAAGTGACATTGTTCCCTCCCACGAACTTGAGCGGCTTGGTGCTTTTGTGATCCATTAGCCAGAAGCAGCACTTTACAGTGACAGACCTGCAGGCAGCTTTGCTCTCATTTCTGGGAAGCTTTTTGTTCTGTTTAGTTTCTGGTTTGTTTTCTCTTAGAAAGATCTCTGAGGAAAAGGCTATTCTCTTACTGTAACTCTATAGTTATCTAGAAAGCACAGCAGCCTTTCGTGGCTCCTTATGTTTTATTCATGGCCTGAAGGGATGAGGAGCAGAAGTCAGATTGTTGGTTTGACAGTAGTTCAATGGAAGAAGGAATTATGTAGAACAGAAGTAGAGCTGCTATGTAGTTTTCCAAGCAGTCAAAATTGATGTTGTGCCTTTAACAGCCAGTATTGTTGTATATATATTGTAGTATGGGAAAGATGTGTGGATGCACAGCCAAATCCAGAGGTGCAGTTACACCTGAGATGCAGTAGCCCAGAGATGAGGATGTGAGTTCAGTGACCCTTAAGTATGTGCTTCGTTTCAATTCTAAGAGTACTTGTAGTGAAGTCCTGGAACTATACCTATGACTTAAATATTTGTATATTTTTTATATATTGAATGTGTATATTTTTATATATTGAATGTGTGGCCATTCCTCTGGAATGATGCATAAACAAAGATAATACTGCTCTCCTCTGGCACTAAATATTGAAGTTATTCAGTCCTCAGGGGTGGGCTTCATCTCACTAGATTTAAGTCATCCAACATGAGGGCAGTTGATGTACACTACAGGTCTTAGTTTCCCTCTGGAGTTAGAGATCAGCTTCTCCACAAGGTGGTTGCTCCCTCCTGGGACAGACTCTTCAGATAGATGGGAGGAATGACATGCTGGAACCGCTTCTCTCTGTTGGCTACACATGGAGTTTAGCTGCCTAGCTTAGATCAGGTGCTTAACTTTTACACTGCAGTAGCTCCACAGAGATTTTTATCATCTCTCACTATTTTAACATGGGTTTTCAGACTGCCATTACACTCCTGACAGTGTTTGCTGTAGGTGCCTGGTTGCAGTGAGTCTAGTGTGGACAGTGCTTCATCTCTCTCCATTACCTTTGTAAGCTCTTTGTACTGCATTAACAAACGCGTTTCCCTTAAGTGGGATCCTTGTTTAGGTATCCTTTTGACCTACCTGGTTAAAGGCAATTAACCTCTGAATTTGTCAACTTGGCATAAACAAAAGCTTTTTTTTTTTTTTTCTTTTGATACTGCGCAAATCCAAATATATGGATACAAACTTCCCAGTTTAATGGTATTTTTTGTAACCCAACCAAAAGGAAGACATCTTGCCCATTACAGCGAGGGCAGACATACCATTCTGAGCCCAAGGGAATTCCATCCCAGCAGGGCTGTAATTGGCAATCTGTCGAGTGTGGCCGCCTGGGAAGTGCTCTTTCAAGTGACTTTAAACTCCTTGAAAGGGAATGGGTAAATGAAGCTGGCTTTCCTAGAACTCCCCAGATTCCAGGGCATAAATTGGAATTTATAGAATAATGCCTCTGTCCATTTGTCTGTACATCTGCTTCCCCCACCTCTCCCAACCCTGCTTCTTTTTCTCCCTAAACCCCAGGATTCAGCAATAAAGCCTTTGAGAGCTAACGTATTTTTCCAGGGGTAGCCTGAGTGCAAAATCTATCCCATCTGGCAATACTTTACAAAAGTTAAACCAGGGGAAGAGCATAGGGCCTGATCCTGAAAACACTTGAACATGTGTTGGACCAATCATGAGAGTAAAGTTATACTTGGGACATTTGGGGGTGAGCTTTCGTGTCTTTGTAGTATGAAATACAGTGCCTGCATGAGTTTCTGTGCATAGGAAGATCTAGACAGGCCTTTTACAGCATAAATGTACTGAAAAGTCCATCCATCTGCAAAATACACTTACAGAATAAACAGATAGTTTTGCTAACAGGTTTGTAGTAGTTTAATGAAGATATTCTCTGATAAATGAATAAATATTAGGATCTCAATTCAGTGCCCATGGAAGGTGATGGCGTTAATAGGAACAAGTGACTAAAGGAAAGCACGTGCCTAAGTGCTTTGCTGGATCAGGGCCAGGCTGCTCAGCACTCTGCTGGACTTTTTACAACAGCAAAGCTATTTTTGTAGGTTGCACTTTTGGAATTTATAGGAAGAACAAATAAAGAAAAAGAACACAAAGATTCTCAGTCATGTATCTATAAGTACAGAATGGCTTGAGCTAGTTTGTATATTTGGATTAATCAGGAATGCAGTTCAGCTCTTATACTTTTGAAATCCAAAGAGAATCAAAGAAAATCTGAGCGTGTATAACAGCGGATGAGTAGCATTACCCAGTACTAACTTCACTTGCAAACTACATGTTCTCCCTTACATTCCCTAACAGACTTTTGTGAAACAAAACGAAAGTCAACGTTTGATGTTTCAGGCGCACGCAGGCATGTCTCCCGTGCAGTACTGCCTGCGTTTTGTCAGCCACGTGACTGCGTCGTGAGCAAACACGGCCGTGGTGCAAAAACAGTACCTGAGTTCCCGGGTGGTGCTTGGTGAGGGGCCACAGCCTACCCGCAGTGGCGCTGCTTCTGGCACAAACACCGGTGCGTTGCTAGTCTCGGATGAGGCCGAGCAGCTCGAGACTGAGGCTCTGCTTCACTCACTTCGCAGATTTTTGTTGAGGATAACAGCCCGGGTAAGCACAGCGCTTGGGTTATACATCTCAGGTTAACAATAGTGGTGAAGCAGTGCCAGCCTTTGCTATCTCGTAGTTTTCAGACGTAATCAAAACAAAGTTTAGTGCCCAATTGTGTGATCCTTTCTGTGTGCAAAACACCTGAAAAGGTCACCAAAGTCCCTTACAGCGTCACATGAAGGACCAGGCTTTTAGCAAGAATGATGGAAAGTTGGAAGCTGGAGTGACTTTTTGACATTTAGCCAAGAGAAAGTATTTCAGCAGTGACACTATTTAGCCACATTTCTAATTGGCTTCCTCTAATTATGTAGATTTTTGACCTTAGAGTATGTTTGTTCCATTGTTTTCAACTGATAACAAGAACATAAAGTAGTGTTTCTAGACTCCGCTGATAGTAGTGAAACAAGTATAAGCAAACTTAACTCTTCAGTTATCATATGCTGCCTTTATGCAATTCCTTTCATTCGAGATGATCCCCTAAGCAATGCTTCTTCTGACAGGATATGAACCTAAATGTGTGAGGACATTGGCAAGTTCAAATCAGATGTCTAAATGATTCCAAGCAATGATAAAATTTATTTCCATCCCTTCGCTTAAGCAGGCCTCCCACTGCAATGTAAATGTTTGTCTGAGGTTCCTCAGCAGTTTGTATTCATAATTAAAAATAAAAGGGGAATTAGCTCTTGTATTCTTTGCTGAAACAAAAGGCAATTAGTATAACTTGTAGTATTGTGGCTGAATTAGTAAGTCTCGTTTTTGCTTCTTTTTTGAATAGTAGGACATCGTAATCTGTGTATGCTCGGTCTTGTTCTCCAAAAAGCAGAATCAGCAAGGATAATGGTTCTCATTTTGATTTAATCCCCTCACTGGGAATTAATTCTAGCATGCTGTCTGATTTAAAATGATTATTACAGGATCTTAACTACATCCTTTTAATTTAAGAGAACTGAATAAGGCCATCATTCAAGAAAGCAATCTAGCACATGTTTAACTTTAAAACATATACTTTGTAGCTTTCTCTTAACATTAATTATAATTAAGCATAAGCATAAATTTGAGCATATGCACCCAAGTGGTTTACTAAATTGGACCTTGAAGGGAGAAAACCTGCTTGACATTTTCATGCCTGCTGTATACTCTTTTTAAAAACTGCCGTAAATGAATAATAATACTGAATAAAATTTAAAAATACAGTTCTGAAGTATTTTTACACCAAGGGCCTACAAACCTTTCCAAGTATTTATGAACACAGAAGAAGCACAGGACTGAAATTCTAACATAAAGAAAAGCTTTTCAGCATTTGGATGTCTTTTTGAAGAATAATTTGTGTATTATTACACAATTGAGGTAATTGGGTCATACACGACTTTTCTGAATGAAAAGGTTATTCTAGTCTGCATCTCTAAAATTAAAAACAAACTTGCTTGTTCTTTTGATTTGGCTGACCTTTAATAAAAGAGCATTTTGTAGCAATGGAAAGGTACTTCTGTCTGCGGCTGTTAGGAGAGTAATAAAAATACCGCTGAATGGAAAGACACCAGATGGAAGGAATGTCAACATACTGGAACTAATTTAGGAGATTGCTCTGATAGAGAGCAAAGGCATGAGGAGAATTCAGATGGTTCCAATGCGAAGAGATTGGCCGCCCCTCTTAAACTAACAAACTAAAATTCTTACCCCAGGGTTACATGTAAACCAAATGGAACCAGCCCATGAGGAGGTAGTCCATTAAGGAGGAAAAAAATCCAAGCCCCCTCATTTCAGTCTGCCTTTAGCATCCTGTAAGCTTGGAGGAAGGGAACAAGAATTTCATTTTGCCTTTTAAATGTACTGGTAAATAAGTTCAAAGTGAACTATGCTAACACAGGTATGTCCACTGTACCACAAAATCTTTCTGATTGATCTTTGCACCATATCTGTGTGTGTTTTCAAAACTTTTAGCCTAAATTTCATCTTCAGAAGCATTTAAGACAAATACTGGGTATGTTCATCCAGTGTCATATTTGTCCTGTGGAGTTTCAGCGGAGATGACTCCTATGTAACTACAGGGAAGTATTCAGCAACAGAGTTCAAAAGGAAAGAAGAACGCTGTTTGAAGAGAGGTCTCTACACTACCACTGCTATTTGGAATATGTAAAGCTGTATATAGAAACTGAGCTCATCATTTCATGGCCTCTAAATATAGATAAGGAGAGAGATTTATATCCAAAAATTATTGCTGTAGTAGAACAGACTGTGAAAGAGACTGATTGTTGCTGTTACAAAATGTACTTTGTCTCAGAAATGTCTCTGGTAGCAAGAAGTTTCTTCCCAGTTTCACATTTGTATTCTTCAATGAGCTCTGAAGCCAAACAGATTTGGTTTCAATTATGTGTTTCTTTAAATAAACAAATTACGTTACATTGAAGAGGAGAAATTAAAGAAAAGCTGTAAGGAATCTTTACTTGACCACGAGAACCGAAGCACCCTTTGCTGACTGTGCAGAGCTCTGCTCTTAGTTTCTGATATGGCTCTTTGGGATGGACAGAGATTTGAAGCAAGTTCATAGCCCATGAGAAACTACCTTTTCTCTGCAATGCCTTGAGCCATGTAGTACCCTACTCTTGCCCATGTCCTGTGGACACGATCTCCTTGTTCTCATACCCTGTGGTAGGTCTTGTTGCTCCTTGTTCCCCAGTTTCTGATGTGCTTTCATGGTGCTGTCCCTTCTTCCTCCTCGGTGGTCAGATAGAAGTGTACCAGTGTCAGGAGTCAGTCTTTCATTGCATGTTGCAACCACTACATTACACCACTTGACCACAACAGCCCAGGTGGTTTATCAGCCCTTCCACCACATCAAGGTCCTGCCGCAGCTCTGAGCTTAATGCAGCTTGCCGAGCAGCGCAGATGGTGTGATACACAGCTTGGAGCAAGCATTTCCTCTGCTGCCTTCCCCTCTAACATGTGGAGCCCATCTCATCTCTAGGCAACCCCCATCTCCTGATTTTTGCTTGACAGACCATCTCTCCTCCTACCACCTGGCTGGGTGTTGATGCTGACAGCTCTCCATTTATTTTATTATTTGGTCAGCTCTGTTTGCAGACTTATCAATGCTTTGAAAGCAGCAAGAGCAGCCCCACCTTTCTTATACATGCCGCCCCTTGACCTTCATCAAGGGTTGAGGTCTGTTGAAGGCAGACTTTTATGATGTCCCACCACTAGCAAGCTGTGGAGCGTTCCTGGGGCGGAATTCCTGCTCTGTAATGGGTGGCTGCAGCCAAGACTCAGGCTCACTTCGAGATGGGAGCGAGTTGTGGAATGAATGTGCACTAGAATGGCAGATAATAAATCATACACAGTGAAAACAGAGAGTGAACCAAGCGGTCCCAGAAGCTGTATAGAGGCAATCCGTCCGTCATCAGCCTGCAGGCTACAACCCAGGTGTTAACAGGGCAGTATATTTATTATCTCATTATTATTTGCAGTGAATAAAGATCCAGCCTTTAATTAATGGCCTTCTCTCTTCCCCCAACCACTGGCCACAATGCTTTCTTGGAGCGTATGTTTCTAAAACTACATACTGTGCTCAAAAGGAAAATTTGGAAGTGTCTGTATGAAACCTGCCTGGCATCCTAGCTGCTGCTGTGAATATTGGCTGATGTTCTGAGAATTGCCAAAATGCCATTTTGTCACTGTCTAGTTGTTTTGACTGCTGAATTCCCTTTTAAGTGTGTATGTGCTCCCTGTTGCCTTTCCACTCCCTACTCCTTCAGTGGCAGTTCTCATTTAAGAGATTTTTCTCTTCTATTCAGTTCTCTTTCAGGAGAAAAGTAGCCACACACCCTCTTGTGAGATTCAGCTAACTGGATGTTCATCTAAACTGAAATGTTTTAACTGTTAAAAAAAAAAAAAAAATCCATCTCTCCAAATTGAAAGATTCTCCCTCTGCCGTTTTTCCCTTGGTGAAGAGTTAGTGGATGTTCAGTTCTGTAATTCTTCAGCTATGATCATGCCGAGGCTACCTGGGGAGAGTTATGCAGGGTATCTATCCCAGGGTAGTATCCTTGCGATAATGCTCCCTCAGGAGGAAAGAGGACATGTAGGTGATGAAGTACTTGAATTCTCATTGTTTCTATTGCATTTTTGTTATCTGTTAACTCAAAATTAAGAACAGTGATCCATCGTTTCCTAAATTCAATCTTTAAGATATTATCTCACTTTGCTGAAGAGCCATAAAAGAGCATTTGAAATGGGAAATAGCTTTAAATGAATGTTCCTCCAACCAAGCGCTCCCGGCTTCATTTCTGTGTAAATGTAGGAAAATATTTCTGGATCAGGACTGTTACTGATTTGGCACATTTTAGTCTGGAGAAATTTGATATCAGAATTTAACAGTTTGGAATGTTAAGGACGGCTTGATAAAGCTCACCCAGCTGAGCAATGAAGAAAAAAATCAAGAAAGACTTGAAGACACTGGAAGAGGGCTCTGTTATAGGAGAATGTCATTGTAACAGTTAACACTTTCTATGGCACTAGCAGTTCGGAGATGGGGCCAGGACCACCTTTCCATGATCGGTGCCCCTCTGGCAAGGCAAATGTCCTCCTGAGAGCAGGATGGTCCCTACCTGGTGTCACTGGAAGTCTCTGTGAGATACCATTGAGGTCAATGTGGCTACTTTACGTACTGTGAATGATTTCATAATCCCTAACTCATTGAATCAGTTGATTTTTTTTTTAATTAAATCTCTTGGATACAATAAGTTTTAGTAATTGATAAATAGTAATGAAACTATTTCTTTTTCCCTTCCTAAGCACCTCTGTAGTTAGCAAGCCTCTCAAAGCTTAGACATGCCTTATGTGCATTGCTGCTGCATTGGGAACACATCACAACACTTCTGTATATGACACAGGGTATATTCATTTTTTCCCAGGGAATATCAATCTGTCATTCTTGGAGAGGATGCTGTAAGTATAATCCATCCAGAGACAGCTCTTCCAGTTTCCGAAGCTTATTGTTACTGAGGATGCACATAGGATGTAATCACTGGCTGGAGTCTATGCTTCAGGGTACAGTAAGGCCAGCAGACGAGCAAGCGGCCAATTCTATCTGGCTCTCACTCCCATTTTTATCAGAGCTGCTTGGCTGGGGTTCAGGGGTGTTAGAGGGAACTGTGGAGGCTTTGGCTTGTAGAATGGAGCATCAAAGTGTCAGAGGACATGAAACAAAACCTGAGAGCAGCAAATATCTGTATGTTGAGAGGGACAGCTTTGCATTTCATTGCAAAAGCTAAAGGTTATTTATGTATTTTAAAAAAATAATGACTACTGGCTGAGTTTAGCTAAGAGATATTGGAAGACATCGCTCCGGTAGAGCTGGTTAAAACTAGTATCTGTTTGTAATAACCTCTATAACCTTAAGAATTTGTGGAAGCTTCGTTGCCAGTGCGACCTGGCTTCATCAGGCTGCTGCCGTAGAATAAAAGAAAAACACAACCACTGTGTTTCACTGTGAACAGTTGTTATTTATGGCAGGAAGTTTCCAGTGAATTGCAGAGAATTTTTAGTGTCACAAAGGAAAAAGATAATTTCACAGCCAGTGCGTTTGGTAATTTGAGACTACTCATGGCCCGTTTTGCCAGCTTAAGTGTTTAGTTATCTGCAAATGCCAACAGAGCTCTTGACAGCATGTGGCACAAAGTACCTGGTGCCCCAAAGGAGCAATCAAGTTGTGACGTATATTAAGTGAATGCTCCTTGCGCTCTTTACGTGAGAGTTGCGCATTGCTGTTGGCTTTGCACGAGTGGCAAAGGCCATAGCTACAGCATGCAAGGGAACATGAGGCAGCGGCACCCGATCTGGTGAGTACCCTGCGCTGTGGGGAGATAACTGAGCTGAAGGACAGGTTAGGTGCACATGATAGGGTGCAGAGCCGTGCTGACAGGAGACTGGATGCCAGCCTTTGGATCCAGGCTGCAGCCCTGGCTCATGCTGGTGCCCGCTGTGCTCTTGCAGAGGTGTGCCCAAGGAGGACATGGGCAGCAAGGCTTCTGTTGGTTTTGAGGGAAGGTGAAAGCAAACCAACAGGCATTCCGGATCAGCTAAATGGCTGTTCTGTATGAGCCAGCGCTTGAAGACAGAGGTTATTATTTCTTTATTAACCGTTTTCAGATGATGCAATAGCTTTTGATTCCTGTAAGCCCAAAAGAGCTACTGGTAATAGACAGTCGGAGACAGGGTTTGAATGCAGATGTCATTGGCACAAGAGCCCATCTCACACCATTATGATCAAGTTGACCTTTCCACCCTGTGACTCCATGTTGAAATAGTGAGGTCCTTCTTTCCCCTAGCCATGTGATGGTAAAGCAGTAACAACTTCCTTCTCTTATCTTGTAATCTCCTCCTAAAGTTCTGCTTCTGGAAAAGATTAACATTGGAGCTTCCTTTTTTTTCAACTTGGTAGTGCATCTCTGAGGACTGCAGTGCTGACATGTCTTGTTTTAGTCATTCTAATTCTTCTCCCTCTAAAGTATTCATTTTAAAATGTACTGGATCAACTGTTTTCTTTTTTTATTTTCTTTTTAACCTGTGCAGTGTTTGAAAATAAGGATAAGATTGTGATCATCATGGAGTACGCAAGTAAAGGAGAGTTGTATGATTATATCAGTGAGAGGCGGCGGTTGAGTGAGAGGGAGACAAGACACTTCTTTCGACAGATAGTCTCTGCCGTACATTACTGCCACAAGGTGAGCAAAGGATTCAATATTAAAAAAGGCTCTTTGAAGACTGTCTAGTGTCTTATATATTTGAAACCATGACTGAGGCAACATCAGTCACTATTAAGTGTGACAGCATATGATTGTATCAGTACAACAGGAGCTCTTGAGGCAAGCTGCTGACAGCAGTTCATTTCTTGCTTTTAAAGACTAGGAATATTTTGCTGTGCAGTGGCATATACCAGCAACTCACTCACACTAGCCCTGCATCGCATTTTTGCTTTGGAAGTTATTCTCTTGACATAACAAAATGATTGACATCATTAACAAAAAAGGACACCCCACAGTAATTCTAGAACATTAATGCTTTTGATACATTCAAATAAATGATAGTTTTCAATGTGAATATGCAAGTGCACAGCTTTAAATAAAATATATAAAAGAACCTTTTATCCTTGCTTGTGAACCACTTGCATAGAGAGAGACTTGCAGGCGGCTAAAGGAAATGAGCAGCTAACAGTTTCTTATTTCAATTCTCAAACATTTTAATCACCACTTGGATTCTGATATAAAAGAGAGGTTTGCAAAGTCTTCATTTCAGCACAGTGCTGAAAAACTGTAGAGGCCTTCTCCGCACAGTTAATTATTTTCTGAATTTCTATAAAGAAGGCTCTGACCTAAACTGAGCTTGTGAGTTTCCATCCCTAACATTTACAGCCTTTTAGGATTATAACTCCCCTGATCCAGGCGGCTGCACATTGGAGGAACGAGAACTTTTGTAAGGACTAACGTCATTGACAGATATTGTTTTCTGGTGCCTGGGAAGAATATATTGCTTTCACACAGTGGGGGTAGGATACGAGTTGGAATTAAGTTCCGAAAAGAATCCCCCTGCTGTTTTACAGGCTTTGTGGGAGGACAGATTCCAGTCATTCTTCCCTTAACCACACACCAAGTGACTAATACATCTCCTGTCACTAGTCGCTGGGCCATGAGTGTTATGACAGTGAAATCAGCCCTGAAATGTAGATGCAAAGACCACCCTGCCAGTTCACCTTTAATTTGTCCAATATTTTCACATCTTCTTGTGTTTTTTCCTTTCAGAACGGTGTTGTCCACAGGGACCTAAAACTGGAAAACATCCTTCTTGATGACAATTTTAACATTAAGGTAAGATTTGTTCTCTTAGCTTCTCTGAGTGGATTTGCATGTTTTGTAACACTTTTGTCCAAGGTATTAGAAAAAAAAAAACAGTGTTATGGCAACAGCTGCTAAGCAACAGTTCTGGCAAGAGACTCTAGTGTTTGGAGCTTGAGGAAAGAGGTAGGCATAAACGCTAAATGAATCTTTGTGTAATGTGGAGAAGTAGACCCTGTCCTGCCACTCAAGAACCATGATTCCTGAAGCAAAATCTATTTATTGGTAGGAAACAATTGTGCAATCAGATTTGTTTTATAAATGGTATTATTGCTGGCTATTGCTGAGACTAGAAAAAACTCTCCTGTCTACAGGGTTCAAGTGCCTTCTACAGAACACTCTGAATGTCCTTTTGATCATGTCTGGAAAATAAGCAAATAGAGTTTCAAAATAAACCTAGTAAAGCACATGTGCTTCATTAGGAAATGGCCTTGGAACTCCAGACACAAACGTATACTTTGGATGGTGATGTCAGTGATGTCATTTCCATGTCATTTCTCCCCAGTGAAAGCATGGGAATGACCTTTTTTTTCCTCTTTTCATCTTTTCTTTTTCCTAATAGCTGTAATCAAAGATAAATAATGCAGAGATTAGTGAAGTTGCCAGGTGGCTGAACCTGTTTCACTTTCTACTTTGTTCCTGCCTGGGCAGCTTGATGGTCGGGCTCTCGGATCTACAGACAAACAAGCACAGGGAAGGATGGCCAAGTTTCTCCGACTCCTGGGCCCCCTTGCTTAATTACCAAAGGAAAGCATCGAAGGAGCTGTCTCTGCAGCCAAACTTCTAAATAGCCTGGGTTTTGATTTGGTCTCCACTGAAAGTCATAAGGCTGCATGTGCTGCTTTTGGGGTTTTACACTGGCAAGATTGTCTTAATTTTAAGCTGATGTGCAATGGAAATGGAAAGTAACATATGGGAGCTGCCATCTGTGTAGAACTGATGACAGAAGCTAACTGGATCAACCAGTGGATTAGAGACACGTAAACATGCGGTCTCTAAAAATAGGCCCTAACAGAAGACACATCCTATGCAATACTTGGACATTTTGCTGTTGCGATCCAGTGTTAGAATGAGCCTCTCCACTTCTGTTCCAGAAGTATTGCTAGCTGCAGTAGCCTCAACAGTTTTCAGCAGTGCTGAAAACCAAACGTCGCCTTTATAGGGCATTGTATACAAAGCAGACTTCCGCAGGCAGGATGACCTTTCTTTCCACATTACGCACCAAACTATCTTCCCAGCTAATCAGAGTACTCTTGAGAGAAAAGAAGAATTTGAGGAATTTGCTAACCGTGGTGATGTGGGCCTCAGAAGTGTAGGCATCATATGCAAAACCAATCACTTCCCCAAGCCTTCAGGGAGCTGGGCTTTGTCCAAAGACTCAATCCTTCTCCTGTGTCTTTTGTGTGAGAGCCTAATCTTTGTGCTGGGGAGAGTGTGGGGAAGGGGCAGGAACAGTTAGGCAGGGACTAGCTTCCTATTTATATCCGGACTATGTAGGTGACAAAGGACTTCAGAACTACTCCTGTATTTCAGCTGTAATAGTGGCTGGCACTACTGGGAAAAGATGGCCAGGTACAAGGGAAAAATGTTTGCTCCAACATGCTCCAACATGCAACAACCTATTAGTTGTTTTAAGAAAAAAAAGCCCGTTTTTCCTTTTTTTTATTTTTTTTTGTGGCCAGGGTCTAGACTAGTGTCTATGTCCAGCCTATTAAAACCAGTATTCTCTTGGTGACTTCAGAGAGACCAAACTTTTCCATCTTGGTCCTAAATATTTTAAGTACTGCTGCAGTCATAAATGCAGTACTCAAGAAATCCATGAAGACATTTTGCTAGCTGCAACTGCCCACATACATACCCTGCAATAATTTGGACTCATCCTTTTTGTGAAGGTTTGTCTTAACTGAACTGAGTTGGTTTTAAGCTGCCATGGAGGTATTTAGCCTGATTCCAGCCCTTTCTCAGTTACTATTTGCAGTCGCTTTTCTCAGTTACTGCAAACTGCAAGGCATGCCTATGAGTGGGCAAGAAATCCATCCTGAGCATGGGTATATGCACACAGGTGGCTGCAAGCTGTCTTGCTGTCTCCCAACAACTATGTCCACAAAGGGTCTCATGAATCTGAAACCCAGGAAACAGCTTGTATTATTTCATACATCTTACTAGCAACGTCCCTAAAACTGAGATTACTTCAAGAGAGTTTTTTTTTCACCTTTCCTACCATACGACTAAGATTAGCCCTAAGTACTTGATGTTAAACATACTGACGCTATCTGCTTTGATACTGAAGCTTTGAATGGGTTGTTATGGTCTCTGTGTTACTTACATAGAATTTTATTTTCCACTCTTTTTTTGTTTCACTGAGCAATAATCGTTGGCAGGGAAACACATATGAAGCTGTAAACTATTTATTAGCAGCTGAGTCAATCTATCAGGTCCTGATTCTGGAAGCATTTCTCTATAGTTTATTCAGGTACAAAAGAAGAAATATGCAATTTAGGTTTTGCCATGGATGGTTGCCTTCAAATAGGCAGTGGAAGATATTTTCTAGAAAAGGAGTGATAGTTGTATCTGTACTTTCCCAGACTTGTATTTATATATCATTCAGGAGACTACAAAGCACTTTAAAACTTCACAAATCGATTTTAAGAATGTAAAAATGAAAGGAATCCCTTTGTTCATGTGTGCAACATATAATTAAATATATATTTTGGGAGAAGCTAGTGAGCTACACATTATAATTTACACAAGCATGCCATAGTAATGTGAGAAAAAAAATCCCTATAAAAATAGATCCATATATGCATATATATATATGGCAACTCAGGAAACACATGAAGAAATTCTGTTAGCTGCGACTTCCCACATCCCCTGCAATGCTATATATACATATCTATCTATCTGTCTGTCTGTCTGTCTATCTATCTATCTATCTATCTATCTATCTATCTATCAACTTAAACAGTACTTTCAGAACAGGAAATAAAGAGGAAATAAATTATTATCTCAATTAAAATGGTCCATGAGCCAGTTGATAAAATACAATGCTAATTTTGGGACCATTCTTAAATTTTAGCTAGTTAAATATAGGTCAAGAAACAGATGAGCAGTGTACGGAGACATAATCACCTTTTTTTTTACTTTAAACAGTGAGCAAAAATCTCTGGAAACAGAGTTTTTTGTTGAAGCACCACAACTAGGAAATACCAATGGCTGCTAGTGACAAAAAAATTAAAAGTTATGAAGAGTTCTGCAGGTCCCCAGGCCACAGCAGAAAGATGATTAGAGGAAACTGAACTGTATTATGTAATGTTTTTAAGGGACTGAGTGTCTGCATGGTAGTATTTCCTGCAAACTATTATTTAATTGTCTATTGCACTAAATGCAGCAAGCACAAATAAATAAACTGAATTTTAAACACCATGAGAATGAATATGCACGCAGATCAGCTGGGTACAAGGAGTTCAACCATCCAGGTCATCGAAGAGGACCTTGTCCTCCCCAGACGTATATGCAGGTATGCAACAGGAACCCCACGGCTGAGCGGTTCTCCTGGGAATTAATCTGTCTGACGAAGTCAGTAGTGAGGCAGGATTCTAAAACTAAACCTTCCCAGGACACTGCCACCTCCCAGAGTAGAAAAATATTATTTACTTTCTTATCTTATTTGTAGTGAGACATACTTAAATATTTAAATAACATGATGATGAAATTAGGGACTTTGCCACATGTACAAGCCTTTTCTTCCTCATATTCATGTGCCAACCACTAACTGCACAGATCAGCTTAAAATTACTCCATTCTACTTTGATCTCCGCCCACAGCGCTTGGAGCTGCCTCCTCTGCTTGTCGTGGATTCCCGTGGGGAGATACAGCTGCTGCCCCAACAGTGCAGCAGCAGAGCAGTCTCTCCCTGACATATTTGTACCACCAAGAGGCTATCACCTCTCATAATCGTAACACAGCAGCACGTGGGCAGGGCTAGATAGATAGCAGGGCTAAAGCAACCGTAAAGCATCTGAAGAGTTCCTCTGAACTGGGCAGTTAGAAGGTTATATGCAGGAAGAATTTCACACCAACTTTAGGTATCTGCCTTTGGTGGTCGTAAAAGCCTGTTGGTGGTACTGTCTTCTCACCATTAGTTTTAGAGACAGAGGGTGCTGTTTTTTGGTTCGTTGTACATGTGAATTTACTGAAATGGCAGCGGGGTGAGGGTACAGTTCCCTCCATTAAATTGTACCTACTGCTGTTTAGCACAGCAAGAATGGATGGGGTCCCAGTGCAACCTCACAGCTCCTCTCTGGTACCCAAATACTATGCACAGTTTGCTGGAGAGAAACTGCTGCCCAGTGCAGCAGCCAGGCACTCAGTGCTTCTCTCAGGCTTATCCCAGTGCCATGTCTCTGTCCCCATGCCACAGGCAGCCGCAGGAGATGGCACTGTCATGTACCCTGGCACAGGGAAGAGAAAATCTCCCCATTCGTGGTAGGGCTATGACGGCTCCTGGGCTGGGAATCACACCTAAAAGAGAGGCCAAGCACAGCTTGAACTAAACTACGTGATCCATCCTGTAGTGATAGAAGGAGAGAAAAATGCAAGGATAGTAGTAACACAATCCTGCTAACTCTGCTTTCTCTTGAGCTGGTAAGGGGACACCAATCAGACTAACCACTAAAAACCCACGAGGGTTTCATATATACACAGTAAGTATATGTAGCTGGGATTTACTTTCCTGAAAGTCTCGCCGACTATGCACAAGTTTCATTTGCTTTGAGAGACCTAATTATTTGTCTGCTTGGAAGTACAAAGAGCCAGATTCTTAAGCAGTGTAAAATTGGCAATTTCCATGAGTGCAAACTTCACTGAATGTATAGTCCACACTTCAGCAGCAAAATTACATCGAATTTATCGTAGCAACAGTAAATATGAAATATACACCTCCTGAAGCAAAGGGAATAAACTCCACTTCCCAGCTCCTCCTAATTTAGGAAGCTTCTTGACTTGATGCCTTCGTTCCATTAAAGTGCCAAGAACATGAAGTAATGTTGGCTTCTATTAATCTTGTTGGGGGGGGGGGGCATGACAGTTTTAATGGGAAAAGCTGATAAACATCAGTCTGTGAGTATGGGAGTGGACTGTAACATAAATACCCTTTTCCTGAATGGTCAAAAGGAAAACATGAATGTCCAAGTCTGAGAGTTTCTTAGTATGAAGAATGGTATGTGTATCTCTATATATATTCATGCACATCTACATGCATTTTATACATTCCATGGTGTTAAGGAAATATATTTTCTTAAGAAGCATACTGTGCAGTGTTTGCCCCTGTCTTAGCTGCATCCTGAACTAAAATTAAATTCAATAACCAGCAAGTTTTAGCACTGAAATGATCCCATTCTTCTCCTGATTGACAGGGCACACTTCATAAGACTTAAAACCAACTTCCTGCAAGCCAGTCTGGGTGACTTGATAAGAAAGTGGAATTTAGGGCAATTAAGTGCAATCTGAGCCATGAGAATATGTTTGCAGACTGCAATAGTACACCAGCTGTTTTCAATGACATTCCAGCCATACAATGAAGATTTTACAAACCACATTTATTTAAGGGTTGAATTTTCTGCCCTGGGTTGATAATAACCTATTTGGGGGATTGAATAAATTTGAACTATGAATGGACCATGTTGAGATGAATTAACATTAATGAGTAGGGATCAGCTGCTCTTTGTGCTGGATGAGTCCAAATTCTCAGCGGAACACCTGCAAATACAGGTAAGAGTAAGAGAGTGAGATACATGAAATCTCTCATTGTCTTTGTGACTTTAAGCAATATGTGGATTTTTAAACATAGAAAAAGTATATATGTATATATCTTGATATGTTAGGGTAAAAGAAAGGAAATCTGGATTTTCTGTCCATACCTCACTGACTTTTTTTTTATTTTTGGTCTTGACTGTCATTTTTCTGGTGTAGTTGCAGGAGATTGGATGGTTAATAGAAACAAAGGCTTTTATGTCTCCCACGAGTTCGCTGCATCTTGCAGGTTGAAAGGTTTTAGCAGCAATGATGATATATGTTTCAAAAAGCCAGGAGTGAATAGTGCTGTTGGTAAATCTCTTCCCTTTCTGGTCACTTTGTCTTTTCCTGACTTTTCTGTTGGGATACTACTTACTCACTACTTTTTGCTGGGTTTTAATTTCTTTCGGGTACAAAAGACCTGCATAAGGTGAAGAAAACCTATTATAGCTACAAATTGATACTACTTCTTTTACACATGTGCTTTATATCTTTTATGCATGTCTTATGTCAATAGTGAGCAGTAATAAAAATATCTTTTTGAAAACAGAGATGTTTTGGTTTTAAACAAGATAAAAATTGAGATTTGCTGCCTTATGCTAGAGAAACAAAGGAAATACAAAGGTTGTGGGAGTATTTAGAGTTGCCATCATCAGCCTTTGTTTTATAAGAACAAGAGCAGAGAATTGAAGTAAACAAATTATTTGGACTTAATCCTTCAATTCCTATATGGGCAAAATTCCCAACAGTCTCAAGGGAATTTTACTTGTGTTGGGAAAGCCGGATTTGGGCCCATTGTTTCCAGTTAGGAACCGGACTTGTGTTTATTATCTTGTGATAGACATCTTGTTTGTTTAACAACTCAAATTCCTCGGTGTGGTGTCCCTGAATCTGGAACAGTTAGTGAGTAACTCTCTCTCTCTTGCTTTCTTTTTTAGTGGAGTTAAATTCCAGATGATTTTAAAAGTCCCTTTCGTCTGTAATCTTGTGCTTCGTTTCCTGTGACATTCCTGCTTCACTCTTCCTGTTGTGTTCAAAGGTCTTGGTTCTAGGCTTGCATGCACAAGAACATACATTGCTTTCCATTGGTATTACTGGTTATACGCGATGAACGGCAATCAATGCTGAATAGGCGCAGTGCCTTCTAGAATAAGATTGGCTCTGCTAATATGTGCACTTCACCCTGGATGGCTGATGTCTATGCAGTCAGTCAGCAACCTGGCTGTGAAGAGAACCCAAGTGTCCCTGTTCTTAATCTGCAGGATTTAATTTGCAGATTAACCTGGGGATATTTCCTCTTCTCTAGAATATTGTTAGAGAGAAATATCATAAAATCGCAGAAAGAAAAAGGCCAGGGAGGCAACTTGAGAGGTTATCCAAGTCGAGGTTCCTGCCCTACAGCATGATCACGTGTAACTCTTTCCTGATAAGAAATTTTCTATTATATTAAACCATTTTTAATGCTACAGAAGCCTTGTGTAATTGTCTTTGCAGATTGCTGATTTTGGACTCTCCAACCTTTATCACAAAGACAAGTTTCTTCAGACCTTTTGTGGGAGCCCACTGTATGCTTCTCCTGAAATAGTCAATGGGCGACCTTACAGAGGCCCAGAGGTAAGAAGGATGAGATTTCTGGTGGTGGTACGAGAATAGCTGGCCTGTCATGATAGTGCGTGATGCTACTAGTATTGCACATGTGGGCTAGAGTGCTTCTTGCTCGCATTGTTAGTTCTCAAACTGCCTTTATTTGCTTCCATTTGCTTCGGTTTGTCAGATGCTAGATTCCCATGTGCCATAAGTAAGCGCAGCTGGCCTTGATGCTGCTATTGCGGTGCTAATAGTTTGGAAGATGCTGGGGATCAACTTTCCTGGCTTTTACATGCATTGTCTCTGCATTTCAGGTTGACAGCTGGGCCCTTGGTGTATTGCTTTACACTCTGGTTTATGGAACCATGCCCTTTGATGGCTTTGATCACAAAAATCTCATCAGGCAGATCAGCAGTGGAGAATACCGTGAGCCAACACAGACCTCAGGTATATAAAAAGAGCGAGAATAATGTATTGAGCTGACAGGAGTTCAGAATGGAGGGTTTGCCCTGCCTCTTCTAACGTGTTTTGGTGTCACATTAGAATGACAAAGAAAAAAAATCTCTAATTCCCCTACTGCCTTCATCTGCTATCAATTCCCATCTGGGTACCGCATTTACCAAAAGCCCTTTTGAAATGAAAGTTTTATAGCAGATATAGATTTTATTGCCTTGGGGAAGCTTTAACAGCCTCTTTTAACTAGATCTATGACAGTGGAAATCTGTTAGCTATTGCAAGTGGAATTGTTCAGACAAGCTGTAAACTGATACAACATACTGGTACAGATCAGTCCTATAACTACACTGTGGTATATCACAAGCAGAGAAAAGATGAATGGTCAGAAGGAAGCAGTCTGTTATCCAAGAAACCAGTCCAAAATCTCAATTAAATACCACTATTTTCACAGTTATTTCTACTTTGGGGGTAACACATTTATTAGATACCTGACAGAAAATCATCAGCAAAGTCCAGCTCATTGTTGAGAATGACTCCTTCCAGCTTTAAGCATCTGTGTATATATTATTGTTAATTGGATATTTATCCTTCCCTTTTTTGCCACCTCTATTTTCTCCTTCCCAGTTGTTCCCTTTACAAAAATATTCCTTTAAAATATACATAAGGTGATACTATGTAGATCATGTAAAATATACCACTTTCCCCTTGTTTTACTCCAAGTTTTATGATAAGCAGAGTTGAAAGAAAGGTCAGTGACTTCCTCCAGTATTACGGAACTATTCACTGATTTAACAGTACAAATATTAATTGCTTTGATAATGCAGTGTACATTTCCCTGGGTGGTTCATATTTTTCTGATATGAAATAATATCAGATATATTTTCCAAAGTTGATGGCCAAAGCCTTGCTGCCTTTCACTTCTCCTATGGTGAGAAGCATTATTTTTGTTCATTTGAATATTGGCTTCACATTTCCATTTTAAACTGCTGAAACCAAACAGTGCCTATATTCTAAATATTTTATTTTCCATTCTTTGTCCACAGATGCTCGTGGTCTTATCAGATGGATGCTGATGGTGAACCCTGAACGCCGAGCAACCATTGAAGACATTGCCAATCACTGGTGGGTCAATTGGGGCTACAAGAGTAGTGTTTGTGACTGTGATGCTATGAGGGACTCTGAGTCCCCGCTGCTGGCAAGGTTCATTGATTGGCATCACCGTTCCACTGGCCTCCAACCAGAGACTGATACCAAAATTAAGTGCCTTTCTAAGCCCAAAGGTCCTGAAGTCACATTAGAGAGACAAAGGTCTCTGAAAAAATCAAAAAAGGAAAATGACATTGCACAGTCCATCCAGGAAGGAGGAGCTGAAAATGCATCTAAACCCATCTCCAAGAGACCCAAAGGCATCCTGAAGAAAAGGAGCAACAGTGAACATCGATCTCACAGTGCAGGGTTCATTGAAGGAGTGGTCAGCCCAGTGTTACCTTCTGCTTTTAAACTGGAGCAAGAGTTGTGTAGAACTGGTGTAGCCATTAAAAGTGTTGTGGAGGGAGAGGTAGCAGGCAAATATGGCACTAAGCAGTCTTCATTAATGCCAAAAAAAGGAATCTTAAAGAAGACTCAGCAGAGAGAGTCCGGCTACTACTCCTCTCCAGAACGAAGTGAATCTTCTGAGCTCTTGGACAATAATGAGGAGACTGTAAACAGTGACACTTCTCCAAGTGTCTTGGAGCCATCCAGAAATGGGTCTTTTAGCCATTCTTGCAGGCGTAAGGGCATCTTGAAACATAACAGCAAGTATTCTACAAGCCCCGAATCAGCTTTGCTCAGCCCTGATACACCAACACTGGATGCAATGGAAGAAGTGGTCCTGCCTGGGGACGGGCTACCTCGAAGTTACAGTCGCCCTTCCAGTGTCATTAGTGATGACAGTATTTTGTCCAGTGACTCCTTTGATTTGCTGGATTTGCATGAGAATAGACCAAACAGACAGAGGATAAGGAGCTGCGTCTCTGCCGAAAATTTCCTGCAGATCCAAGACTTCGAAGGACTCCAGAACCGCCCACGGCCACAGTATCTAAAACGTTATCGCAACCGTCTGGGGGACAGCAGTTTTTCCCTTCTCACAGACATGGATGATGTGACTCAGGTCTACAAGAAAGCCCTAGAGATCTGCAACAAGCTCAACTAGCAGAGAGAAGATAGAAAGGGATTGAGGGGAGTTGCTCTGTGTACCTTTATGTTGGAGTTAGCCAGGTTACTGTTTTGCTGACAGTGGTAGGTTTTCCTTCAAAGGGCCTGACTGTACCTACATAGCTGAACTCCTAGCAAAGTGTAAAATAAACCCAAAGTCATCTCACACTTCTCTGGTTTTGTTTCCTCAAACTATTAGCTAGCTACCCAGAGAAAACCTGTGGTCTTTTAAATGTGATGAAAGAATGTCAGGATCTAGCAAGCAGAAGCATTGACATCCAATGTCTCCAAGTTAGATAAAACTCAAACTGGAAGTGAGGCACAAACATTTTGAGTAGTTTGTGATTAATATTAGATCAGGTCTATGAAGAGATGAGCTGAATTCTTCAAGTCAATTTTGAAAATTCACGTATTTAGAAATAGAGCCTCTGTTTCCTCATTTGGGGCACAGAAGTTGCACATTTGAGAATCTTTGGTATCTGATATGCAGGAGACCAGGCTACATGATCACCACGGTGAGATGGTCTTCTAACAGGAAGACCTGAGAGGTTCAGAACTCGTTCTGGGACAGACAATTTGAGGATCACCTCAGTATAGCCTGCGTGATGTACATGGACAGCAGTGGGGCTGGGCATTCACATTCGGTTCTTCCCACAGGCACTGCTCGTAACTGAGCAGGAGGCCCTCAAATCTTTTCCAACTAGCACTCCTACCAACCAGAAATGCAATCGCAGAAATGATAATGGGAAGGGAAAGGACATGGATGTTACAAACAGCTTTTAAAAGCATTTCAGTCTGTATGTTTGACTTGTGACTTTTTCCAAATTGCCAGGCAGATGAATGCCCAGAGAAAGGTAGATCTAACAAACTGTCTCAAGGGTTAAACTTATCTTGCAATCTAGAGTTCAGTCACTGTCAGCAAATGGTGCCACCTTGCTATTAGTTTGTAGTGTTTGAAGGTGACAGGTAGTTTGCTATCAGAAAGTTAGCTAAGAAAAGGTTGTAGCATGTAGGAAGTGGATAGAGGTCAGAAAGTTGGTGGGAATGTGCCTTTCTCCAAATGAAGTTGTTTCTAGGTAGGTAGTAATGGAGCAGAAAGAATTGAACGATGAAATGATAATGGTAGATTTGATTACAGGGTTAGTGTAAAAGTGCAGGCCTCTATTTACAGTGTAGCTGGTACTGCATATGCGATAATATCAATTTGGAAAAAAAAAAGAGAGAAGGATATGTGTTTGTGTATGTGCATTCTGAGACATATCAGTATCTAGACTCAAGGCTTCAACTCCCATAAAGGTACCACATGAGTCTACTGGATTACCTGAATGTAAGCCTGTGTTAGAGAGGCACTGTGCGTTTGACAGGCCTGGGCAAACTGGAATCTCAAGGCCCGTTTCAGTCTCATTTACCAAGCACACAGCCCTTGGCTTTCTTGGGGGTGCACTGCTGCGGATAAAGGGCAGTGCCCGGCAGCTCTGAAGCAGGTGCATGCACACACACCTGGAACTTATGAGCATTGGGCAAACTTGGCTCTCACTCCAACCTTGTAACTACAACCAAAAGCAGAATTTGTCGCACTGTGTCCAAAATCCTGGAGATCATGAGGAATGAGAATTGAGTTCCGTTGGGAATTATTGGAGAATCAAGAATAATTCATAAATGACTGAAAGTGGGGCAGGGAGCGCTTTCACTTCTTGTTTCCCAACTTGCAGGTTTCTTATTTGGTGTATCATGGTACCTCAGTATGCCAGTTGCTCCTGAAAATTGACTGGAAAGTCCAGTGTAAAGATGAACGAACTGTAGTTTCCTCCTCATCTGACTCTACAGAGAGCCTTTCCTCATTACACTGGACCAAATTTGGCCCTGGAGTAGGTGGCATCAGTATCTATCAAGTCCATGAGGGATGCGCTCTCAGGCAGGCAAGTGAAATCCGGCTCACTGTTCATTTGCTCAGGAAGGGCAGCTTAGGTCATTTCTCTGCTGATGTTCACCTTTCTGTGATGCTCACGTGTCCTGTCTTCTCACAGGGCCTTTACCTGCTCTTTTAGCTCACCTGAAACCAATACCTTGTTTTGCAGTGTATTCAGTTAAGTTTGCTGTGCTGCGTTTCAAACAACTTGTCACAGTTTCCAGTTTACACTGATTTGACACCTTCCTTGCAGATCTGGGGCTAAACCTTGAATGGGTTTTATAGGTTTGAAGATGAAGGGAACTCAACTGGCTGTTGCAGGGAATTGGGAAACACTCTGAAGGCTCATACCTACCTAGGCTTTTGCCCAGGCCTGCTCCTTGTGTTCAAATGTGAATGAGTGAGTGAACTGCTTGCTGCCAAACTGGAAATGTTACGTAGGGATTTACTGGCATGTTACTGGCATGTTACATGTTTACCGGCATGTTATCATTCCTAGAAGAGAAGAAAAAAAAAAAACTTGACTGCACATTGTTATTATTAGTGTTGTGATTTTTATTTAATTTTTTTGTAATACAAAGTTGACTTTTTTATTTGAATTTGTCTCTTTTATTTATTGGTCTGAAAGCCATTTCAAAGGTATAATAATATATTTGGTGTAATTTAATTGGTGCAACATTATTTTACAGCTCCGGCCAAAATTGGTGTTATTTTTGTTTTGTTTTTTTCCCAATCCTTGGTTGGTTTGAGCTCTTCAAGGCACACAGGGGAAAACGCTGGATAATCACCCAAAGTGTTTGTATTTTTAATCTGATACTGTTTTTTATTAAATAAAACAAAATTAATGTAACTGTGAAGACTCTCTCTCTTTCCTTTTTCTCTGCACATCAGCATAAGCAGAGCCCCAACAGTAATGAACTTGTCATGCAGAAATACAGCAGCATCTCAGCAAATTACACAGTTGTTTATGCAAAAGTTCTTGGCTGCTTTGTGCATTTGAATATGATGTGGGTGGCCACGGAGCCTCCTGTGCTATGAGCGATCTGGCACTGCGAAACCACCAAAGCTTGTAGCTATGTGAATGTTTCATGGAAAAAAACCAGCTGACTGGGGTTTCTCTCTGGGCAGTTAATGAGATCTGTGAGCCAGGTGTGCTGAAGGTGGGACAGAGATTTGCCATCTGCCTGGCAAATGGTCACAGCACAGCTCATTCGTAGCCCTAAGGCTGCTGCTACAGCCCTTTCCTCTCTCTGCTGAGAGGAAGGACAATTTATGACCAATTTTAATGTTCCTTTTGGTGTAATGGAGAAGTCATTTGGGCAAAGGACTAGGGGCCATCTCAGATGTGGCATGGTTTAAATCAGACGGCTTTTAGCAACCAGAATAATCAGATAATGGGAGGCAAAAAGGAGCCACTGCTCCTATTTTGGAGTGCCCTTGATAACCAGAAGGCTTTAGATGGCTTGTCTTGGAAAATGGATGGGCATCAGAAGGGTAACTGTGTGTTAGACCTGCAGTTTGTGCTAGAAACCTGTTTGAATACAGGGAACTGGTGGCACTGTCCTTGGCCTGCTTCTGAGCAAGGCACTGTTGAACTTCACCCTTGACTTGGGCAGCCAGGACACCTGTGGTGTGTATTTCTTCTGCTTTCTAAATTGCAGGAGGTTTGGATTAGGATGCAAGGTTTGGAAACCATGCAAAGAAAGGCTTTCATTTTTTCTTTCTAATTCCATTCCATCTTTTGGGCTTTTAAAAGCAAGGAACCATAGCTGCAGGTGCTATATTTATTTAGTATCAGCACTTAACCACCCCTGGGAATAGAGGGAAGAAGCAAATGATGCAGAAAGGCAAACAGCTGTTAGTATACTGCAAAGGGAAGGATTAGCTGCTGTGTGCTAACAGCCTCAGAAAGTCAGCACGTGTGTTCTTGTTTCTGAGGTGAGCAAGGTCTAACTGTGGGTGCTGCATGGTGGAAAATGTAAATCAAGTCTCTTCTGCTATAGCAATTAGGAAACTTTTTTTTTTTTTTTTTTTTTTACACATACTAGGAAAGAAGGAAAGTGAGGGCAAACAATTCATTCTGTGTTATTTTAAAAAGAGTGAGTTTTACAAAGAAAATCCTGGATGGCCGGATAGAGCGCACACGTATGGGAAGCCCTGAGCTGTAATCGTGTGCATGATTATCCCTCTGCGCAGGCACGCAGCTCTGGGCGGTGGTGGAAAGTCAGAGTCTAATTTTCCTGTTTAGTAAAGGAAATCAAGGCAGGGCACTATGCCCTACTCAAAGCAACCAGGCCTGGTGTTCCTTTATGCCTGTTCCATAGGGATTCCAGCATTTCTTGGGAAATCACCCGAATTGTACTTGTTGGGCAAGATGGGAGCAAAGAAGCAAGGGAGGAGTCTGGGGAGCTTTGAATATAGTGACCAAGCAGGAGTATGTTCTCACTGCAGTCACAAACACCCTCGGTCCTTCATAACTCTTCTTTACCTTGAAAGGTTGGCGAAGGCAAATGCTGATTCTCAAAAATTATGTGTCTCACACAATTTGCCAGAATAATAGTGAGCGATACTGCCATATGGCCATACAGCACTTCTTAGAGGCCAACATGGGAACTTGCAGGACAGCCTGATGTTCTCCCTAGAGCCTCCAACCCCAAACTGCTCGTGCCAGGGGAGAGGATTTGCGCCAGGACAGTGAGGGGCAGCTCTCTCTGGAGCTGTCGCAGCCTTTAGGGAGCAGTACACAGCCACCCTGTACTGCTGGCAAGGGGAACAAAACTCAGAGCAAACTAAGACAGCACTTTTTTCAGACATAGAAATTCTCATTTATATTTGATTTGTATCTCTTCTCACAGGTCAGCCTGGTCTCTATTAGAGACTAATAGAGACTGGTCTCTATTATCACTTCATGGACAGTGATATTAAGGTGAAGGTATGGCATTTTGGGGTATTACAACGATAAACATATTTACAGACACATTTAATAGCGAGTCCATAAGAAGGTATAATAATAAACTTTGCAAGACTAGAACGTGAATTATAGCTACAGGGTAAGTCATAACCTGCCCAGTGAAGGGAGAAATTCAATTCCAGTGTAATTCTGGTGTGTATGAGAAGCGTATCCATTTAGTCAAGCATTTATCTTGGTGATTTACATCTCATTTTAATGAGATGCTTCTGGAGACAAAACTGCATAAAATGCATTTACTGAGCCAATAGAAAATTCAGTGTAGGCCAGCATGAGCCTAGGCTCTCTGGTACTTATCCCAGGGTAGCTGGTTTTAGGGCTTCAACCCAAAGTTCTACCACAGGAGAGAACAAGTCATATTTCCCCTGGAATAACGATATTTAGTATTCAGCTAGGGCTTTTTTTTATTAGTATTGTTGTCTGGTGGAACTGTCTCTTTTTCCTTGCCAAACCAAGTCATCTTTCTCATGAAAGACTGAATAATTTGGCTGGAGAAACAACTTTGTTGGATAGATCATCTGAGCATTTTGTTTCTGGCTATCTATCTCTAGCCCTTCCCCCCCACCTCAGATTCCCTGGAATTTCATCAGTGCAGAAAAACCTTTGATCATCTGGCCATGCAGAACTCTGTGCTTTTAAGGCCATGATACATATTTGCACAGATGCTTAAGGTTTGGGGAAAAAAAAATATTTTAAAAGGCAATTTTATGCAATACGGGAAGTCTCCTCCTCATGCCTGGCCTATCTGCTGGTCTTAGGACTCCCACTGAGAAGTGTGCTAAGGCCAGCTTCACAAAGGGATTAGATGGGCAAAGTCATGGAACAAGAGGAAAAAAAAACCAAAACCAGCTGTGGCTGTTGGCGTAGGTAGACTTGCTGCTCAGGGTATGACCTAAGCACCTCTTGTGCAGGCAGGCAGCACTACTACGAGGTCACCAGAAGGGGTTTAGGTGCTGAGTACTTCTGCACATGAGGCCTGGGCTTTCTCAAGAAGGGCATCCAGAACTCCAACCTTTGCTATGAGAGTCTATGCTGTAATGTTGGCATTAGTGAGCTTGCATTTTTCTTTTTCTTTTTTCCCCCCTTCATCTTATCATATCTATTTCACACCAGTAATCACTCTTTCTCTCTCCCTCTCAGGTTAAGTCTTGTTTGCAGTCTGTTTAGTTTCACATCACAGGCATAACCCCGGTCAGTATGGTGCACTGAATCTCACTCATTAGATGTTTTGGTCACGACGGCTTTGGGGTTGACCCTGTGCTGAAGGCTACTCAGACCACTGGCCTAAGGCACAGTCCTGGCTCCAGTTCTAATGCTTTTTAATAGATCATTTTTATTCCTTGAGGTTGACTTAGAGGAGGGAAACAGCAAATGAGACCTTCAGCTAACAGCAGATTGCTTTGTGAAAAAGACAGCACATGTAGCAGCAATGGAAAAGCTGGACTCCTAGGACAAATGGGTTAGACCAACTGAATATAAATCAGTAGAAATTGTGATGAGATAATACAGTACCCAGCAGGAATCCACTTAAAAGCTGTGCTCCTTTCATGCATTGGGAAGATACTGTTGTGCTTAGCAAAGAATAAGCAAGGAGCAGCTGTAGACCTGGCTGAAAAGCAAAGTAGGAGGGAGAGTTTGTATTGTTGTTCTACAGTGATACAGTTTATTAACAGACCCCTCCAACATTCAGCCTTGGAGATAATAGGACAAGACATACTTTAAATAGAACCAAAGAGAAAATAAATTCAAAACAGATGCGAGGAAGTATGTAAATATATGTTTATATTTACATATAAAGCCCTAACTGCCTGCCAAGTGAGATTGCTAGAGCTAGAGTGCATGTCATCATTCCGGCTGCACCGGGATTTATCAAAAATACTTCTTTATATGTTTCTCCAAGCTCCGTTGTTCTCCTCAGCTGCACGTCCCAGAGCCTGACAGTTTAATTAGAAGTTTTCCTCAGATGAGGGATCTGCAGCCTGCAAAGGGAGGGTTGATAAATTTCTGCATAACCCAGGACCACAAGGAACATTCAGCTCTGGTCCTAAAAGCCCCCAAAGTAGTTATAAAATCACAGAATGGCCCCAATAGTTAGGCCCCAAGAAGCAGATTCCCGAACAGTGCAAAGTGATGCTCACCCAACTAAGAGGAACATCTAGCCTTAAAAAGAAATCACAGTTTTTATCACTATGATACTCTGATTAGATTCAGTGGGAATAGCTTCAAGTCCTAAACACTGATCATTTCTTGTATGAAAGGTTCCAGATTTCAAAAGCTGTTTTCTAAATGTCTTATTCTGGGAAGCCAGTTTGAGATGCCTCAACGCGATCTTAGATGACCACTTTCCGCTCCCCATACCTTCAGCTGGAGCTACAGTCACTTGGTGCTTATGTTGTCCCTGCTTCCAAGATTTGGGGGAATTACACAATTCTTCAGATGAAATGGGATTAATCATTAGTGGATTTCCATCCCTTACTGGATGTTTTTGATTTAGTGAGATTGAATGGCTCAGAGGACTGCTCAGAGGACAGAAAACTGGCCAGCATCTGGGCCTGCAGATGAAATGCTTGCAAAGTTCCCAGCAGTCCCAAACTTTTGTTAGAGTTTCATTAATCTGCTGACTCCCAAAGGAGCTGAAATGGTGCCTTTGGTCAAGTTTCTGATGTGATTTTAACCCACAGTATCCCAGTAGGGTGCAACCATCAGAGGCAATGGTGTATAGATCAATCTATGCCTCGATGGACATGGAACTTGCCCTCCCTTGGCATTAGTAGATGTGATACAAACAGCTCAGCTACTGCATGAACGTTGTCACCTGGTCTGACTGCAATGTCCAGGCTTGTTGTTGTAGTCCTTTTTCACCAGACCAAAAATGCTATTTGCTGAAAAGTACCAAATTAAAGCTTAGATCTAGCAATGACTTAGGTACCTCTCCTTACAATATACTGAGATTCAGTAGTATGGCTTATAGAAACAATTGGACTATTGACAACTACAAAAAATGAGGAAGAACAGAGGCTACATTTCATCTCAATGAAGAAAAAATGGACCGTCTTTTCTTGCAGTTGAGGTACGTGCATAAATAATTTTCTGTCTTCCATTCTCAAGTCAGAGCAGATTCACTCTATTACAGCAAATAAAGGTGGTTAGGTATGCTCATAGAAATACCTGCAAGTTTGCACATTGTGACTATTGCCTCAGAACTACAAAACTGCGTGTAGGGCAGGATCCTGCTTGATACAGCCAGAGGTCCAGCTCTTTGAGCCCTAGTACAAAGACAACTGCAGCAGGAGACAGGGATCAGGGCCCATAACATGCTTGAATAGGGCTCTCAGGGATCTCCTTTGTCAACGTTCTGCTGTGCAAAGAAAGGAAAATGTGCCTATTTTTCTCTCTGACATAAGCACAATCTCCCCCTTGCCACAGGGACCACTCCTAGAACTGCAAAAAATGCAGATGTTGTGAAAGAACCAGATTGCTTCCACCAACAGAAAAGCCATTTGTATCAGCACGCTCACTAAACCTTAATTAAAACTGCACTCATTCCACCACCAAGTTATCATCTCACTTGCCTTTTGGCGAAGCTGACACTGCCTGGGACAGCATCTCCTTGCTCTGGCTTTTAGGCACCCTCTCCCTGAGTCACTTCTCTTGGAGAAGCACTGATCAAAACCTGAAGCAAGATCCTCTAGTCCGGGCCAAGATGCTCGCTTCAGACTGAGAAATGAAAAACAAAATACATGACATCTTTGACCAGTCACAGCTTTTCCACACCTGTGCTAAGCACTGCGTAACTACGAGAAAATCCCTTGTGATCAATTGCTCCTATGAAAAGAAATGCCGTGAAGCCACACCAACTAAACAGTGCACTGGTGGGAAGTGCATTCTGCTCATCTGACATTGAGGCAGCAACATAAGACTCTAGATTAATTTGGGCAGCTGTTCTGATATATAGACTCCTTGCTCCTGGTAAACAAACATTTGGTTGGCTGCTCTCTGAAAGGCCAGCGAAACCCTCAGAGATGCTACAATTAGCCTCTCCACTGCAAAGTTCAAAAGAGAGATTTGATCTTTCACCACAAAAATATCCACGCTCTCTTTCACATGCATGTGAATAGAAAGGCTTTGTTCAGATCAAGCCAAGAAGAAATAAACTATTGTTAGAAGGTCATCTCAGCTTGCTTCGAGGGGTGGGGAGGAATTACAAAAAATATCCAAACGTGGTCCTCTTACCAGTGATTACAGATATTGTCTTTCAGCAGAACAGACATGTTTTTGTTAACGAGATCTATTCTTGTGTGGGACTAATTCATTATAGGTTCAGGCTAGGGTTTTATAAAATATCTAGTGGTTTTAGGTACCATAATTTCTGAATGTCCTCCTTGAGACACCTTAACAAGGTTAGCTTTTTAGAGACAGAGTGGTTCCCATTAAAAAAGCAGGCACTCATAGTCCTTTGCACCTCTTGGAGGTTGTTTCTTCCACTGGCGTTTGTCAGCATAGAGAAAATCATGAGTCTGATTTGCTACTAAGATAGGAAAGATTTCCAGGAGTCTCTTCAGTGTTGATATCTGGAGTCTTTGTTTGGAATCCACAGCCTACCTTCCAGCCAACCACCACCACTTTTATACAGAGGAGTTTTGCTATAACTAATACACTCTTTAAAGAGGCAGTTGTGATGGGGGGCACATGTGACATTCCAAACATAACTCTGCCAGGATTTCCTATTTATGAAATCTTCCCCCTTATCTCCCTCATATGAGGCCTGATTCAGTAAATTACTCCTATAAATCACTTTCACATGTTTAAAGGTAGCCCTGTTTGCTCCTTGCTGACTCAGGGCTATGGCTTTCTATCTGAGCATGAAATGCTATCCAGGAAAATCCCCAAAGGTCAGTTTTCAGTATTATTTTTTGACATGAACTCAAAGAGGCTGGCAAAAAAAACTCTTTAGTAGTGGTTTTCTAGAAAAAAAAAAAAAAAGAGAAATATTATATATCTGTCTTTCAGCAAATCTGAAGCTTTGGTACAAACCACAGCTTGCCTGGCTGTGTCCTGTTTTGTTCTATTTATTTAGAGTATTTATTTCTGTGGATAAATGTCTTGCAGTAGTCCATCATACAAATAGTCATTAACAAATCAAAGCTGAGATTTTCAAAAACATGCAGCATAAGCCTAGCTCTGTTCTTGTTCAAATAACTCACAAAACCCCCAGAATCCCTGCAAAAGGGGATTCTGTGCCCTTGCCCCAGAAGAAAACTTCAGTTTCGGATGGGATACATATAGGAGCTACTCTATACAGAGTGAGCACTTTGACAAGATTAAAATGGCAGCCCTGATATTTTCTTATATGAATTCAGAAATAACTCAATCAACAAATTTTGTGATGGAGACAAGGACAGGGAGGGTATTTGAGAATATCCATGGTCATGATGGGTTTTATTTTGCAACCCATTAAAAATCCTTTTTTTCTTTCTCTCTTCCAAATGGCAAAGGTAATCTCCTTAGACCATGGCTTAAACTTCTTAGAAACCAACAGAAATAGTAAAGCTGACTTTTAACCTGTTTGATCTCTTCTTAAGTGCCAAAGTCAAGTAAACAGATTTCTAAGGAAAGAAGAGTCCAAGCCAAAGCTCAAATGAAACGGCTATTCCAGGGGTGCCTTACCACCTGGAGATGTTCCTTGTCACGCCGTGGACCATGCGGCACTGCACAGGCGGACATCCCAACGCAGCAGCAGAAGCTTGCACTGCCTTGGCCAGACTTCCTCCCCTTGGCAAGTTGGAGCACCCAGGAAGCCTCCCAAGTTCTCACCTTGTCCCTCCTTCATTGCCTGATGAGCTGAATGACTTCTGGGATCTCCTCTGGGGGCTCCTTGTCCTCCTCCACCGAGGTTTTTCTCCTTGTATCTCCCGCCTTGTTAAGTGACGGGAAGGGACCCAAGGCTACACATTTTCTTCAGTTACTTCTGGTCTAATCCCCTCCCAAGATAAGCTGATTCATGAATTTGCACAGTCACCAGCAGAGTCTGAATCTTAGCTGGACATCAGATCCATTGATTCCTTTTTCACCGGCTTCCCCGGTACCATCTGGCTACTTTTATCCTTTTTGCTGGGATAAGCAATCCCCTTCCAAAGCAGAAAGCCAAATACTGAAAGGAAGGATGGGTTGGAGGGGCCAAAGTAGCTGGTTTCTGTGCTGGGAATCCCCATTTGGCCAAATGAAGGCTATCCGTTTTCCTGAGAAGCACAGCAGGAAGAAAGAGTCATGCCAGGATGCCTTAGCCTTGTAATAACCTGCCAAGACAGTGGCTTCCTATCCATGGTCTAAAATAGATTTTTAAAGGGCAGTTTTCCTTCCTCCAGATGCATTTCTTTCAGTCACGTGTCTGTTCCCAGCCACAGGTCCAGCTTTCTTCCTATTCATAAAAATAGGTGAAGTTACCTTTTTTAAAAAGGTGAACTAAGCAAGAGAATGGTAGAGTCCATGTTCGCTCACCCTTGCTATTTTTTTGATTATTGCTGCCTGTGTGGAGCATATTTTAGTCATGTGCCCCCCTTGCAGGGGGCGCCTGGACATGTGCACAGCAATGCAATTTTTGTGCACATTAATATAATGGTCCTTAGCTGAGCACAGCCCTGGTTGCTGTCATGATTACTCACTCCAGACTTCTCATGACAGTGTTGAGATTTTTGTGCCACTTTCTTCATGACTCCAGGGAATGGCATTGGGCACATCTTGTAAGATGAAGTATCATCAAAAAATAACTGATACTCAGCTAGAATCTTGCTTCTGTCAGTGTATGAAAACTGCTACTGAGGGCATTTTGAGCTATTACAAAAACAAGAGCAGGTCCCTCTCTATGGATTTTCATTTGCTTGGGCTTTGATCTTTTCACTTAACATTTCCACACTTGTACTCCTTATGAACTCATCGTGAGCTAAACCGAAGAAACCTGGAAATCTGCATAGCACAGTTGCTGTCCAGCTGATTCTGAGTAGAGACAGAGCAACTGTGGTAGCTGTCTGGAAAGGAATGAGGTGTCAGACAAAAATCACCCGACTGCCCCACATCTGCACATTTTGTAAGAGCTCTTTCCAAGTAACTCAATGTGCTGTTTCTGACAGTGAATTTACACATAAAAGGGATCAACATTAATTTTTTTTCTACATTCTCATTGAAAGAGCTGTGAAAACCAGATAGTCTGGAAAATGGAGGGATTTTTCTGCTTCTCCTAAAACTGTACTGAAAACATTTAGTCTAAATTCCAAATTTTCAAAAATCTTCAAGCAGCCACAACTGATCACTAACTCTGCAGCTGTATTTAGAGGAGGCCTGGGAGCCTGTAAATAAGATGCCTGAAGAACAAAGACTTTGCCCTCAGGAAGGATGTTAAAAGGAGGCCTCTACTTGGGCATGCTTCTATCTTGCTTCAGGGGATTTTCTTGCAGTAGGGATTTTCCTGCTTCATTTGCTACTTTTCCTGAGGGCATTTGACGAGTCAGATTCTCCTTTGCATTTTTCACCACAGCTATGGTATTCGAGCAGGACAAAGTGAAAACCTATGAATCTGTACACACTGAGGGAAGGAGCTGGTAGAATATGCTTAAGGACAAACAAAGGATTAGCTTCTAATCTGCCTTTTTCGTTAAATAAGTTATAGAGTTTTACAAGGCATGACTTGCATCTGTTTAAATTACAGATTATCACTTAGAAAATAACAGCCAGCCTTGGTACATGCATTCCAAAGGGCAAGAAATCAATTGCATTCCTTGGAAAATTGTGCTAGTCAGGTATTACTAATACATGAAACTGAGATTTTTAGGGTCACCTTGAGAACTAAGCAGACAAAGTCCTGAAAGTTGCCCATCTTTAAAATCTCTATAAGGTAACGTATTTCTTTCGCATTTCAATAAGGTCCCACTGGAACATGTCTGAAATGGAATCTTATTAAGCTCCTGAAGTCTTTTGATCTCAAAGCAAAATTTTAAAATGGCTGGAGAATATGAATACTCAAAGCATATCTACTGGGTCCACCTAACCCCTGCCTTTTCCTCCACAAAAATCTGACTATATACTAAATAATGACTAAGTAAGTAAATTGAAGTTACTTGCAATCAGAGTCAATGCCTACGCAAAACATTTTCTGGTTAAGCTTTGTTCTACTTCTAGGGGTGCATGCGCTGGGTAATATTTCCCTTTCATTTACATAGACCTAAAATCGTGGCTTGGGAGCCACATAGCCAATGCTTAATAAGGCCAAGGTGTGAGCGCTGGGACAAATGAGTGCTTGCTTCAACTCATGTCAAACAAATACCAGTCCTGGTAATGTTTTCTGAATTGTTTGTGGAGCTCCTATTTGAAGAAATGTATTCTTTCTCCATCAATAAGTGAATTTTCATGATAGCTAAATGAAACTTCCCTGTTTTCTACTATTATGCTACTATTATACCTATAAAATGTATTAAAAATTCCTAATTAAATTCCTGCAGCAACTAAGTTTTAAAATATTGTACAGGTTTGAGCACATGTACATTGCTTTACATATTCAAAGGAAAGTCTAAGTTATTTGACAGCAAAGGTAAGTTCATATTATGAAGAGCAGAAGAATTGCCTAGAATAGAAACCATCCTTGATCTACTGCTTGACTTTTTGATGTCTCTTCCTATTAGTACCAGTGAGGGCATGTGAAAAGCAACCACAAACTATGTAGCTTCATCATTCCAAAAAGATGCTTAAATAGAAGAAGTGGGCTGGATCTCAAGAACGCAAACTGGATTTACGGAGGAAGATTAAAAAGAGCTAATTATGTTTAACTTGGCTGCCAGACAGCTAAAAAGGGTATATGATAACTGTCTACAAATATTTGAAAGATGCAAAATACACCAAAGAGAGAGGTAGTTTAAGATGAAGCCTGGTAAAGCAAAATTTAAACTGGTTAAAACGCTAATAATGAGACCTAACAGACTATAGAATAGTTTCCCAAGTGAATTAGCAGATCTCACTAAAAATATCTGGACAACATGTACCAGGAGGGAGTCCTTCACTGAGAAAGTAATGAACCAGAGAGATTCAGAGGTCATATTATGCTCAAAGGTCAGTGCAGTTGTCAATAGCATGTGATTTTAAAGCTTCTTCCAACAGTATTTTGGAAGGGCAATACATATTCCCAACTAGACAAACTGTAGGTGAAGGAAAACTCACTCTTCTCACAGGAAATCTGAAACATGAAGGGAATGTCATTATATTTGGACCAAAATGGTCTTATACCTTCCTCTTTCCCAGGAAAGTTCAATGTGTCTGACAGGATTGCACAGGTTAAAATGCCAGCAAATTTGAGACAATCTGGGTTTTGAATCATGTAACTCCAGTTGAACATGAGCTCCGTGGTAGACTTGCACTTGGGCAGCTAGCCTGTGTCAAAAGCCAAGTTGCCTTGAGTTTGCTTTTTTTTTGTTTTTAACCTAAATCAGCTAATTTGATTTTGTCAGCCCAGCTCCAGAGCACACTGCTTTTTGCAGTCTAGACCTTCACTATTAGAGACACAATTTCTAAGCCAGAAATACCAGTCCATATTTTTTCACTGGGACTGGCTCCCCCGCATGATCTACCACAAGTGACATTTAACATCGCTGGAATGGAGCAACTGTGAATCTACTTAGCGCTGGTCTTACTAAAGTCAGTGGAAACATGCTGACCCTGTAAAAAGAGAACGGAACCAGTGTATCACTGCACAATCATGCCAGGGCAACTCCTCTGCCTCATACTGGGATAAACTGTATTTAGACAGCACTGAACCAGACCTAATATGTTTAGTACTTCTATGCTGAATTTACGAGGCACCCTGTGACATTTGCCTTATGTAAAATGGTAGCACTCCCAGCAGGATGATCTAATCATTCATGAGGAATTATGCTATGATGTTGCAGTTTATTTAATGCTTACTGTTCGCAACAGCCTCCAGAATTGACTTTAATCTCGTGGCTGCGTGCACTGTGAAGCCAAGCAGCAGCAGCAACGTCAACCCCAGCCTGTGCAGGGTGGCAGCTATCCGCAGTGCGAGGCTGTGCTGTTTTCCTGACAAGTAGAGGAAGCCGGGGCTGATTCACACCCGAGAACAATTCCTCTCGGCGAGGGCCCTAGGAATGCAGCAAAGGAAACCGGACTTTCTCTGCAAGCTTCCTCTGAGCCACTGCTTACCGTAAGTATGCGCTGAACAAGAATAGCGCTTTTTAAAATGGTGCGCCTGACCAAAGAAAAGAGCAGCAAAGAGCATGGAAATTTGGATCCAGCAGAAAGGAAGTGCATGTTAAGGTATTAATTTTGCAATGCATATTCGCTCTGCTGCATGTTTCTGCTGCTAACATCACATTCCCTCTGGAAGACACATTCCGGCATGGATAGCTCTCTGCCTCCAAGATTCACTGTCCTTTAAAAAGAATCAAGGATGAAAAAAAAAACAAAAAGGAGGATGTTCTTCCTCAACACAGGTCTAGGGAAAGGGCTTCAAGTGAGCGAATGAGCTTTTTTGTCATAACCCAAATCCCCTCTTGTGGTCCGTGCAGTTTTGGCCTGGAACATCATTGGTTTGTGTTGCCTCAGAGTCATTTTAACAACAAATATTTCCCGAGCAGGAAGGGCAGGTTGTGCTGCTAGTGGAATTCAGTCACAAGATGTTAGGGAAATAACATCAATATTCACAGCTGCCGTGCGAGAGCCACAGCGAGGAGGAACCTTCTGGAGGACGGCTGGCTCGTACTGTGTCCAGCCTCCATCCAAGCCTGGCAAGCTTGCGCTACTGATTTTCCCCCAGAGACATCCTTGCTTTATTCCTGCAGTGATTTCTTGAGCTGCTTGCTTAGGGGAAGTATTCACATGGCATCTGCTTGGGTGATTGATTGCCCTCATGACTTCTCGCCTGGCAGTCGTTTAAATATTGCATTTAAAGAAAAAAAAAAAAAAAAGATCCTCAAAAGAGTCTCATGGTAGCTCGAAGTTAAACTAAGGAGATTTCTGCAACCACGTGTGACAACGTGGTAAGAGACAGGACCCATCCAATTTGTTTTCCTTGGGCTGTAAGAGGAACAGATGGCTCCAAACTTTTCCTAAAGAAGCTTCTAGCATCATTTCCAGCACTGGGGCGCTTGCCAAGGTTCAAGTATCCTCCAAACGAAAATACGTCGCTGCATTTATCTGCTAGCGCAGCAGACCCTGCCTGCACGGCTGTGCCGATGCCCTGCAGCGCGTCCCAGGGCCGCCCGCGAGGGCTCCCGGGAAGCTTTTGCCTGGGGCAGGGGGCTGCTGCCGTGCCCTCCAGCTCCTCTGGGGCCCCACATGCCGACCCAGGATGGTTGTGGACATGTGGCCGCCGCGCTGGGCTGCACGAGGAGAAAATGGAGTGTGAAAAGGAGGCAGATGGGAGCGGGGCGCAGCAGGAAGCTTCTGGAAGGCAGCGGAGGCCACGTTGTCAACCGGTCACTGACCAGGTCTGGGGTAGCCCCGTTTAACGCAGCAAGGGACCTCCCTGCTGCTCCCCCGGGAAGGCCCCGCGCGGCTGGAGGAGCCGCGTGGCTGTGGCAGCCACCGAGGTGGCTCCCGGCTGCTGCTGCCGGCCCTGGCACCGCTGCAGCGGCGAGCGCGGCTCGTGCGCCCGCGCGACGGTGCCGGTGCGCAGGAGCCGCCGGGGAGCCGCGCTGCTATCGGCAACGCGTCTGCTGGCTTTACGGGCCCAGTTAACAAGGAGAAGGGTGGGGGGAAACCCCTACGCTGTGCAGAAAGCTCTCCTCGCCCCCCTGCCCCCCGCCTTGCTTGGACTTTTGCCACCGTTTAAATTTAAGCAGATTTTGCTGTCCCGACCGACATCTGCAGTTTGATTATTTGACTATTGCTTGGCTCTGGGTCAAACCACAGCAGAGCACACACTGGTCCCTGATTTACAGCCTGGGCTGTGATTATAATGGTTTTATTTTAGTTGGACCCCTATTTACAAGCTCATTTGTATTAGTGCGCCGTGTTACAATAACAATGGCAGAATTATTAGGTCTCGCAGAAACAATCGCACATAGTAAATGGCCGCGACTCGCAGCGCGCCGCTTAAGCGCTCTAGCAGCCCCGTCATGTCTGCAGCCCGCGGGTTTCCATTTTACTGGCGAGCCGGGGGCGGCAGCGCAGAGAGGGGCAGCGCGGAGGGAGCGGGCCGACGAGGAGCGCGGTTATTATTCATTATTTCTCGAGGTAAATAGAGAGGACGTGTGTTTCCGGGATTAGCGACTGAAAACAAATGCTGCGAGGGGAGAGCGCTGGTGTTTCCCTCGCCAGGGTTATGTGAGGTTCTCCGCTGCGGCGCCGGTGGGAGCCCTGCTCGCGGCTGCCGGGAGCGTTCGCCCGCAGCCCCGCTCGTGGAGGGGACGGCGGTGCAGAGCGCGGGACCTGGAGGCTTTCCGTAGCCCCGGCTCCCGGGTGGACAGCGCGGGAGCGGGTGCTCCGGCAGGGACGCTGCACGGTGTCCTGGGTGGGTGTTCGCTCAAGGGCCGCCTGCCAGCATCAACGCAGTTCATCGTGGACCCGCACGGTACCTCCTTGCCTCATGTGGCCAACTCAGTGGTTTACAGACGTTTATATGTTTTGCCTTGGGACCAGTATCTCCTGAAAAGTCTCTTCTCTCTCTTTTTTTTTTAATAGCAAGATTTCAGGGCTTTGCACTTCATGAGAGCTAACGAGCCAGACCCCACAACCAGGCCAAGAAGTTGGAAATACCTCCTTACTCGCATCCCAGAGGACACCATCATTGGTGACCCTATGTGTTCAATTTGCTGGAGGGAGCATCCTGGACAGCTCCCGCTGGATTTACGGGCATGCAACATTTCTGAAAGTTAAGACCTTACCTTAAAGCAACTCACAGCCCTGAGAGGGTCAGCGTCAGAGCTGGGACGGACGGACACCAAAGTATGACCCCCGTGCGGGGATCACTGGTCAGCCCTTGTAGGGCCTTCACACAGCACACAGAAAATGGGGCTTTTGCCCTCTCAAATCTCTTGCAGTGCCTGCGGGAAGCCAGGGAAAGGGAAGCTAGCCTCATTTGTGGGAACATCGTCGGAGGATTTCTACCTCCATCCTCCCCAGTCAAAACATGATTATCAAACAGTGCTGGTTCTCCAAGATGGAAGAGGAGAAAGTCATCTAACAGATCTCAGTTTACTGCCCAGAAATACTAAAATCCCAGCCTTGAGTGATCTCATACTTGAATGGTTGATTTTAAGCTGCATTTTTGCTCTAGCTTAATAGACCAAAACATACGGGGTTGGTGCTGTTACTTATATTACTAGAAGGAATTAGAAACACCTGTGGCAGGTGAAGAGACGTGACGAAGGGGAGAATTTAGACTCTGTGAGTTTAAACTCCAGAAGCAAATGCTCTCCCTTGAGGCCAAGGAGGTATTTTGAGTGTTTTTTGGTTTTTATTTTTCATTTAAAAAACAGTGTATTGCAAAAAAAAGTGGGAAAAAATGGAAATATATGCCAAATAGATTCAAATTCTTCTCACGCCTCCTAGTCATAATAATGAAAAATAGTAGCCAATATTTTCCATATCTTTTGAAAGCAGGGAGTTGTATTCATATCCTCTCATCATGTGAATTTTTAGGGCCTCTTTCTGTTATTAGGTAAACAAACAAATAGTAGATATTCACACATGTGAAGTCTCTAGGGTACAAAACAAAAACAAAATCAAAGCAGCACACATTCCTAGTGGGAATATGAACAGTGGAGCAAGCTAAGCATATTTCAAGTTCCATATTTTTTCAAGACTCCTCTGAACAAATATGATGTAACTGAGGCTCCTAGAACTGTAGCCACAACGCTTGGAGCAGCATTTTCTAGTGAACATCATAGTAAATAGGATTGTGAATGTACAGCTTTCCAAGGATCCCCTATAAGGTTTCATTCTGAATAAAAATGACAAGCATCCATTGCTGAGGTTATTGACTGCTCCCCTCCAGGGCAAGTCCCATTCAGAAACTACATTATTTATGTAACTATAGTACATGGAGACCTCTGGGAGGCTTCATACTTGTGTAGAGAAGTCAAAGAAAAAGTGAGTCCAAGAAATGTTATTATTCTTTGTAAGGAATGGAAATCAGGGAAACAGCCCAAACCCAACATGTCATCCTTGTCATCACCTGAGGCTGTACATGAGGAAAAGATGAGCTGGATCATGCTCTTTCCTTTGGCTGTAGCAGCATAAAGACACCTATACACCTGATATGTTTCAGGCAAATGACTCAACATACATGAGTTTGCACCAGGTTTAAAATATTCTGGCTAGGATGGCAGAAGGACAAGTCAGGTCTCCTTAATGCTAGTTGTATGCTTTACGACTAGCATTCACAACTTTTTATCTCAAATCAGACTCGAAATCAACCTTCAGATCTTCTGTGTTAATCCACTACACCACAGTCCACCCAGTCCCAAAATAATACTGCTAAACGAAGAGCTGACCTTTCCTTAGTGCCAAAGAGGTCTCCACTCCAGTGAACATGATGTCATTTGAATTAGCTGATGCTTTCTCACAGGGAGACGGATGCTTCATGGTCAATAGAAGCTTTCTTTCATTCCAGGTTGAGAGGGAAAACTGGTACTGTGAACAACTCATTAATTGTCTATGATCCAAAGATGATCTTGAAAATCTGATCTTGAAAAATTCTGCCATATTGAGTGGATATCTACTCCCATTCAGTAATGTCCATCTTTCCCTTCATTTGGGTAAAGTTATTAATCCTCCAAGGGCAAGATTTGAATCTCCCACCAAGGCTGTCTCCATCTTGAGAACAGGTATGAAATACAGGATTAGTCCTGTATGTAAGAGGAAGGCCTCTCCTTCTTCTTACAGATGTTGCTTCATTTTGCTGACCAGCTTTATTCAAGTGTAAAACACTCCAAAGCAAAGAGATGAAGTATTTCTCTCCTGACCTCTAACTGGGTACCTCTATCCACTTGAAATTTGCTAGTTTCCAGTGTGCTTTGGTCTTTTCTGAAAGAAAGATTTTTAGGGCTTTCTGCAATTTCTTTGTCCAAATTGATTCCCCACTGCATTAGCATGACTAAAGGTAGATTAATCTTCTTTTTATTTTGGTGCTGAGATAAATGCCTCTGTCAGCATAGTTTGTTGAGCCACTTACCACTTGCCTTTGCGTTTTTTAGGATGGCCTTTCGTTTAAGCATGTCCTGAGAAAGTGTTCCTCTTTAAAACTCACATTGTCCAGGCTGCAGATTAGACTTGCTCTCCTGGGGTGTATAGTCCAATGTCCAAATTTCTCCAGCTTCATCACACTTGCAACATTTCCCAGTAGCTGGGATGTTATCCAGCAGCTCTAAAACTCTAGCTGTGTCTTTTTATCAGGGAGAAGTTAAGAGGGACTCTGCTGCAAAAGGGAAGGGCCAGTAGACGATATCTTTATGTACCGGCTATGCGGTCTGCGCTCCTCTCACAGATGTAACACAGCAGTTCTACAGTACAAAACTTGATTTGTGACAGAGCCAGATTTCTTTCTTGTATTTTTCAGATGCCATTGTATTAATTCATTCAAAACTTGGCAACAGCCTTTCTCTGTTTTGATTTCATTTATCGACTGTTTTGCTCAGGCCAGTTGACATTTTATAACTTCTTTATTTCCAAAAGAAAATGATGGGATAGGGCGGGCACTGAGAACAAAGCTCTGAGTCCACCTGAATAACCACTGTCCAGATTGGCAGAACATGATATACCCTTAAGTCCAGAGCAAGCCACCATGACTCTACCCTTCTCTGCCATCTCCATGCAGCCTTTTCCCCACGGAGCCTGCTTGTAATGACAGGACAGATTAACAACAATGCTGAAATGCTTAGAAATTGTTCATTCATATTTGGCTTTATAATACTGTATCTCACATTTGGTTTTGTCTTACAGGAATAAAATCGGGCCAAAAGGAGTTCCTGTATAGTTACCCAGCTTTATAAAGGGAATTACAGAGAAGAGGATTTGTACGTGGCCTTGCCCAAGCTCATTTGTCTTCATGCCACGATAGTCTGGGAAAAGCAATTTTCCTGCTCATTTAAATGTATGTCACAGGCAGCAGAAGGTACAAGGCCTCCTCTGGCTCTGAGTCTGCTCTGCTGAAACTGGTGGTAATCTGCGCCTGACTTCAGTGGCAGATGGACATAATTTGCTTTTTTGATTGGGTTTGCCCTGTTTTCTCTTTTGTTTGCTTCCATAATGATCATCCCTGCAAACGTTCTGCAAATCAGTTGCTTCCACTGGATGGAAGGATACCCTTGAATGGATGAAAATCATTTGCTCATATGCGCCTTGCAAGATGAGAGGCAGTGATAAATAATTAAATGCATGAGCTTTGCCTCGGAGGGCTGCAGCCGAGCTTTGCTCATCTGCTCCTGTCACACGCAGCGAACCTGCCTCTTAGCCCTGCTCTGGATGTAGTGCTCTGCTTATCCTTTGCAGCACGGCACTTCCCCAAAGAGCCTGGGACCCCGGCATGTGCAGAGAAAGCCAAACAAACGGAGTGGAGGATTTAACGGTGGAGTTCCCACACACAGTTCTGCGTTTAAAAATAACGTAAGCAAACATATCTGACAAGTTGGGCTGCTTAAAGAAAAAAGAAACCAGCAGTGTAAACCAGAGAAAGATTGTTTTGCATTTATGATATTTTAATTATGCATACTGTGATTAAACAAAGCTCTTAAGTAGCTCTTGTGTTTGAATGAAGCTGAAAGGACTTAAGCACATGCTTAAAATTCTGTAAGTGTTTAAAAGTTTTGCCAGACAAGACTGCAAGTCCTCAAAGTGCTTGGGCTAAGCATGTACTTCAGTGTTTTGCTAAATCAGATCCATGGTGTCACAGAGGCCTGAAGCGAGCTCAGAGGCTTCAGCTAAGAGGGGAGTTAAAGCCAAACAGCCTAAGAGGAAACACTCTGGATTTTCCAAAGTCTAACGCGTAATTAGATTAAAAATGCAATCCCATTTTGGGGATTTTTTTTTATCTCATTAAAAAGAGAGTAAGCCCTCTTTTCCAGATATATGCAGTATCTGTCAGGTAGTTTTTCCCATGCTTTTCTATTTCACAGTATATGGCATTTCAAAATTAAGGAATCATCAGTGGCACTGCTCTTTAGTCTCAAACTACAAACAATGGATGAATCCTGAGGGCAAATCCTTCCCTCACGTTCATCCAGATAGTGTTATATTCCTTACCAAGTTTCCCCTGAGTTTTCCTTACAATCCAGTATGGATTGTAATGGTACTGGAAGCAGAGCAAAAGAAAAGAAAAAAAAAAAAAAAGGACCATAACAACTACATGTAAGCTGTGATAAGCACACATTTCATCAAACATTTTTTTTTGATTGTATACCTTATGGCATAGATGCATATAGGTGCATATTTATTTTAGTTCACGTTTAGTATGTTTAAAATGTTTCCCATACCTCTGATCTGTGCCTCTTGCATGAATCAATAGGACTGCTTGTTCCCACTTCTTCAGATCTGCATCTCTCTTAAAATGATATTCTAGGTTTGGTGCCAGTGTGCCCAGCATTGCTGCACTTTAGGGATGTGGCAACCATTTTGAAACTGATGGAAAGCATCATAAAGAAATGCAATGACTAAAGAAATGAGAAGTGTCTGTTACCTTCTTACCAGGTTCATCTGTATCTTCTATCTGATTTCTTTCGATTTTTCTTTTGAATGTCATTCACAGTTACTCAGTCATCCCAACACCAGCCCTCATGCAGTATAGTTTGTCAGGTGAAGTCCCACTGATCTGAGCAAAGACACTGCAGCCCTCAGGAGATCTGCACTCTCTCTGGCACTTGTTGGAGCGTATCCTACAGCTGATGGGTGCTGCCTGCTGGTTTTTCACAACCACCCTGCTCCTAGGCAGACACTGCTGTCAGCTCTCTGCTAACTGGGGTGCATTTCTCTGGATAGCTTGGCAGCACTCCATCTTCTCCCTTGAACAGAGCGGGAAGTTCACAGCGGAGTGGTGCCTGCCCCAGAGCTGCAGATGTGCCTATGTCACCCACACCTCGAATCACGCAGCATGGGAGCAGGCCAGGACTGGCTAATAAACAGAGTTAGAGTGAAAAGAAAATAATCATCAATAAATTTATGAGTTCACTGGCCTCCTTTGCCTTTTCATATATCCTATGGATCTGACTTTCAGAGCAGTCAGAACACAGAATCAAGTGGAGAGGTGATACTAGAAAGGATACTGAGAATTATGAAGATGACGAGGGCTTTGAACAGCCCTGCTGAGGCGGGGGAGATGTCAGGGCATGTCCATGCTCCCAAGCTGTGGTCCCAAATCAGGATGGTCTCCTTCCTACTGTGTGGTGTGAAGCTGTGCTGAGAATCCTCCTTAGTGCTGTTGGCTCCCACCAGCCCTGGGTCTGGAGCTTCCGCACAGGGCAGCAGCTCAGGTGGCTTTGCCTCACTCTGGTTGTATAGCTGCCACACATGGCTTTTTTTCTCAAAGCTAGAGCTCCAAATTGCGATCGCCAAATGCAGGGAAGGGTATCAGTTGCAGTTTTATCCTAATAATAATAATAATAAAGTAGCAAATTAGCACACAGATAGGGCCCCAAGGGAGCCTTGGAGGCAGGCACCGCACAGTGCTGTCCTGCCAGCAGCTGCCCACTGCTGCTGCTGCTGCTGCTGCTCCAGGGGCTAAACTCGGGCAGTGACTTCTTCACAGCTGTCTTTAAAGGCATCATCCAACTAAACAATTCCCATCCCTGCCAGATCTTAATAAATAGTAAATAATTTGAATAGTATTCTGCTACATCAGCTTTAAAATCTACTGAATCCCAGAGCGGTTGAGGTCTAGACCTCCTGTGAGCGATAGTCTTAAATAACATGGAAATTAGCAACTGGGAGATAAAGATGCCATGGAAAAAGGAAACAAACAGAACTTTCAAAAGCATTTGGGGAAACATCATGGGGAATGCTCAATTAAATATGAATATTGTTTAAAATGCATGGGTGGAGGCAACAGCAAGCAAGGAACAGCTGTGCCTGTTGAATCCCATCCCTTTGTTTGAGCAACAGCACAAAACTCCACAGATGTGGGAACTTTTTTATTAGCTTGCCCTCCCCCACCCCATATATACTTATCTTTATTTACAGTATCTCTAACAGCATTTCAGGTTGTAATCTTGATTTATAATATTGGAAATGCTGGCACACCGTTTTGTTTGCATAAAAGCTAGCTAGGTGAATTGCATAGCTGGGCTGAAATGCTGCCGTGAAGAATAGCAGATGTTTAGCTGTTTTCACTTCCATTCCTTGGTGGACAATCAACAATGTCTGATAACTTCCCTTATTTGCGATGAGGTGGCCCAGAAATCTAAGTGGGGGGTCTGGTCAGAACATGGGACCATGCTGAACCAGCACGATACCTCATGCAGGCTTTGCACTGATTTAATAACAGGAGATAGGTCAGCAATTTGGGCATTGTTTAGAGCTTTTTGTGTGCTTCTCACTGCCCCAGATCTCTTGCCAAACTTTTCAGGGTTATTTTGCATGCGCTATATATTCCTCTTCTGGGACTTCCCACAAGACCTCAGGCACCTTTCATTTTTCTTCTTCAGGAACTGAAAGCACTCGGTACAGATGGCTGAGAAACATTCTTTCCCCTAGTGAATATTTTCGCTAAAATGGAAACATCTTTATTATAACCGAATTTCCCATAAACTCCGGTAATGAGAAACCTCCTACTTTTCACAGGAAAACAAACAAATGAATAAAATTCTCAACCCACCCGTGCACTCAGCAGGTCACCCCAGCCCTCCTTACCCTAGACAGGCTGCAGAAATCGTGCTGCGTGCACTGTGGAAGTGCAGCAGACATCACAAATCATCCCTTAGTCAATCTGTCTTCACCTGATCTCCTTCCCCTGCCTTCGGGGAGCTTCTGTCTGGGGAGTCCTGGGCTGCGTAATGCAGAGGCTGAATGACTCAAACCACGGCCGTGTTTGCCACCCACTGCAATTCAGTTCAGCTCCACTTGTTGCTCTCAACTGGTCTGCACATACTGGAGCTGCACGGGGTTGTGAACCAGTTGATGCAACCCAAAATCAAAGCTGAATCATGCTGAACTGAGGGAGGCTGATCTGCAGTTGCTCAAGAGCGTGGCTGCTTGAAAGGGTGTTAACTTCAACAATTTTGAGGGAGTTACTCTTGTTTTGTGCCACTATAAACAACTGCAGAGCTAAGCAGTGAGTCATCACCCACCTCTTTGGCTGCTTCTATTTCAGGGTAGATCTTCTGGCTTTGCTGCTGGCTGAGCTTTCGGTGTTACTTTTTGGAGCTTCTTACTAGTTAAAAATGGTTAGACTTTGATCTCTGTGGGAGAGCAGAGAGAACAAGGATGTTATGATCAGGGAAAGGCCAAAGCCTCAAGGATCACATAGTGTTTTTAGTAATATGAAAAAGTTCAGGTGCTCCAAGACCTCAGTTTTGTCTCAGCTGGTAACAGGGGTCCGAGAGCAATAATTCTGCGGGTGTAATGGGTTCCAAAAAAAGCCCTTGTCCTGAGTAATCAAAACACAGGTCCCAAAGAAAACAGTTTATGGCATCACACTGACCTGGACAAAAATGCCTGAGGTGAATTATTACTTCTGAACCCCTTAAGTATCTTTTCATTGCCTTATAATCAGGAGATATTTTTAATAGACACAGCTGTTTTAAAACTCACTCCTCTGACATAGGCATGTACCAGTGAGACGGGCAAGATGCATCCATTTCCCAAGGTAAGACTGGCCATGTAGCAATCCCTCTGCTGAGAAACATCTGCGGAGGGATGGCTTTCCTCTAAAGGAAAATGGCTAAAGAAAGCACGTGGCTTTCAGCGGAGGCAAACTTTATTATTATTACAGAAAGAATTCAGTCCACAAAATGATTTTAGGTTTGACATTTAGCATTTGAACTGTCCCATGTGGTTCAGCCCTGCAGCTATTAAAATAAGTTGCTCGCACCTGCCAGTCAGCAACGAAAGTGGTGATTTAAGGTGCTGTGTCCATGTCCTCCCTTCCCACCAAAGCTGTCCATCAGCTGTTTGCTCTTTGTTTTCAAAGGCATTCCTCATTCTCATCAGACCTGAAAATAGGAAGTGGTTGGAACTATTATGAATAGACAGGTTTGGTTTGCAGACTCAGGAGTGGACACCATGCCCCAGGGACTAATCAAGTCCTCCATCCTCGCTGGTGGATACATTTTGTCCTGGAGATTGCCGTGCTGGCAGAAAGAACAGGGTCACGTTCTCCCCTCTGTAGGCGGCTGACACGGGGTCCATGCTTCACCAGAGTCTCCCATGAGTCTAATTTGGCAGCACAGTAACACGCAGCGATTCTCTTGGTATTCTGAAAATGGGTGAATTCCAGGCTTAAAACTTAACTGGTGTCATGTTATTATGACTCATCACCAAAACATTTTCAGTGTTCCTTAGAATAAATAACTCAAGCAAAAGCAGAGGAAGAGCTAAGTAGGAATTTAGCGGTTATATGTGGATATAGCTATAAAATTACTCTGTTAGAGCCCTATATGCCTTGATATAAGGATGCTGAATAAAGCTTCCTCTTTGTTTCTTTCAGGCCACCTTTTGTTCAATTTACACTCACGCCAGGTTGGATTGATGTGCTGCAGTGCAGCAGTCGAGCAAAGAAACATGGTTTACTGGCAAAGCTCAGGAAGGCTCGTGGACTGTGAACTTCGCTCTGGTGTGTGTACCTGCATGTAAAGGCATGCCTGGTTTGGAAGAAACTGCAGGAGATCCTCCTCCCACTAGGATGGTTCTGCTGCTGTTGTACCCAGGCATACCCAGGGCAACCCTGTTGACTTCAGTGGAGTTACGCCATCCAAATGGAGTTACTTCAGTGTAGTTAGTTACTCCATGCATCAAGGATCCTTCAATGGGTTTGGACTATTGAAGGCAGTGGGAACTTTGCCATGTCCATTGGATTCGTGATTATTGCTGGCTAAAAATTACAATCAGCTTTCAATTATTATTTCTGTCTTGGAAGAGAAGAGCTTAGAGAGGAAAATGGATGGAGGGAAACATTAAATAAAAAGCCAAGAGAAGCTTTGATAGCAACATTATTATGCTTTCTTAGAACAACAGGAACACAACACATCTCCAGAAGAACGTAGGCTGAAGTCAAACTAGAAGACTCATATATTTACCCTTAGGAAAAACACTGTGGTGAAAAATGTTAATGATTTTTAAGTAATGCTCCATTTTGCAGAGAAATTTTTTTCCAAGGAGTCTTTACTTCCAAAGCAATTGCTGACCATGTAATGACATGGTAAGTATCAAATACTGACAGAAGGTATATGTGGTAAGCACCATATAATCACAAAGTAAATTCATCATTATTTTTGCCTTAAAAACCAGCACACGTGTCAAATGATATTTTTGGGTCCGCTGTGTGTAATTACCAAGCATCATACACTTCAGGAGCACATAATGACTATGTAGCTGCACTAGGAGGATACAATTACTCCCTCAGGTCCAAACTTTTCTCTCGGATGCTACGTCTGCCCTGTTGAAAGGCCAAATGTGACTCCAAGCATAGGAGCTTTATTGTCCAGGTCTTGGGGGTCTGTCGTGTAAATAGCCAAGTCATTTCCCTGCCTTCCAGCTTCAGGGAGAAAGCTCTGGGTGAGGCCGAGGTCTCGACTGAGCGCACAGCCGAGACCTGAAGGGAATGTCACAAGGAACAGGTTGTCTCGGCAGCTTTAGTGTTACCACAGATGTAAAACTGCTTTATCTTCCTGGCTCTGCCTCTTGCCTTCGCCTCGGTGCACTGGGCTGTGGTGCGTGCACTTTCTGAAGGAACTGGGAAACTTCGGATTGGGTGCAGGAAGGGAATAACTGCCACTGGAAAGCACGCCTGACAGGCAGGCGTTTAAGGGATTCGGCTTATTTAGTCTGTCAACAGGAAGTTCAAAGAGGTGAATTGGGAAAATACTAGGTACAAAGTTAACAAAAGGCATAACAAAATGAGTGCCTGGAAATTAATGTCAGAGAAGAGCAAATGAAAAAATAAGGGCGTCAGTTTTAACAGTCACTGTAATCAACCACTGAGGCAAACTGCCCAGCAACCTTCACCTCTAAGAGTCTTCTCATCAAACACCGGCTTTCTAGAAGGAAAGTGGAAAGAAATAGTGGGATTCAGGGGAAACCGAGCATCATTTTATGTCCTTCAGCATGCAGAAGGTCACAGCAGGTCCAGCTGGGCTTCAATGCCTTGAAGATCAGGCCTGACAGATGAATTCAGGATTCATTAAAATCTGAAACTGAGCACATAGCAGAAAAAATGCCGCACCGTACTGTCTGTAACCTGGGTGTCACAGATCCACGGCACGGAAGCCTGCGCTGTGTGCAGAGTAACGCCACAGACTTTCATGGGGTACCTGGGACCAGCCCCAGTGCAAAGGAGGGCAGGATCAAGCACAGAGGAGACAAGGGAACAGGACAAGGAATCAGGAGAAAATGGGAAAGCAACTCTGGAAAAGCTCCTGACTGAAATATGGTGTAAAAGGGGATTTTTCTCTTCATTGCACATTAAGGGATTGTTTCTGCCCTAGGCTTCGTTTCCCCAGTGCTCCCCCTAGGCAGAAAGGCTCCCTCCTCCTTAGGAGAGCGATAAAACACCAGCTCCACTCAGCTGCCCTGATCCCAGAGGGAAGGAGAGAGTGGGAGGATTTGTGGGCTGAAGGGCCAAGGGAGGCCCTGGGGGATGCTGCTTGTTGCTGTGGATGTGATGGTTACTGTCAGTGTTTGGAACAACAGAGGACCCAGGGAAAGACAGAGATTTCACCAGGCAGATCTCTGCATTGCGTTGAATTTCCAGAGAATGTGCAGAATGGTTTAACCAGCATAAAATATTTTTCCAGAAAACTGCCAGCTCTACAAAGTGTCTCCTCCATTGACTGCAAACCTCTAAGGCCTTGTTAAATCCTTCTGGTGAGGGAAATGAATCCTTTTGGCTATGAGAGACAGAATCAGTTGTCCTACCTCTAGTAATTTTGAGTCCTGGGAGTGAGTGCTATGGGGTTTTTCCAGCCATGTTCCTGAAGCCTTTCTTCCCAGAGGATATACAGCATTGAGTGAAAATACCCTTTCCCCCCTGTTCTTCTGGGTTCTTTCCCCTTTGCCACATTTTCCTCCCTATGGTCACAAACTGACAAGCACTCACCTGTTGCATCTGCGGAAAAAGAACCTTTCACTTCAGCAGATGAGTGTAACCACAGGACTATAAAACAGAGTCACTAATGCTCTGCTATCCCTTTTTGTGACTCACAGATCTCTGGTACAGCTGAGACATGTCCTGGCACCTTCTTTAACTCTGCCCCACCGGCATCTGAGTTTCACCTTTCTTAGTCAGAGTCGTTCTGTGCTGTTAGAGACAGATAGTGTCTCTGGGTGGCTGCAGTTTGATATGTGCCTGCGTTGCTTACAATGAAACCCATGATATGAGGGAACAATTACCTTAATTTCCTCTGTCTTATCACTTGTAATCGTCAGTCTAGAGGTCTATAAGTTAGGTCTATGAACCAATTAGGAAGGATCCTTAGGTAAACCATGCCATGAGATCTAGGGGGAAGGCTAGCACGCTCGCCCTGGTCTTAACTAAATCCTGCCTGTTCATAATTTGACAAGTCACAAACATTAATTATTTTATCACTTGTTGCCAGTGGAAAGCAACTGAGAACTCTCTTAGTTTGAAATATGTTGCCATGGCCCAGAGTAGATGATTTAAGAAATCTGTGGATAATGTCAAAAGGCTTGTTGACTGCCACACTTGGGCACTACCCCACTTGGCACTGCCAGCTGTCCACCATGCCCCACGTCATGGATTTTGCCCCACAAAATCCACAGATTTTATACAAATGTTTCCGCACTGGTGTTAGATAGCATTAGGCAGGTAAGTGGAAAAAAATTTAAAAAAAAAGATAAAGCAAAAAAAGAAAAATAGCCCCAAACCCAGATGGCAATCTTTATGCAGAATTCAAGATAATAGTCTGTTTGCACAGCCAATCTGTAAGATTCGATTAATATCAGATTTGTTCCTGATATTATTTAGTGCTTCAACACCAACATGAATTGCATACTAACTGCAAAATTGTGCAACACCTCACACGCGATTTCTGCCCACGCCAGGGCAGGTTCGGGGTGATTCTGCTTGTCAGAGGCTTGACTCAAGAGTGGTGTGAGTGGCAGCGAGCCGAAGTCTGCAGACTTTATTTGTGAAGAAATAAAAATAACGGTGACACAGGAAATATCTGGAGGCAGTGTGACTCCGGGGAGTAATAACAGTGACAAATGGGGCTTGTCAATGTGCAGCTGCTCGTATTTGGTAGCGTGTCACAGGCACCTCGTGTTGCCTTCGCCCAGATGTCAGGGACCATGCGAGAGGCCAGGCGCTGGCAAGTTAAGCCCTGCGTGAACGTTTCGGGCCTTGCGGGTAGTGACAGAAAGGCAATACTGCCCGAGGTGCACGCTGAAACACCCGCCGGCACACCTGGGAGCTGAGGAATGAGGAGGCAAACGGCTCGCGGATGGTGCAGACTGCAGCTGTAGTCTGCTGCAGAGAGCGGTGCCGCGTGTGCCAACGGCTGGAAGGGGCCCAGGGCGGAGGAATGGGGAAAGGCAACGGAGCAGGGCTAGGGAAAAAGGTTGGGGTGTCCAGGAGGGGCTGGGAGACACAATGGGAGGTTGGTTCGGAGGAGCAAAGGGAGACGGGGTCTGCGTGGCCTGGCTAGGGCCCGTGCCAGTGTAAAGTGCAGAGCTAGGAGCGCTTCTTGCCAACTTCTGTTCTTTTTTTTCCTGCTCTTCTCAAAATAGTTACTTGTTAGAACAAGCTTCTTGCCAGGATGTCACAATCAAGACATTTGCTCCAGAGTCTGGCTGTGATTCCTGTAGCACAAATATGCTGGATAATCCCACCCCCTCCCACTCTCAAATGGCAGAAAATACAATCCTGACTGCATTGAAAATAACAATTCTTGACTCACTTCCTCTTCAGAAACTCTTCAGTATGTCCCATTATGCAATTCTGCAGCCTATCACGAGGGAATTAATATCCACTTAGTCCCTTTGCAGCGAGCCTCGAGGAATGCTTTTCTCAGCACCGCTCCTTCAGTCGGGATGGTCTTGAGGTGGTGCCACTTCTCCAGGCCCCGCGCTGACCAGGGGACGCTCTGCTCGTGTCAGTGACCGGCTCCTGCATGAGCACGACTCTGTGCCCGTGTGCGTGCAGGCACGTGCACCTGGGCACCTCCTCGCTACTCCGCTTACAGAATGTACTTGTTTCTGAACATTTAAGCTAGAACACCTCAAATCTGTACCTTGGATTTGAGCAGATCATGCTTTCAAATCTTAATGTGTATTTCAGTGTCCAGGATGCTGTCCCAACAGTCTGTCATCAAACAAGCACCTGACATATGGGTCCTACTTCAGTGGGTAACATGATATATTTCTCTGGTGTGTGCTGGGTGGTGAGGGGCAAAAAAAAGAGATAGGCAATATGTATAAAGAACATTTTTACTAGCCCAGAACTGAATCAGGATCTCAGACTGCAGAGTTGCTGCGTTTTAGATCTGTCATTAAGCTCTTTCGACTTCTGATCTGCAGCAATAAATCTTTTCCTGCCATTGACAGCAAGGCAATGTGGCATCTAGTTAGGAAAAACTGCCCTGCATGCACAAATACAGACACATGCCCTTTTGGTGACTGCTTGTTATTAAAAAAAAAAACCCAAACATACAATAGATCAAGGACAGATGTGCAAAAATAAAAATAATTTCTTAGTCTTCAGGGTGATTGAAGCTCTATTAAAGAACTGAAAAGGGTGAAAGGAATTTCCATGAATTCATGTGCTGTCTCAGCAACCTCAGTCCTCTGAGAGGAATATTCCTTTGCTTAAAACCCAGGCCCATGTTTATGAACTCTACCAAAGCCATGGAGAAAACGGGGATACGCAGGAGATCATCCTACTTTAGCAGTGGTTTTCTTCTGGGGTAAAGCAACGTGTAGGACCTATCCCAAATATGAGGAGATGCAGTAAGAATCAGATGTCCATCTACTATGAAGAGGAATGCTGAGTGTTGACATCTAAATTGCATTCATCATATTATAAGGCTTCCTGGTGATACTTAATGGAGTTTAGCAGACAGAAGTAGCTGTAGTAGGGACAGAGCACAGAATCAATTAAAAAAAAATATTGCCACCCAGAAAGATCCCAACCCTGCTCCTCGCAGGGCTCTAGGCCTTCTATTACTATATCTTAACAAAAGCCTAGCTACTTGTTGAATATCTGGGCTTCTGTGCTTTAATTAGTGCCACACTCGCAGACAAAACCCCTTTGTCCTAAGCCCCATTCAACAAATACTAATCTTGAAGGATTTATAACTTAAATAAACATATGAGAGACTTTAATCTAGATCATTCAAGGTTTTCTTCAGGAGTTTTATTCCAGATTCCAATCGGGAAGATAAAAGGATGGGATCTGAAACTTTTTTCTTCCAGGATGAAGTAGGAACAGAAGTAGGATGAACACCTGCTGACCCTGGGTTTCTGTAACCCCTCACAAATCACATGAGCTCTGCCATGTGGTGCCTCTACAGCAACATCTCAGAGCATATTACAGAGACTAGGCTGGAGACAGATGAGCATTTTCTTGTTGAAGACATCATTCCTTGTCAATCCAGTTCCAATCTATTCCTACTTCCTCCTGAGCTGTTTCTGCCCCAGTGAGAACTGCAAACAGGGTTTTATGTCTGCAGAGGGAATGATAGGTGACTAGTGAGAATATGTGATTTCCATGACAGGCAGTAGACCCCTAGATGAGACTCAAAAGAGTCTCAAGAGACTCAAGAGGGTCAAAGTCAAGAGACTAAAAAGAGAGTTGCAAAAAAAACACTGGGGCTTGGCTTGATTAGTTGACCACATAAATAACAACCAAAGCAAGAACAGGATGCAACAAATAGTGCAACACTTTTTTTTTTTTTTTTTAAATGAGGACCTGAGATAAAGAGACCTGAAACAATCTATGTCAAAATCAAGAGTGAGAGTCCATACACACCGCTTTTACGGCACCATCCTCCCCCAACACCTTTTATTTCAGACTCACAACCAGGTGGTATCACCGTGGCAGCCCGCAGCAGCAAGGTGGGCAGCCAATCCCTCGTGACTCCACCAAGGCACCTGGTGCTTCGGAGGCAGCCGAACGAGCCGAGTCCCCACGGGGAGATGTGTATGTGCACGCACAGAGCTAGCAAAACACAGGCCTTGCCAAAGCGGTCTCGCTGCTGGGGGAGTTGCTCGGCAAGCGTCCCGGAGCTGGAGGGAGCTGAGCCCTGGCTGACGCAGCGGCAGGCAGGGCGCACCTGGGAGCTTGGCTTTCCACTGAGAGCCAAAAATATAGGCAAACACACAACCCAGTCTGCTTGCTTGGGCCTGCCTGGCATTACTCACCCAACTCATGTGTAGAAACATTGCTCTTATTCTCCCGGAAAGGTAAAATGACCATAGCTATTTACTGTTGTTGGCAAAACCATTTACTGTGCCTATTTCCCATGGGGAAATGTTAACCTTCTAGTTGCTTTGCAGAGAACCAAGATGAGGCCAGCATAAGATAGTGTTATCTATTATATACGGTATAAACACTTTCCTTCCTTCTCAACAGCATTTCAACGTTTCAGGCGAGTGCAGGAGGAGGCAGATGAGGTCCTTGCATGGGCAACCATGGGCATGGGCAAGTATCTACCAAAGAGCTCTGCAAAGACCCACCAGTGATGAAAGAGGCGTTGCTTCTTTAGGCATCCAAGATATCCACCTCATTTCTGGTACCACCTTGCATGGTACTCTTCCATCTAGTGAAACATGATTTTGAAGGGGTAGTTAAACGTGGTTTTGAAAGGGTAGTTCAGCAGTTTGTCTGTGGTTTATTACCAGCCTGTAGAGACGTCCTCAAGGGGACGCCACAGAGGCTGCCCTGGGGTTGGCTTTGTTCAAAGTCTTCAGTAGCAATGTGGAAGATAAACAAAGTTTGGTTGATCTCCAGACGACATAAAACTCAAGAACTGCAGTGCATCAGGGTGAGGCTTGGAATGCAAAATTATCTTGACAGCTAAGAAAAACAGTCTGGAAAAAGTAGGATGCAATTCAGAAGAGACAAGTGCAGGATGTTATATTTAGACCTTAACAAAAAGCTCCTTAAATCGTTAAGTATTTTATTTTGAACAAAATGAGAAGAATCCTATTCTGATACATACAGCAAAAACTTCAGCTAGATTTGTGTGCTCGCTTTCACAGTCAGCAGATAACTGGATTTCTAGCTTCTTCCTGATTCATTGTAAAACAGAGACTTTTAAAAACAACAAACAGCAGCTGTTTAAAGATCTTTCATCATCTTATTATGGCACAAATGTTTCAATTGTTTTGATTGATGGTGTAAACTCCTGGCATTGTAGCCAGGAGCAGGTCAGGAACCCCAGATAGCACTTGGGGTGGACTTAGAGTGAATTTATCCAGGAGAAATCTGGCCAGAAATTATGTTAGAGACATCCTCTCAGTGAGAGAAACCATGCTGATGTGACTGAGCTAGTGAATATGCCCTGATTCCCTGCTGTGTTACTCCAGTTTATAGTGGTATTACTCCAATAACATCAAGGGAGTTAGGCTGGCATGAAACTGGAAATAATGCAGTGTTTAATTAATGATTTGGATAAGATGGAGCTGGGGTAACATGTGTAACTAGAGAAGATTAATTGCAGCTTCATTTCTTTAGGTAATTCCGTGTAGGATTGCCTTTAGTCACAACACAGTTTCACTATAATGGTGCTGTGCATTGTTAAAAGTCAGCAATCGTTTATTTTGTGCTGAACAGGCTACATTATGAAGGAGATAATCCAGTTTGCTGTCATTCTGGCAGCCTGTTAATGACACAGGGCAGCATAATATTGCATGGGCTCAGAATCTGGCTGCTAAGCTTCAAGCTTTATGTTTTGCACATACTGCCAGTCCTCAGAAATAGTTTTTGCTGTCCTAAAACTCTGCATTAAATTTATTGTCACTTCTGACTGGTGTCTAAAGGGCAACAAAGTGATATTTTTCTAAATGATGTAGTAGAAGGGGAAAAAAAAAGGCACTGGCAATTAACATGGCTAGAGCCTTTGTAAGAAGCAGACAGAATGGAAAAGAGAACACATCTACCTCATTCAAATGAGTTGACAGAGCCCTAGAACAGGCTGCCCAGAGAGGCTGTGGAGTCTCCTTCTCCGGAGATCTTCCAAACCTGCCTGGATGCCACCCTGTGCCCCGTGCTCTGGGTGCCCCTGCTGGAGCAGGGGATTGGACTAGGTGATCTCTAGAGGTCCCTTCCAACCCCAACCATTCTGTGATTCTGTGTGAGTTTTACCAAATCCTGCGTTCCTGGAATGTATATAGGCCCCTTGCCTAGAGGAGCAGAAAGTCCACGGTGTGGCTGTTGGCCTGGGACCCACACCGGGATTCCTTCCCACCCCCTCATCCTCCTTCCCCGTGTCTAAGCGGAGCAAAGCCAGGCACGCAGCCCGGCCAGGAGCCACAGCTTGCTGCAAGGGCAGCTGGCAGAACCAGGACCTCAGGGTTAAGCCCAGAGACCAGGAGCAGATGAAGCTTTACCCGGGTGGGCTTCCACGGCGTCGCAGTGGGCTTACAGCAGGGGTGTCCTGGCCCTGTGTGTCCCGGTGCTCGGAGGGCAGATCGCCGATGATCCCTGTCCGTGTCCTTTCCTAGGGGGAAGCATGGGAGGCTTCAGTCTGGGGCTCTGCTGCCCTTTCTGGTTTGGTTTCCAGGGCTACAGTAAAGTTTATTTCCTGGTTTTGCTTTGCATGAGCTCAAAGCTTCTGAGTTTTATTTTGAGTTGCAGGAAGAAAAAGGGAAAATCTGCTTAAAATTGAGAGCCCGCTGACTTTTCCACCACAAATTACCAAGATTGTTCTCCACTGCATTGAACAATCCTAGGCCAATTTTGCCACAGGCTTCTTTTTAGGGTTTTTTTCATGCTGCAAATTGTTTCAGGTTCATGGACCATAACAAACCCTTCCGGAAATCACGCAGTGTTTTGGAGGTGATCTCTTAGGCTTGGGATTTGGTTTGGCTGGTTGGTTTTATTTGGTTTATTGTTCATTTAGAGCCTCCCAAATGAGAAATGAGCGCTGTGCTCTCCCGCCTGCTCCAAACAGCTGCCCATTGACAACGGGTGGGAACTCAGCCCCACTCTGTCAGCGCAGGCTTTGTAAGAGCAGGTAGGCAGGAGGATCTGGCATTCAAAGCGGATACAAAAAGCTTGACCTTCCTGTCCTGAAGCAAAGGGAGGCTGAGGAGTGATTCAAAGAGGGTAGGAGGAGCTGGCGCTGGGGGGATTGATGGATAAAGAATATGATCTTAGCAACTGCATTTGGAATGGTGAACATCAGCAACTAAAAAAAAATAAAAAGGAAAACGAGGGCAGGAATGAAGGTTTTAGACCATCCAGCTGACCTTTATTGATGGTGAGCATTATGAATTATATCCGTTTATACCAGTAGAGGAACTAAGCTTTAATTTATTTTTCTTACAGACTTCCCTATTAGATGAATTCACTGGTGAGATAAAAGCAGGAGGAAGCTGAGTGCTGATACTGCTAACAGCAAAATCCACCTCTCAGGCCAGCCCTTCCTACAAAATAGCTATGATCTCATACTTTTGTGCCTGACAAAATGGACTGAAACAAGATGAAAAGTGGCCTTCCGTCAGCAGCAAAGCTGGCTTCGAATTGCTGAGCTGGATATGTAGGAAGGACTCACAGCAGCGTTCCCCACAGCTACCCCGCAGCAGGTGCAGGGGGAAAGCTCCCTGGAGAGGGTAACGGAGCACCCTTGGGTTAAACAGGGCTGCAGGTGTTTGGGACAGCAATGGGGGCACCTGGAGGTGGCATGGGCCATGCAACAGTGCAAGATGTACGTGCTGCGCTCAGTGGTACAAATGGAGGTAGGGGGCATCCCACCAACTATCCCTTTCCCCCCCCGTTTTTTCCCTTCACCCTGATTGATTGAAATGAGCTGAAATTTGCCAGCTCTGAGTCAGGTCTTACTGGACAAGACTGGGCTACCCTATGGAGACTACATTCCAGCAGAAGCTGGAGAGAAACAGAAAGGAGCTGAGTTGCTGCGAGGTGTGCAGGGTCCTGGGGAAATGGTGGCAGCAGACCTGTGCTTTGGTGTAGCACAAGTGCCAGGATGACATTTCTTATCGCTAGGCCTACTGCTAGCACCATTGCTTCCATCACACATGCCATAAAGAAACCCCACTATCATCACTGCCACCACCAAGGAGCCCCAACCTTTTCTGAGGGGCACTTGCTCAACGAAGAGCTCAAATCCTGGGGCTTCTAGGTGGGAGAGGGGCTGAGAGCTGGAAACAGTAACACTCCTTCTAGAAGGAAAAAGTGGATTCATGCATCCATTGGCAGGCTAAAGCTGGACTGCTAAAGCTGCACTAAGAGCACAACATGGAGCTCAGCAGAGCCAGGTTCGGCCCAAGCTGCCCCAGGGTTACATTGTGCCTCTTCAGAGGCTTTAGCCAAACTGAAGAGAGGCACAAACTGGTGACCTGAGTACGAAGAGAGGGAGAAAGAGAGGAAAAATAAAGTATCTTTTCAATAGCTGAAAGGCTTTAAATGCAACAGCAAGGGGTCAGTCCAGCTAAGAATATACAGAGGAGGGAGAAACAGCAGCACTTGCAAATGCTTCAGAAGTGGGAAGTAAAGAATAGTTAAGAATTGAAGAGGGTCCACATTTTAAGGCCCCAAATGAGGAAGAGGATGAGGTATTCAGCAGTTTCCTAGGAAGCAGTGCTTTTAAAAACAAATCTCATCTTTCAAAGGAAAAAAAATGGTAAGAGAGACAAAACCCAGAAGCCTGTCAGGAGATTTTGAATAATTTATCAATTGCCTTTTTCATTTTTTTTCCTGTCCTTAGAAAATTCCTTAAGAAATCAGTGGCTTCTATCGTAGGCGGGTGCTTTCATCACCAGAGTGACCGGGGCACAATGTGTGTGTCAATCTCTTGCTTGTGGCTCATGGTGAGGACCGTGGGTGTCCTCCCCGTGACTGGGTTCGCACAATGCCCGGTGACACCTCTGCTGGGGCCTGGGGCACGCACAGCGTGCTCCCCACGAGGCGCTGCACCCCATTGCTCCTCATTCTTGGATCCTCTTTGATAATAGCAAGAAATATTTGCTTTTCTGCTAACAGTTTGGTTCTCGTCCTCCTGTGATTTATATGGGGAGGAAGTGAAAAGCATTTCCATCAACACCCATAGATTTACAAGGGCTTTGAATTACTAGGCAGAGAGAGTATAAATCTTCTGGTTTTAATTTGTAGAAGCTCTGTTTTACAAAACTTTTTTTTTTTCTTTAATTATTCTCCCTGGAGAGAAAGGATTAACAGTATGACACCGAAGTTTGACATGCCCATATCTTCTGGGAAAGCATGTACAGAAGGGAGTATCATCTTAATCCTTCACTTGTTAGGAGACATAAAGTGTAATTTCATGCAATTTGAGATGTATGGGTGCCTGTCTTGGTCTTGCTGACTTTCTCAGTGTTTTCTGCCATCCCCAGCATGAAAGCTTTTAAACTGTACATGTTCTGCAGGAATTAAGACTTCAAGGCATTTCCTCTGCCCCTTCACATTACCCTTTCCCTGCCCTCAAACACCAGTATGCACTTTGCTCTATACTACTGTGTTGCTGTGATTTGCCTCCGAAATGACTGCATTTCAGGCGCATATCTGTAGCTAGGGCCAGATCCCCCACTTTTTGTGAGACAAAAAAAAAAAAAAAGAGGAGGAGGAAATATAAAGTCTCCAGGGTTTCCCATGCAGTGATTTTCCTGGGTGGTCTTTCTGATGAGAGGTGAAAGGATGATTGTGGAATTTGGAGGCTGCAACCTTCCCCCACTGCACCACCCCATGGGGCTTGCGAGGGTGTGGAAAACTTTTCCTAGTTGACTCAAGCACCATCTTCCATAGACAGATCTTGTTTCTGGTGCATGTTTTCAATGAACAACAATGTTCTGCCTGCCACCACTTCCCTCACAGCACTGCTCTCTATCACTTTCACGGGACATTTTTGCCCCTTCTTTATCAAACTCATCCCATCATTCCTAAATAAGTAATTCCTCTCTCCACTGGGTGTTAATCCCTTGCAAATATTTATGTGCGTCTCTCCTCATACTATTACTCAGCTGGTCCCTTCAAACCTTCTTTTGAAGCTCCTCAGGACTTCGATAACTGCTGTTGTTCTTCTGTACTCAATACTTTTCTGGTTGCACAGCCTCCAGTATTGGGCATTATACATATTTCTCTTTAAACAAGATTTTTTCTTTTAAACAAGAGTTTTCCTTATAAACTTGCTTTGCCCCTGTCTTTTTGTTCCATAGGCCACAGTTGTATCTTCAGTGATGGTGACTTACCTCTGTGACCTGAGGCCTTGTGTGCAGGTATTTCCTGACCTGCACTTATAGATTGGGTTTAATCTATGTTTCCCGCATAGATGGGGTTTAAGCCCTACAATTTCTGATTGCTAACTGTAAACCCATCGTACTTTCCAGTGATCCTGCCTGTGGAGTTATTTCCTCCCTGTCTGTGCATGCAATTCAGGTTATTTCTTCTTGCTGCTATCACATTAATTCATAACACAAGAAAGAGTGAGTTGTTCACTGCTCAACTTTAAATAATTATGTATTTGGAGTTTTAATTAGAATAACACTAAAATCAGAAAAGACTAAACAGTCCAGCTGTAAGACATTATTTAATGATCTAAATGCATTTTTCAAATTAAGACACATCTCTTTGATAGCAGAGCCATTTAAAGCAATCTACATTGGTAACATTATTTACTAAGGAACTGTGCACACGCCACCACCTGCACCCATCAAAACTGAGGGTACTTTAAATCATCCAATGCCAAAATGTAATGCAAACAACCAGTAGAAGGATAAAGAACAAAGAAAATAACATACCAGCCCTGGGGCCTCTCTCTCTAATCTTGAAAGAGCCTTGGGGTAGACACGTTAATTATTTTCTTTGTTCATCCTTCTGTACACTGTTTGCATTACAATTTGGCATAATGATTTAAGAAGCCCTGAGTTGTGTTGGATGTGGGTGGTGGATTCATGGCTTGGAGATTGTGTTGTTGTTGTTGTATATTACTGTCTAACTCTCGGGAGCCTGAGCTCCATCTGCAATTAATTTATCACTTTGCATGTGTGTGTTTATACAGTGCATATATTATGTATAATGTATGCATACACACCCCTGTAGCTATTAAGCAGTATAATTTTATTTTTTCCTCATTGTGCTGTAGACAGCAAATGGTTGTCCAGAGTCCTCCATCCTTTTTTGGTCACTTAATGCACAATTTTCTATGATTGAACAAACAGTCATGTCAATTTTATTTTCATCTTGTCTCCTTTTGGGTTGCAAAGATGTAACTCCAGAGAGCAAGACATTCTAGGTACATAGCAATACCTATAGTGCATAGCTGGAGACTGATTTTTTTTTTTTTTGCAGGCAGTTCATCCTGGTTATACTCTGCTAAGGATTTGGTTCAGAAAACTATCATCGAGAATCTGGGGTATTTCTTCTTAATGAGCATGATAGGAGAAGCACTGAACATATTGAGCTAATAAAGTTGCTCTGGAAGAACTAAGAGAAGGATCAGATCCATATTGACCTCAGACTGTACCATTGGCACATCATCCAAGAAAGCTGGAATAGTTGCATTCTTCTAAGATTCAGCTATGCTTTGAGGTGAATATATCATTTAGCAAACACATATATCAGCGATTCATCCTGTGGTCTGTTTCCTTAATATCACAGACTTTAGACCAAATTCAAGACTGCTGTCTCCTCCCCGGGTTCAGTTGGCTTTTGTCAGAGTTAACATTTTGTTCCTTCCACTTTTAAATCAGAAGCGAATTCCTGCAGTGAAATAAGTGCATTTGCATCAATTAAATGGTAAGTGCAGCATTGGAATATACGCAGATAGTTAAAGTGCTACTGAAGAAATTTAATGCTGTAAGTGTAACTGGACACTAATCAGGAAGAGAAACTAATTGACACGACAATCGGTTTGGTAAATCGATCCTTTGACAACACTGTGCACAAGCCCTGTCACTTTACAAATTAGATATTGGCTGGCCTTTGTGACCCCCTGTTAGGAAATACCCTGAGCTGCATAGAATATAGCAAAGGATGGTTTTTCAGTACAGGATTGTTAACAAGGAAGGTTCAATGTGATATCATTCCAGTGTGATATCGTTCTAGCTTTGGACTGTGCACCCATTGGAAGATGTTGGGTGGTGATGTCCAGGCAGCAGATTGCCAGTGGTCCAAGGCATTGGGCATTGCAGCCGGGTTAGATAAACCTTTTACAAACAGTCTCACTTGCTGCCTCTGTAACTTGCATTGTGCCAGGTAGAGTTGCACGGTGTTTGGTAGGATAAATTGCCCATCCTTTCTCAGCATTTGTGCCATTTGTGCTGTGGTATATTTAGCTCATTGTCATGCTCTGTTGAGTAGGAAGGCAGAGACTTGCTATAAGCAGAACTGATTCCCTTGCCTAAAAACTTCTGAACCACAAAGCACAGGGTAGATGGATGCAGGAGTCAAGTCCTGCCACCATTTTCTTCCATGCAGGCACAGGGATTGATTAACCAGATTAGGTTGAAGTGCAGAAATAGAGTAGACTATATGGAGCGAAACATTTATATCCCACAATTTCAGAAACTGTGGGGTAGCACTAAAGAAGTATGAGAAAAAACTCTGCTGCTTTAGCTCTGTCTTCATACTCACCGTGAAACAGTTAAGTCTCAATCCTACTTCTTCCATCACTACTTATTCTTTGCAAAATGTAACAGGACCTTCTAAAAGGCTTAGTCAATTTTATGCATACAGCGTAGGATTGGAGAGCAGTATTAGTATCAAAGTCAGACTTGTGACATGTTTACAAGCTAGTCAGAGCACTGTTTTATAGACCAACTCCTCTCCCTCTCTATGCATGAGGTAGGGATGAAGAACTGCTGCCATGTAAAAGCCCTTCAGAGTGGAGGAAGCCCAGCCCATGCTTTGTAGTCACACAAATGAGCTCATAGGTGACACCATACATATACATTAATATGCCTCATCAGGGACGCAACAGTAAAACTGTCCAGCCCCCAAATCTGTGCTTTTCACACCTTTCTGGTGCTTGAAGCAGAACTTTTACAGTGGTTTAACCAGGCTGGCACAGTGCTTAGATCACTGTCTATATGCACACCATCTGCTTTTGTCCCCAGCTTTTGTGTTTAAGACATCTGAGGATGCACCAGCTGCATAGAAACAGGAAACGTGGGAACTGGAAAAGAAACCCTATTGCTGGAGAATCCTGTCCTCTATACCTTTTTGTGTGCTTGTTGGTTTGATGTAGAAAAGCAAGAAGCCTTCAAGGCATGAAGTTTGAACATTTTCTAGTACTAATGGGGGACCACATCCTTAACTTCAGATTTAGAACGTGGGGTCAAGCCCTCAGCAGTGGGATAAAACAGTTATGTGGCAGCATAATACTTCCATCATTTAGCCATTTCTGCTGTGCTAGCAGAGCATACAGTTCAGACATGAATAAAATATATACATAATTATACTGAAGTGTGAAAAGCAAATCCTCTTTATTTATGAATAACCAGATAAACTCAGTCCTCACTGAAAATTCCTGTGTACTTTGATCATTATATTCATGGCTATGATTGAAAGGCACAAAAGGATATCATGGAGGATAAATAGAGTTGTTACATTGCCGAGGTCTGATTTTGATTAGATTTGTAAGGGGTAGTTGAGTAAGTTTCTGCTTATGTTCTAATTTATGAGGATGTGGGTCAAAGCCATTTGCTAGAGCTCAGAGTAAAGCCAGCAGATACATTCTTTACCTATTATGACTAATATGACATCTGTAGGGAGTTAAACAAGGAGTATCTCTCCTCCCTGGGTCTTTTAAGTAGCCTACTACTGAAATGGGAAATAAATTCCAGGTTAAAATGTCATACACCAAAAACAACAAAATGAGGACAACCTCAGACATGTGCCTAAAACCTGGGGAGCTTCCAGAAGAGCTCTGCATTGAAGACAAAGTCAGCAGAAGAACCCATGGAGAAGTGGAAACCGCATGCCTCATTCTTCACTTGATTACACTAGTTACACTTAAACCTCAGCCCTTGGTCAGAGAGATACTGATTGTGGGGGAAAACTCGGAGCTGTGCAGTTTGCTTGGGCAGCCCCAGAGAGGGAGTGTGGCCAGACCATGCGACCTGCACTGGGATTTCTGCTACCTTGGTTCAGCTCCATGTTCTGCCAGTGGCCTCTCCTGTGACCTCAGGTCAATCAAGTACACCAGTGTTTGAATGTCATCATCATTTTGCACCTGAATTCGAAAATCCTAAGCCAAATTTTTTGCAAGACCCTGGAACTACAGCTGAAATACGAGAATTTTTATCTGGGCACACTCTTTGAATACCAGGACCAAAGTAGCTTGAGTTGATCCATCAAAGGAAACAACTTCAGAAGGTGCTTATTATTCCACTGTGCTTATCAGAGACCCATTGCAAGGATAAACCAAAGACACACTTTAAAAATTGGTTTGGAAAGTATTTCACACAATAAATGGCAATTTTGTTCTTCTATTCATGCCCATGATTTTTTTTTTCTCACTCATAAAGACAATTAGTTTTAAGCCGTGGAGGATTAGTTGATTTGATTTTTTAAGGAGTAGTCCAAACAATTATTGGATTATACCAGCACATGATGTCCTAGGATTACTTTAAGAAGTGCAATGAGTTTTGAAATGCGACTTGGCCCTGACACAAAACCAATATCAAGAAAAAACTTCGCTACAAAAGAGGAGACAGTGCACACATGGATAACTTAGAGTATTTAGTGTCTTGTGCTTCAGGTGAAATGTAATCATCTGGTGCCTATCCCTCCAACAGAACAGCTTATAAAGGGTCTGCTTCTGGAGCCTGTTCATAGCTGCTTCTTATTCACTGCTCATTAAGTTTTCAGGAATGTGACTTTGCTGTAGACCTTGTTCAGAGGCTCCCGGTATCAAAGTGCTTAGGAGCCAGTACATCTGTTATATATGCACACATATACACACATGTATACATACTTATATATAAACTTATATATGCTTTTATATAAACTTATTACATTTATAGGCAAATGTATATATATACACACATTACACTGGGACAATCATATTGATTAAGAATGGGTATTCACCGGGAGGAGCCTCATGAGGTCTTATCACATCACATGAAGATAGAGCGGTTTCTCTGGTGGCAGCCCCTGTCCTCTGTAGCATGCAGGCGTTTGCCATCAGTGCCTGTGCAGGAAATCTGGGAGATTAGTCCCATGGAAGCAAGAAAAGAGAAATGAGCTCTTCTTGCATGTAGCTGGTAAAGTGATTGGGGGGCTCGGAGCACAGCTCCTGGGCAGTGAAGATCCAAAATCCACACTGCTATGAAACTAATCCAGAAATCAAATCTGCACTATTTAAATTTTCACTAGTAAGTAAAAAGTGCAGAAAATCTCTTTAATGAGACCTTTGAGTCTGCAGTCTGGGGTATCTCCTTCAGGACTGGAGGGACAAAATTAGAGGTGGGCTCTTCTATAAGATTCCCGAAGATGGGATCATCTGAATGAGCTTTTAATTCCCATTGCAACACTTAACTCCCATCAACTAAGGCTGCTTTTCTTAAGGCTTCTGAACTTTTACTCATCCCTGGATGTTCAGCCAAGCCCTTGAGCAACCCAGGCTCTGTGAGGTGGATGTGTGGGTGTGCAACATGGGAGCATCTCTCCCACCATAGCAACTACAGATGGACTTCCCATCTAGATCAACCCCTCCATCCTTCCTTCTTCCACCTCTTCCTTTCAGACCAAAATTAGCCTGCAAAAATATCTAGTCTGCACATTCTAGCTGAAGTTTCTCTTGTGCTCTCTAGGGTGTTGCAAATCAAAACCTACGTGCAGGTCATTTCTCTTGCCTGGTGGATTTCTTCTTTTAAAAAATACTGCTTTCAAAGACTGTGCTGACAAACAGACTCAGTGCCTTCCTTATTTGTTCACAGCAGTAGCAATGCCATACTGTGCTCTCAGAGTGCATGCAATTTTGAGATATTTTTTACATCAAATTTGAGAAATTTCTTATGAAAAGTTGATATGAAGTATCATTTTATTTTTATTTCTTTGGTCCTTCTCCAAAATTTCCTCTCTCATTTCCAATACTGTTACTCATTCCTCTGAGACATCTCCTCAAGGGACTGTGTCTCTCAGTGATTTCTCAAGGTAGGATACTGTTAGATCTGTTTGTCATTCTGAATTTGCACAGAAGTTTTTCTGATTTAAAAGATTTTTAAACATTTCTTTATGGCTTACAAGGTCCACTACATAATATCACAAGAACAAACCACTTTTAACTGGAAACACGGGAAGCACAGATATCTTCTGCTCCATCTACAGACGTTAGATGAAGACACAGGTTTACATTTTTGATGCAGAACAGCTCAGGGGAGAGCATCATGACCCATTTAGCTAGTGTAGCTTACACATTTTTATAGATGCACCATGAAAGCCCTATTGCATTTTGAGTCGTGCAGAGCTACCTGTGGCTCTTGCAACCCAGGTGACGGGGATTTTTGAGAAGTCCTTACTAGGAATCTTTATGTTTTTATGCCTGCAATCTGGAAACCAGCAGAAAAATGTTCAGTCCTGCACAGGCTCCCAAATCTCTTCATGCTGACAGTGACAAACACATACAGATTATCCATGGCTTGAATGTTGAGTGATTTCACCAGCTCAGTAGGAAAGATTCTTCTCTTAATTACACAGAAACAAGTAGGGAATTGCTCTAGTGACGTGAATGGAGTTATTTTGGATAGACACCAATAAAAGAGAGAACACAATCTGGCGCCTTGAATGTTGCCAACAAAAGCCCGGTTGTATTATCCCGTGATTTGACTTGCAGCCGGTCTCACTGAATTGATGTCTGATGCAGCTCCCGCAGAAGTCGATGTGAGCTTTTGCATTGATTGAAAAGCCTCTTAGTGGATCTCCCTGGCAGCTGGGTTGGATTTCAGATCAAGACCTTGGCTGCCTACTTTGATTGAAGCACACAGCCTGGCTGGTCCCGAGCTAACTCTGTCCAATTTCAAGCTTGGCCTTGCTTTGAACAGGGGTTTCGACCACATGGCCTTCTGAGGGTCTCTCCAAGCTGAAACACTCCATGACGCTGTAGCTGGATGATCTAGTAACGAATGGGAGTGTAGGAGACAGAACAACGCTCCTGCCACCTGGTCTTTTACTTTCATTGGAAGGACTCTTGTGCAAGTGAACTTGGGAATTTCAGGCATTATTTAAAAGCTGTATGAGCATACCTGTTCTTACTGCCTTATGATGTTCTCATCATGTTGCTCCTTCGATCAGAACAAGCCCCAAACTCCAGAGATTCTCTAAAGGAATGTTTCCAAGCTTTTAGCATAGTAAACACTAGAACTTACTTGGGGTTTAGGAGGAATTACTTTTTCTATTTAATTTGCAAAGTCTGTGTTTCCCTGCCTCAAGTACAAATTTCCAGAATCTGGGGTGATAGGGTTTCATTTAAAGAGTTTAAACTCCCTAGAACAAATCAAACACATTTAATTTTTCATCCAGAAAAAAAACTTAGTTGACATAAATCTGGACTCAATGCCAGTGATACCTGAGTGCTGAAAAATACAGTTTCTGCAGAACTCACCCAATCACTGAAGATTGTGCCCAGGGAAGATTGCTCTAAATATTCACTTCTAGGGGCTCCTAGGCTTTATAGTGTGTTTTCCTCTTTCATCTTAATCTGAGTTTGTGCACAACGAAAAAAAAGTTATTTTTCCCCCTCAGGTCTTTGGAAAAAGGGCAGAGATGTGGTAGCAAGATCAGATAAGTGCATGCGAATGAATATCTATTAAAATTGGAACGGAGAAGCAAATAAAGAAGAGACTCTCTAGATCTGGCCTTTCTGCCAGATTCCTTCGCACAGCTTGGATTGTGGAAAGACTGATAATCTGCCCGACTGACCACTGAAGCACATCATTCTTCTTCCTAGTTGCTTTTGACCTGATGAATAGCTTATGAATTGCTGACAATGTTCCCTCCAGTAAACAGATTGCACATTTACAAAAGGCAGACTTGCCTCTATCCACTCGCTCTCCCTCCTCCCTCCTCAATGTCCCTATCCCAGTTTGGATAGATTTTCTGCAAAATCATGCTACCGTTAGGATAATGCATTATATCTGATATTAAAGACGGGTAGATTCATCAGGGAAATTTATCTACATCCTTCCTCTTGAAAATCCCAATCCAGGGTCTGTGAATGTAAGAATCAAAAAATGAGGCGGAACCCTCAGATTACCTATAGAAGAAAAAAACAAACTAGAAAAATAGAAGGCCCATAACAGTTGTTATATAAAGTGAAGTATGAATTATCCATAATTAATGGAGAGTTGGTCCAAATCTTACCATAATTGCCATACTCTTACAAAAGATGACATGTGGCCAAAAGCATGAGTATTTTGGAAGCCAGATTGGTACCACAGTAAGACAAGCATATAGCACACAGGTCCGATGATATTTGGTATTATTTTACTATTAAACTGGCAGCGTTCTTCGCTAGTTGCAATCAAAAGATCCAGGGACCAAGATTACTATAATTTTATAGAGGAAAAAGCTTGGGCAAAATTGTTTTTAATCCGATAGAGCCCGCTACTGAAATCCTTACATGGCCAAATGACTCATTGACGTCACTGGAGTTTTGCCTGAATAAGAACTTCAGAAAGAGCCCTGAGGGATTAGTTGTGCTCCTCTCTACTTACTCATTAAGTAAATCCTATGCAGCTTCTAATGAATGTAAAATGGCATAAATGTAAAGATGAGTCCTATTCATATGAAATGTGAAAAACAATTTACTGCAGATGATACCTTCATTTAGACTTCTTTTTACACACTTTTTTTCTTCAGAAAAGTGCTCTCTATGGGAGAACAGGAATGAGAACATCTGTAATCTGGTTATGATAACCAATATGATTGAAAAATCTCTTAAGGACTGTGGGTTTTCACTTTTTTGATGTGGAGCCCCTTAGAAAACGTCCAATGGAAGTACAGATCTTCTAAGGAATTTAGGCAGCCTGCCAGCAGGAAGAGTTGTCTCCATTACTTTTTGTGGAGCTCTTGAAAGTAGCCCACCCACAGATCCTCAATTTAAAATCAGTGTTGCAAGTGGTTGGCTTTTACCAAAGAAGCAGTAACTGCTGCTGTTTGGGCTGGCCCCCTAAGCTCAGAAATAGACAGTTGAGTGGGTGACATGTAGATCCAGTGCACTCACCAGCCATATCTGGCGTATTCAGCATCTGCTGTGTATCCATCTTGCTTCATAACATTACAGGAATGGTCCTGCTGGATGAGAGCCAGGATCCAGCCCTGACACTTGTCCTTCCTGACAGTTTGCCCCCAAACTGGACGACAGTGGGGGGACCCCCTGCTGTTGGGAAGGATCCATCCTTCTTTCTCTATCAATCAGAGCTGTGCACAATCCTGCAGCTTGCTAGCAATCAGAGGACAGCAGTGTGTTTTCCTACCTAGACAAAGCCTTTCTTTGCATTTTTATGGAAAGCGCCATAAAGCTGTGTTCTGGCAGAAGCACTCGATGGCAGCTGCATTTCTTTCCCACAGTAAGAAATCCACTGCCCCTGTTCTCCAGCACCACAGACCTTCCCTCCCTGCAGTGAGCCAAAACTGATCCTGTCATGGTGCATGAAGGGGAACATCTCAAAAACCCAGCCTGGATCTTGTCCACATATAGGCAGGTAGGACTTGCGTAAGGATCACACCTGTCCCTATCAGAATTAACATTCTGATTAGTCACACTGGCATATAACTAATACGCTGTAAGCTAATATTTTCTCCTCCTTTTTTGGACAATTCCCTTCTCAGCCTCCTAGACAAAACCATAAATGGGAGACCAACCTGAAAGGTCCTTCCTCTCAGTGGCAGAGTAGTTTTTCATCTTCTAGAATATTAGGGCTCCTTTTTTTTTTTTTTTTTGTAAAAGGCAGCAAATGTAGCTGACCTTGCCATGTCCCAGAAAAGAGGCACTTCATTTGCTGTGTCATTAAAATGGACAAAACATTTTCGTTCTTAAATAAACATTTATTCAAAGGTTCGGCATGACTGCTTGAAGCTTAAGTAAATCAATCACTGTAGGTTAACCTTTGCTCATAACACTATTTTTCCTTTCTGAAAGCACTGTAACCATCAGATCTCACAGTTACATGGCTTTTCAACATGCCACTGTCAGAAGAAATACTTAGCAGAGAAATCTGGCGCAGCAAATACTTTTCCACCCAATGCTCCGTGGAGCTCACTAAGTGTATGCATTGCTGTGCTATATCTTAAGGACATTAAAGCTACAATTTCAGCTACAATACATCTGGAAAAATACCATGAACGGGAAGCTATTGAGAGTTTAGGAGAAGTTAATATTCCCTGGCACATGCATATCAGTACAGTCCAATTACACAGTTACAAGCATGCTTTCCTTCTAAAGCAGCTAAGTGGAACAGATCTCAACATGTCACACCAAGGTGGTTGTGTTACAAAGGGTTACTGTGCTGTGGTATAGCCAAAGCAGATGAGAATAAGAAGATAGAAGAAAATATTTGCTAGGAATTTGGGTCGTGGCAAACAATGGCTGCTCTCTGCCCTGACAGAGCAAATATTTTTGTACCGGTAAAGCTCCAATTAACTCTTGTAAGCAGAAAAGTTACTAGCTTAACTGAAAAATGCTTAAATGGAAATCTGAGAAGAGCAAGGTGCCTTGCCCACTGTAAGGCAGAGTTTTTTGGCTTTGTTTAAGAATTTATTCCTTCTCCTGGTTAATCAGGATGGTCATTTCCCTGTGTCTGCACATCGAAAACAGATGACAGCACTGCAGAGTCAAGATGGGAAAAACACATGGAAGTATCACACAAGGAAAATGCTTTCTTCTGTGGGAGGCTATTTTTAGAGCAGGATAGATGATATGGCGGAGGTGAATAAGGTGGCTTCATTTTCACTGCATGGGTTGAGGCAACCTATACTTGTTTCATGGGGGATCTTAAAGGATCTTCTCACTTCCCTGGAAATTCCTTTTCTTATGCTATAAAATCCTGGAGTGCTTTTAATTTGGATGAAAGCCGAGCTGTGTCAGGAGCTGGGACTGTGGGGAATGCACCTGATGCCTCCTAGACACCTCTTGGAACTGCTCCTCAAGTTTCTTGGACTAAATGTCTCATCCCTTCTTCCTCATGTTAAGCTTTTCATTCTCAGTAAAGTCTCAGCAATGATTAAGCCGTGTTCAGCCATGGCATCTGCTACTGAACTGGACTGTAAAGTTTCAGCTCAGAGACTGCACAGGCTGTGGAAAGCTGCTGATGGAGACCTGGGGGTGAGTGCGAGGGGCAAGAGGTCCCAGTTCTTCCCTCATGTTCCCTGGTCAGTTGGCAGGGGCTCAATATAATGAATCCTGACTGCCTTGGAGCAAGGCAGAGGGTCAGATTTGCAGAAACTCAAGACTGTGACCTGTCCAGGAAAATACTTTGACCCTCGCGCTCTTTAAACCAAAGGCAGAAGCTGCTTGTGAGTGAAAGCTGCAGTCAGGTGAAAGCTAGACCACTTATTGCAGCCATATCTGGAAATCTGCAGCTGAGGATTGCAGGTCAGTTTAGGTGGATTTCTTCTGAAGTCCCAATAAGATGTTGCCAGTGTCTCTGCATGGCAGCTGTCACGTTTCTCTGAACCCAACAGTCTCTTTCGCCAGTGACATTCTTTAACATTTGAGGTGAACCTTGTTTCTTCATCTGGCCAAACCTAGAACCACTGGAGATGCCTTCCCTTGTCTTGCCTGCATCAGGGCCACTGCAAAGGTCTCCTTCTCCATACTGCTTTGCTTTAGTGTCTTTGAGCAGGTAACGTGACATTTCCTAGCAAAGTAACTTGTCTCACATGTTAGGCTGGAAGATGGGCAGGCGCCTAAGGAATCTATAGTCTGATTAGTGACTCCCAGAGTACTGTGTGTTCCCAGTCATGGCAGGCTCTTCTGACCATCGCTCTACATTTTACAGCACCAGACATGGATATGACAATTGTCTGGGCTCCTAAAGGGAAAGGCTACTCTATCATAGTCTTTATGAAGCACTGTCAGGCATAAATAGTGCATTAATCCACTTCCATGTCATTTGCGAGGTTTGCAAATGGTGGCTACAGAATTGATGGGGGGCATGTTTTCCACTTTCTCACACTTTGTCTAGGAGTTGGTTTCTTTCTTCTCCACAGGCCCACATGTAGATTTTATAGCTATGTGAAACCAAGTGAAGCACTTTCAAATCCCAGGTCATATCTGACGGTTCCTTGAGATCATACGTGAAGTATGTACAATGTGATATGCACAATGATATTGGTGTGGCAAATGCAAGCTGGCAACCCTGTGAAATGAGTTTTCTTAAGTTTGCTCTGCAGCCAATGAAGGAATAAAGCCTCCCTTACAGGTTGTTTCAGAAGGAACGCATAGCTTAGCTGCTTTGAATCTCTGTGGAGAAACCTCTCACTTTTGACTAGAGGAGGATTCAAGAGTGAACAGAATCACTGCAATGGAGATACTTATTGAAATCTCACTTTTCTCTGACCTACATCCTTTTATACCCTTAAAAACTTGGACAGGTCTGCTGGAAGTTGTAGATAGCAGATATTGTTTCAGTGATGGTCCCTCACCAAGGGGGGACAGTGCCAAGTCGAACTTTCTCCACGTTGCATTTCAGTGAACTACCACCCCTCAACTTTTGATCCTAGGGACCCTCACTCGACCTCATCTCTCCAACATGGTGAAATGGGTTCCTTGCATGATCCGAAGGGCATCAGACCTGACATATCTGATCCAAAGGGCATTTCAGCCAGTCAGAAGGTGATGATCTCCAGACTGGTCATCAGACTGCTTCAGGCTATAAATATGTCTTCTGCAAAGGAAGAACGCCCATACTTCTATAAATGGGCAAGGCGTTTGCCTCTCGGTAGTTGCTGCTGGAATGCCCTGATGGGGATGTTATGACCCTCACAGCCCAAGAACCACTGCCAAACACCCGAGGCTGTGCTAGAAAATTGCTGTGCTTTGCCACAGTCCTTTCCCTTCTCTCCACCTCTAAGTAATATCCATCAACCCATGCTGCTTCAAAACCACTATGGCTGTGGTCCTCTTCTGCCTAAAAAGCTAAGTGATTTCCTCCAAGTATTTCTTGAGGTAAACCACTAACCCGAGTCGACTGAGTACAGGGTTACTGGTTTGAGCCTCACCCTAGAAAAACCTTGCGAGCCACCGGAAAGGCGCTAATACACCCTGTCCTTTGCACCAGTACCCCCAGAGTGGGTCATGCTGGGTGACCACCTGGGGACAGGAGCTCCTGGTGCAGGGCTCCTGCCTGTGCTGCCTGGGTACATCACCGTCTGCTGTCTGGGGTGCACACACAGCCCCTTTGATAAATCCCCCACATGGACAAACTCAGCAGAGCTTACCCTTCAAAAATAGCTGTTGTAAGAAAGGGTTTGGCCTTGAAAAATATCGCTTAGCTTCAGTCATACAAATATGATTTAGTCATCCCTTTGAATGGAAAACTGCAAACAAATGGTTGTTTTCCCCAGCCACGCTGAGAAGTGCTCTTTGAAGTAATTTGCCCCTGAGGCAGAACATATAAAAGATAGATACACCCCTGTTTGGACTAGCTGCAGCTTGCTGGGGAAAACACACTCCGGCGCAGCCCGCTTTGGAGTGACTCACTAACCCTGCCGATCCTTCATTACGATGCAGGTTTGGTTCACTAATTGCCCACCTATTATGTCACTAATTAGAAAGCCTTAAATGACTGGGACAGTAGATGCTCACAACAGCTTGGCAGGGTTGGGGGGGGAGCGCCAAACAAGCCAGGGACTAGATGTGAGCTCCCTTTAGAGATGCAGGAAGATGAGAAGAATGGAGAACAAAAAATGTCTGGGGTTTTGTCACGCAGCTGCCACAAAAAAAAGAGAAACTATTTTCCGTGCTTGAATACAGACAACAGAGGGAATGTTATGCCATAGTGAGCTTATTCTGTGCTTATTGGTAAAATGCAGAGGGAAAAAGAAGTGGACAAAAAAAGGCATCATTTTAATCCTACAGCATTAAGCCTTGTGCAAATGGGTCTAACATCCTGCCTGGGCACCAAGGGAATGCTGTAGGCAGGGTGAGCAGCGTGCGGCCCGCAAACCAGCCACCTGGAGGAGAGGCTGTAGTGTGACCTTACAGCACTACCCGCTGTAAATGTGTGCTCTCTGAGCCCACACTTTATACAAAGTCTGAGTGAGCTCCCAGGGAAAGACACCCAAGTATCTAATGCACTGCCCGTGCTTTGCTTTTTGCTTCTTGCTCACCACAGAGTCAGTGCGGACCATAACTGTTCTCATAAAATGGCAAAGAAGCACATCACGGTGCTTCCCAGTATTGATTGACTACCCCAGCTAATGGGGTAATCTAAATTTCTTGCAGAGGAATACCCAGCGTAAATGAGAGAAGCACCCCCCCACCGGCCCCCCACCTTATTCTGCTGTCCTCCATACGCAGGTCTGAGGAAAGAAGGTAATGCACATTGGAAACAAAGAACGGAAGCGAGAACTTGAGGAAGTTGAAAGAGCAGCCATCGAAATGCCACTTCTTCGTGTCTGCAATTAGCAACAGAGCATATGGGGCAGTGGGAGGACTTGCCGCCTGCTTGGAGCGGAGCATCTGTTGCCGCAGAGGAGCAGCCGTGCCAGGCTTCCCGTTGACAGCGCACAACCTCCTTGCGCAGCAGATGCACACCGGCGTGCCGGGCCCCCGTGCCCCCTTCTGCCTTGCCCAGACCCGTGGCACACGCAAGGGCTGATGACACACTGCGAGCTGAAAGGGGGATGCGTCATGCCTAGCATTTGGCAAGAGGGTTGTCTCAGATCCCAGCTTGTTTGCTGCCTCTTTTAATTGAGGTGTTTGATATTAATACTCATCAGCAAAGCCCTGCAGCATCCTTAGAAAAAAACATCATTTTGTCTGTAGGAAATAGTTAATGTTTAACCCTCTGGCTTTGCTTTTTCCTTTTTCAGTGCATCCCTCTATTTCATACGTTTTCCAGTGGAACCAGCTGCACTCTCCTTTCACTGAGTCCTTGGCTCTTGGCACTTACTAAAAACATTTTCCAGCTGTTAGATGAAAGGTAAAAAAAGATTTAAAATTATATAGTGAACAGTAGACCTCTGAAACAGTTTTAATCACAGGGAATCTGACATATTCTGCGCTAAATACAGAGTGGTGGTAAGAGAAACTTTGAGTGTAGCAACCTGGCAACTTTTTTTTTGAAATATATAAAAACAGACCACCTAGAGATTTGAAATTTTCTGCCTGCGTTACCTGGCCGTGCACAAAACCCGCACTTGGCCAGAGGATCCCGGAACTCTTCAGCTCTTCAGACTTCGGATATGTAACCTGGGAATCCAGCACAGGCAACCATGGGCAGCAGTCACCGACCAGTCCTCTTGGTAACTTTCCTGGTATCCAGCGGTTCAGCACAACTACCTACCAAGCCACATGGCAGACGTGCAGGGTCATACTGCTTAGATATCTATGCTCTTTCCTCTATATATCATCTTTTCATATGTGCTTCACTCTCAGCATTGCAAATTCCTCACACCCCATCATGAAAACACTCTCTCCCCAACACTCAACCTCCCTTCTTGTGTTTTTCCTTCTCTATGGTTTCCATTGCTTCAGCTGCTCAGATCAAATACAGTAATATTTTCACCGCAGCTAAATAAAACATACCCCACCCACTCATTGCCACAACTTGTCTTTAAACTAGCTGGAGCAAAAAAACATTCCAACAGGTAAAATATTAATTTACTGTGGGCTCAAATGAGCCTTGGAGCAGCGCAATGCTCTATGAAACTGCACAGGACAGAGCAGGTATTGTCTGCACCTGAATTCATTAGGCTTTAATAGAAAAGGTTGGAGGGTGGCCCAGCGGAAACCTCAGATCCAGGCCCTACATCCTGTCCTGTCTGCACATTTTTATCCCACTCACCATGAAGCTGCCCAATATTCAGAGGTGCTTAAGACCCTGAAAGTCTAAAATCCAAACTGAAATTTGCCTGATGTTCCAGGTAAAATGGAAAAATGACCAAATAGACAAAAAAAAAAGGGGGGGAGGAGATGCTATTTCTGTGGTTCAGGCCGNAAAAAAAAAAAAAGGGGGGGGGGGGAGATGCTATTTCTGTGGTTCAGGCCAGAGCCCAGCATCTGTTTCAGAGACACGTGTACAACTTTGCTGATGCTGGGAAAATCCCAGAGCCCTCAGCGACTGTCCTTCACACTCCGGGAGACACACGACCTTGTCACTGTTATGCTTAGTATAATTCAAGGCATCTTTGCTTTTAGCAAGTTGTAAACAGACAGCCTGAAGAGCTATGGGTAGAGTGAGAAAAGCCATGACACCTGGCCTATGTGACACCATCTAGAAGCAGCAAATACCAGACAATGCAGTCTAACACCTCGGTTATATAATCTGAGTTGACCATGTGGACTGCTGTTACAAAAGAGAAAAGTGAAACTGACTGCAGAGATTACTCCAGATGGAGGAGATCCCATTTACATTGTAATATAAATGGCTGGCAGCCACAAAGAAGGGTGCAGGGTCAAAGGCCCTTAGCCCCATCACGGCTTTGGCAGAGCTTCACATGTCCATAGCAGAGCCCCTCCAAGGGGCTTGAGCTGGTGTGAAGCTCATCAGGGCCCATCACTCACCCAGTGCCAGCCCAGTCCCTGTGCCCATCTGAGCAGGGCCCGCTGCAATGGGTGGCAAATGGTGGAGTCCAAGGACTTTTTGTGACTGGCAAGTAACTGGCTGTACTGCAGTACTGAAGCTCACTTGCTTAGATTCAGCGTGATAAGCTGAAGCAAAAGATGGAGTAAATGCTCCACTCAGAAAAAAAAAAAAAGGGTGAAGAAGTAACCCAAATCTCCAAGTTCAGCAGTGACTGACAGCATTGCTCCCACTTGCTTTTCCCTGCAGAGTTGACAATGAGAAGAACTTTGAAAATGGAAGTTGTCAAATCATAAGCCCTGAGGCTCAAATCCCTCTGCATTTACCATGTCCTTTCCTTCTGCTTTTCTGAACCATTGGCCATATCACTGTTTTTCTGAGATTCAGACTGAACCTCAGGCCAAGCAAGACCTGATACATGCACAAGAAGTTTGTGAGCATCCATCTGATTTTGAATTTGTGAGGCTTTTGAATTACCGATAAATAAGATGTTTTTCCACCAATACCTGGACTGCTCCTGTCCAATTGTATTTCTGTGCTGGTATATACAATATACAGGCTCTCCAATGCTTTCTTCAATGTAGTAAAATGATTGTTTCGATGCTGGACTATAATGTGTTGCTTTCTTTTAAGGATGTTCATAAGCCACAAATCAGATTAGGGTTCCCTTGGGCTTTGCACTCCCTAGTTCCAGTTGAGAGTGGGATAAGAAACAAGCACAAAGAGACATCCTGTCTTGCTCAACACTGCACAAGGAGTCAGCAGCAGCAGACAGTAAATAAATTCTAGATTTCTTTCGTGCAACTGCCTTTTCATGGAACCTTGTTCCCTCAACTGATAGTATTACCTTGCGTAACTTTTAGTTGATGAGTTAAAATTTAAAGGAGGCTAGATATGACTGAGATATGATGATGAAGAAAAAAAGAGATATGATGATGAAGAAAAAATAAGTGCCAGCACCAAGCTATCATAGTAGGAAGCAAGATCTAAATCATTTGCTGCAGAAAGGAAAAGAGAGGAAGCTTGAGTGGTACATTCAAAATTCTGGAAGGTTAAAAATGAGAAGCATGAATCCTTCTTCATTACTGTCTGCCCTGGGGCTGGAGAGAGGAACATCTGATGCAATTAGGACACTGCAAACGGGCCCCAACAAAATGGATCATTTCTTCATGCAGTTTATAATTAAGCCTTCCTGAGAAATTCACTGGCAAATTGAATTAGTCATTGAATCAAATGTTGCATGTGAATTTAAACAAGAAATGTATAATTTCATTTCAGCTGTAATAACATTTGTTACTGAGATAATAATTAGGGCTGGTCAAATTTAATGATGTAGGCTTTACGTTGATAACTCTCAGGACTAGGAAGCTGTAGCAGTTCTTTGTCAGTTTGCTTGGATGGAGGGGAGATATTTTCCTAATTTATGATGGGCTCCACAGTTTTCATCCCAAAGTTCATCACTTGGGGCAGATGACTTGCAGGTGACTTAATGGTTCCTATGTAATAGTCACCAGTTGGTGTAATCCTGGTTGGTGGGAAATGCTTGAGCATTCTCATATTGGCAGTAGATCTGACTGCTGCCACAAGCCCGGGTTGGACAGGCTCAGAGAGCGCCTTGGTTTCACACCAACTTGCAGGAGATGATTTTCTGTGTTGTTACATGTCCCCGGGCTGTCCCTTTGAGCTAATACAGCAATATTACCATTACTGCTTCAGGCTTCATTCAGGTCAGAATCCAAGAAAAATAAAAGTAAAGATAAATCTCTCTTTTCCCTCATGTATTAAGGCATTAGGGAGGGCCAGCACACTAGCAAACAACCAGAACAAATCTGATCTGCTGTAAAACGACTTTGTACATCTAATAAAATTAATGTGCATTTGAAGAATTTTACAAACAGTTTTGCGTAGCACTTAATAGATGCTAAACCCTACACAGATCTCTCCTGTCTGGATTTTAGCAGGGTATTCACTCCTTCGGAGCAAAAACAAGACCTTAAGTGCAAAACAGAGACAGCCTGCAGCTTTAAATATCAGCTCTGGAGGGCAGCTATTTCAGCACAACAGATGCCTTTCTCCTGTGAATTTCCCACGCATTGGAGATGCTTGGGTTCATGTACGCTTAACTACTCCATCCTTCAGCACTTCATTTCCCTAGAGTGAGCGAAAGTTAAGGAGGGCTCCAGATCCAGCAAGGATGCAAATGCTGTTTTGAATTACAAAGAACAAAATAAAGGACTCTCCCTGGGTAGCTTGACATGTGTTACAAATTCCTTTGTTGTAGGCATAGTCTTGGGTCTTCCTCCCGGGAATCCAAAGAGCAAAAGGTTCAAAATATTTTAGCAGCACAAAGAGTCCAGCTTAACCCTCAAACCTTGAGCAAGCTCCCCCCAAAACACCCCAAAGAACAGCAGGTAATGGTCTAGAAAATATTTCTGTCGTGGTAGCTTCTCCCTCAGTGCAGCAGAACCGGCAAGGGCCCTCTCTTTTTAAGCAAGCAAGAGGAAAGCATAGAGGAGTTAGAACAAACTGTAACACACATGAGCTCAAAGCAGCCATGGAAGCAGGAAGAATTAAACAAGGCTCTCTCAGCACAAGCATTTCCAACTCTTTTCTCCCTGATTTCATCATACTGCTGTATATAGAGACTACGTTGGTTGTATGGCTTCTCTGATCTCAAGCGGGTACCTTCTTTGCTTATTCTAATTCTCCAAACCACCCTTGAAAAGATTAGAGAAACAACTGGGCTTTGACAAAGTCTACCTCAAGAAGAAAGGTATCATCAGCCTAATCCTTGCACTGCTGAAGTACGGGGAGACACAGGAAGGAGGGATTGTGCATCATAGTTTAATACAAGGTTGTTAAGAAATAACAATGAACCCCCAAAAGGAAGAGAAAAAATGCTAAGGCTCAATAATCTCTAAAAGCTGGTCATTAAAGATCAGGAAACACAGAGTCAAAAGGAATTTGACTGAATATAAGCCTGACCAGTAATATAAAAATAGCATCTTCTTATAAAATGAAAAATCTGTGCTAAGCCACAAAGCTCGAAAGTAGCATCTGTTTCTTCTGTTAAAGTATCACCCTTCTCTGCCAGATACATTCCTGCTACTGTCCTTCCAAATGGAAGCGGGGAGGGAGGAGGGGGAACTGCTCAAACATGATGAAATAAACTCATTACAAAAATCTATAGTAATTACAGATAAGGATGTAGAAAGAGGTTCTCGGAGGAGAATTTTGAAGAGCTTCTTCCAAAATGATTGATCTGTCAGTTCTCTTAGAATTATCACCTCTGAAAGATGTCTTCTGGAACTCAGGGTAGATTCATTATCTAGTGAAAATTCAAGAGAAAAATATGTGGGTACATGTCAACAAGGAACCAGTGTTCCCCTTTTGTGCTTTGGTGGAAAGAAGTGGGTGTTTTTCTTCTGACCCATAATTTGAGAAATGAGAGAGTTCAGCTTGTTCCTTCACAATTCACAGAAAGGGAGGTTTCATAGGAAGGATTCGAACGATTGCAATTGGTTCCATATCTGCTCCTGTGATGGAAGGGTTAAATCTCAAGCAGTCTGGAGGTGGTTTAAGTAGGCCACCACACCACGCACTTCAGGTGGTTAGTTGGGTATCTGGGCCTTGCTGGATTGTGCAGGAAATAGCATGGGGATCGAATCCTTATAATGCTCATGAACATGCCCAGAGTGTGAACCAACCTGGTAGCTCTGCTGAGAACTTAACACTCTCTTGGGGTGTGAAGGTAATGAATGTGAACATGGCTAAACTGCCAGCTAAAGACAACCCAGTGAGCCACCCCAGCCAAGATCTACTGGCAAGCAACTAGTCCCCATGAGTGCTGAGGCATAAGGGTTGTGCACAGAGCTGCCTGGAAGTCCCTCAAAGGGTCACAGAAGTGTTATTGGCCGACTCTTGCCTTTTTTTTTTTTTTTTCTGACAAGACTGTATTTATCTTTCTGTACCACAAAATCTTTTCTCCCTGTTAGATACCTAGCAGAAATACACTTGTCACCCTTCTGCTGGGTCTTGGCTGGCAGCTAAAGGATTGGGCCCAGCAGCTAAGAGTGCATGAAGCCCTACTTCTAAATGCCCCATCCAGGAACCTGCATTCTGCTTGTAAGCAACAAATTAAAAAACAGACTTGCCTAAACATTACTGTGTTAGGAAGGAAGGGAAGGACAGGAAATGATAGAACAAATAATTGCCTGGAGGCAAACACTACCACCATTCCCTTAACTGTGAAACACGAGGATGAGAATCGGAGCCCTTTCCTTTGGGAAGGCTGTTCACTGCTACCATCCTGTGTTTCAGGGCCAAGGTCTTTCCAGGGAGCCTGGAGCAAGCAGTCGGGCAGGAAGTCTGCATGGGAGCTGACTCGGAGGAGCTGAGCTACCCTTTTGACCACCCTCTCCTGCTGATGGTCATCCGGGGCCNCAGGGAGCCTGGAGCAAGCAGTCGGGCAGGAAGTCTGCATGGGAGCTGACTCGGAGGAGCTGAGCTGGGTAGCTCCCTCGACCACCCTCTCCTGCTGATGGTCCTCCGGGGCCTGCAAACTACATCACTGGATCAGGGAGACTCAGGCTTGTTGGACACCTTCAGATTGACTAAGACTAAGACTTTTCCTATCACAGCTGTATCTTTCCCAGTTCTTTCAGTTTTACAGCCTTTGTAGGGTTTTGTTTAAAATGGAAAACAGCCCCTACATTGTACAAGGCACAAGAAGAACAGAATATTTTCAAGCTTTCCTGCTGATTTTGTCCATCTCTCTCTGTTAACTTTCCGGCCTTTTAGTCGAGTCATTCTTTAGACCTCATCCGCCGATGTTACACATTACAATAATAGAAACTGCACTTTCTGAAAGGCTATAAAACATGCTGCATTGTCTGAAGAGGCCTTGGTTTATTGCTGTTTTGCATTCAAACCCCATTTTCAGAGCTGTATTTTTTAGAGCTGTATTTTTTGGTGTTATTTATTTTTACAAAATACATAGCAGGTACTGCTCAAGAATACACAAACAATTGACAGGCATTTTACTCATCTCTCTCAGCATTTGGACAGTCAGCAGAAAAACTGGGCCCAGCTTTGTTTTTTGTGGCAGTTCAGTGGCTGTCTTTTTCCAATCGTTTTCACACACCCCCTCCATTCTCTCGCCCTCTCACTTCATTATCATGTCATTTGGAACGGGATTACCGATGCTCTGTTTGTTTACAGACTTTAAAGTTTCTAAGCATCTTTAGTGTTCTGTGAAGGACTGTGTTAAAAGGTTTTTAAAAGAACGGGTAGATTAGATCTACCACTTCTTTTTTTTCCCTGTTGGCTCTCTGACTGTGCATTATGATATTAAAAAGACCCACAAAATTAATGAGTGGACAAGGACCTACCTGGAGGAATATATTTACTCCTTATGACCTTCACGGTAAACTGCAATATAAGCATCTTTTCTTGTGATAAGATCGGTCGATAGTCCAAACATAGCACAAAACAAGACCTCACAAAGAGAGGTTTTCAATCTCCTTACTTAGTGTGACCTGTGAATACATTATTTTCGCAGTCCTAGAGCTACTGTAGTTGCCGACTCTTGCCTGCTTTTTCTTTTCCTTTTCCTTTTTTTTTTTTTTTTTTTCAAGTGCATTTGTCTGTGGAACAGAAAGAGAAGCAACAAAAGTAAAAGTTAATGATACACCAGGAGAGGGGAGAGAGAGAGAGATAATCATCCATAATACTATAGCTTATGCAATTTCCAGATGTTTGCTAATGAAAAAAACATAGAAGGGATGAAATTAAGAGGAAAACTTATATAAAAATAATCCAAAACCAAGTTCACATTTGTCTGAAGGTTTGCTGCAGTTCAGAAACCCTTTGTGTGAACCTGGACTGATTTATGATTTCACGTCAAAACCATGCTAGCCAGGGGATTTTGCATGGTTAGGTTGTGAGACCAGATGATTCTTACTACTTCCAGGGTTTATTCAATTCCCAGAACACAAAAGAAAAGCCAGGGGGTGCAAGCCTGCATGAACTGACATAAAAGAGAAAGACAGCAAATCTCTGAAAAGCACAAGGGCCAAGTTTTACATAGCTCCACTTGTGAAGGAGGAATTTCCACATATTCTTTCCACACTAGTGCTTCCTTTGAAATTGCACCCTCTTCCCCTTCCAGTCCAGAGAGCCTAAAGTTACATGTGTCTTGGCTCTTCTGTAGCTGCATAGCTTGGCCCTTGATCCTGATCTGCAACGCAACATTAAAGCTCCCTGGAATCCTTAGCCAGGCGCAGATTTAGGATAGAGGAAGAAACCAAGGGAGCCTGTGCATGCTCTAGGTCATGTAAGGCAGGAGCGATCGTGCAGCTGTGCAGCTCCTGCCATTCTCAGCATGGCTGCCTTGGCTTGGGCTAAGCTATTTTTAAATCACAGTATGCCATTTCCTCATGCTTTTCATGCTTTTATCTAGCTATTGCTTAGAAATGCTATTCTCATTTATTTTAAAGGCTGGAATATCAAGCAGCCCTGATTTCCTTTTTGTGTTGACTACAAAATGCTGCTTCTCAGCCATGCTGATCCTTTGAAACATGCAGAATTTACACTTCCCTTTACTGTGTCTGTATTGCTCTGTCATACTGCTTTGTCTGCACCTCTGTTCATTGCAGCAATGCCGAGGCTATACTAAACTGTCCTGACAATCCCATAGACTTTTTTCACAAGATTATTTGGGCTCCATTTCCCTCAGAGGGGAGTTATTCATTGCAGCCTCAACCTACACATTGGCAACCGCAGATACCCAGTTGGGAGTCCTGCATCCATACATTTTTTCTGACATGATTCATCACTCTGTTTCTCTCCTCTGTTGAAGACACTTTCAGGTTTTACTGAAAAAGTGGTCCTTTCTGGTATCAAAATGACTCATGGTGAAAACAAGAAACCATTGAAGTACCTTCCTGCAACTAAAATACCTTTCAAAGACCTTTGAAATATGATCTCTTTTCTGCAGCTGCATATTTTTTTCATGATATATGTATGAATATATCATCCCACGAGGACTGTTGAGAAGTGTAACAACGCAACTGTCACTGTAGCTGGGAGTTACACAACTTACCTCTTAAGGGATGTAAATGGCCACCAAGCAGAAGCATTTCTTCTTTGGACTTGCAGACAGCTAGGACTGGTGTCACGAAACTCCTACATGTGCCATTACTCCTAATAGTTTTCAAACCACGGAGGGTTTGGGAAGCTCTCCCCTTGGCTATTCTTGCTATGCAGAAATCGTCATTATTGCAATTCTCTCTAGAAGAATGAAATGATTCTTGTCTGAATTCAGTCACATTGGTCTCTGTGTCTTGAGTAGGAAGATTATCATGTCTGCTTCTGGAAATGTGGCAAATTCTCTTTTGGTCTCTAGCAGTCAGAGGACAGTTTTTCTTGCCCAGATCTCAGCTGGTGGCAGGCAAGGTAGCTCCTGCCAAGCAAAGGACTCTGCACCACATTGTGCCACTGTGGAGCCCATGCTTTTGGGCAGCACTTGGGCTGTAAAGTAACCTGAGTGCCACAGGGACTTTTAGAAGCTCTTTTTTTTATCTTTTTTTTTTTTTTTTTTTTTACTTTTTAATCTGTAGTTCTTTTTAATCTGTAGTTATTTATGTAAGGTATTTTATTTATTTATATACTGGCTGTGCTGTAGCAGAACATTACGTACCATGCACTCTTTATCCAAGCACTGCATCTTGTTGTGATCAGATTTATGTCATATGCTGGCATTTTAGAATAACAAATACATTGTCATAGAGCATATTGGTCCATGTGCCAAATGAACAGAATTACCACAGCGATTCTGACCATCATCAAGAGCTCCAGAGCCAACTCAGAGACCAGAGCTTCCTTTTAAAAGATATAACTGAAGAAAAAAACAAAAACAAAACCCATTAAACTGTGACTCTAGGTCTTTGATTCAAGCAACCCTATTTCTTGGAAGACATTCACATTACATGAGGCCAGTGCCATTGGAAGAGCACATGCTGCAGGGATTGTAGGCATGAAAATCATAAACAACTTCCTATTTCTGGGTGACTCTAGAATGGTTTATATTAAATAATAGTCCAAAGTTGCAAAAGTTTTATGATATTTAAAAAACAGAGATCTGTTGAAGAGGCTGAGAAAGCAAAAATTGCTCTATGTTTCATTTTTGCAATTAAAATCCTGAGAGATGACTGGGTTGACTTTATTAATATGATAATTTCTGAAGAAATTAGGCATAAGATACCATCGTAACATCTCATTGCTTTGGGTTTCTCACAGATTACCAAAGCAGGAACAAAAGTAGAACATGATGGGACATGATTTCCAAAATCTCACCTTCTGACAATGACTTGATAATAGAAAACAAGTTGGTACTTTGCTACGTTGAATCAGTCTATGGTATTATTAGAAGAAAAATTAACAGTTTCAATACCTCAGACTACTTTCTGACATAACCACTGCTGGGCCATGTGCAGCTGCAAAGCCTACAGAATTCCTTGCTTGAATCTGGCAAAGAACATTTTTTTCCAAGAGAGAAATTCAGTCTTACTGACTTCAGATTTTACAATGTTGGCAGAAATTTAAGGCTAACCCTGAAAATTAAACGTATCTTACTGCACACTTTCTCAGCTTGTGCTCTTTGAAACAAGTTTGTTTAATTTAGGCTTATTTCACCTTTGGTGGGGCTTGGGTTGGAAGAAAAAAAAGGCACTAGTTTATGGAAGTTGGCAGGGTTATAGAGCAAGGGAATCCTAGTCTTCATGAGATCTTTTTGTGTGTGTGTGTGAACTCAAGTGCTTTCGAAGTAAGTTCACCCTAATCCTCTAGCTGCCGCTTGAGAGAGAAGAAGAAAGAATGTCTCCGTTGATGTCCTCGTTCATTCACTCTGCTTGATGTTTGCACTAGAGACATCTGCTGCCCTCTCCATGACAGCATTTCAAAGTAAGGTGATTCGAAGATGGAAGGGCCTACTCAGAAAATGGATATCAATGCACTTGCCAAAAGTCTTTTATATCCCTGAGAGAAGTGCCTGAACAGATTCCAGCTTGTGAAATTGGCTTTGTGTCCCCGCTGCTGGGTTGAAACCCCCCATGAAGTTGTAACCAATGAAGTCCAACACAAACCTCCTCTGTGGAAATGGCTAAATAGCTAAAGCTACATAGGGAGTCACATTGATCTCAGCTCTCCTTTTAAGTGACAGCAACAGCAAGCAGCCTCTGGCTGAAATTTCATCACCTTTGATCGTATAGATAGATTAGCTACAACATATGTTTTCAGAGCTGAATTTACTAGTGTTTTTTGATAACTTTGGTAGCTTCCAGTCAGATATGTAGTATTGGTTGGTCTGTGTAGTTCATTCAGTTATCTAAATTAAATAGACAACTTAAATCTACTCTAATCTGAGTTACCAAAGCAGAGGGGAAAGTGAACACAGCAATTGTCAGATTCACTGTCACTCCAGTCCTGCTCTCTGCCTCCATCCATGGTCCGTAGCGGATGTTGCAGAGGGAGATGCAAACATCTCTCAGAAGGCATTTGTGCCATAACCATCTTTCTGGACAAAAAATTCACTGCTAATTAGTTAGATGTAAGCCCTAAAGTAGTGGATCCTAGATCATCTTGTTTTTCAGCAATTTCAGTTGAAAATGCTATACTGGAGTGAAATTACACTGCACTGCTTGTTGATGATGCTACAAAGAAAAGGTAGAAAAGGAAATCTATAGTTGACAAAATATTCATGATGATGGTTCTGACTGTTTTTACAATCAATCAAATTAATCCAAACCTTCTCCACATCTTGTGAAATTCTAGGTCTTAGAGACTTTCTGGGGTTGTATATCTTCAAATTATGATTCTTCTAATCAGATGTAGTGAATGCTGACTCACAACCTCATTTCAGCTGGCCAATAATGTAGTGCTATATTGTGTGGTATGTAACTCAGTTACATAACACATCTCTGTAGCACACCATGAGAGAGAAAGCTGTGATCCAGCCTTACAACTGTGCTTTTTTAGGTAAAGTCTTGTTCATTTAAGAGTAATCCTTCATACATCATTTGCACTTATCATTGAAAAAATAGTTAAAACACCTCGTGGCAGAGATTTTTCTTTGCATTTATTTGGTGAGAAGTTCTCATAAGCAATCTTTATTTTTTGAAGAAAGCTGAATGAAGAGTAAACCTCACAGGATGCTGCTATAAACTCATATTCTATCTTCCCAGGAAATTAAGAAACTTATGCCATCTCACCACTTTCTTATCTGGAATAATCTTCTGGAGATAATGGACATTAATGTGTACCTGATAATTTCTAAATTATTATTAACCATAGCTATTTCACATAAAATTGCATTCAAATCTCATCCTGAGCTTAACAAGTGTTTAACACCACTTTCAAAAAGATTTCACATAAATAATAAAATAAATCTGGCATGACAAGATAAATGCTATTTCTTTAATATTACCATTCTAATGTTAAAGATTGCTCCTGTGTTTCCAAAGCCCAGTGTTTTTTTTTTTTTTTTCAGTGCTGCCATAGTTCATTAATATTTTACTCATTGCTGTCATCTCTGGCTAAGAAATAAAAAATAGCAGAAGTTTCTCACTTGATGCATGATCAGGACTTCGACTTTGTCAATCTCACCTTCCTTCACATTTTATCCTAGTCACTGCTAAACTCCTCACAACTTCTATCAAACAGGACTAGCTCAACTGATGACTTCAAGCAGTTGTGCAATACTGTTTACAACCATTCTTCCTTCCATTCCCTTCTCAGTCCTTGCTGATAAGAATTTAGCCAAATTTCAGAAGGATTTCACAATTTTGCACCCTCACAGTCAGAAGCTTCATTGGTGTTTGGTTGTCAGGAAGTGCTGGACTCCCTAGAGATCAGCTCCCTTCAGGATTGCCAGTTCGTGTAACAAACAAACAAACAAACAAAGCAAGACAGCCTTTTAGTAACAGAAACCAGCCCCAAGGGAGCAAATGCCACCATCCTGGTGGGCTAACTGTACATGCACAGGTGCAGTGCACATGACATGATCCCTGTCCTTCAGCATCCTCATTGAACCCTCCATGTCTTTTATGAACTCTTACAATTAATTGAATTTTCCTGTTGTCTTTCCTGTTACTTCCACTCATCTCTTTTCTTTTTTTCTTTTTGTCTCCTCTGACAAATGCTTTTTCTGAACTCCATCAGCCTTTGTGAACAATATTGATTTCAGTGGATATCCTGCTGCTGAAGATCCATGGGTTCATTGGCCCCACTTTCCTACTGTCCTACTCTGTGTGTCAGCTTGCTTGACCACTTAATTTCTCCCATGTTTTGTCCAAGTTAATGATTTCCCAGTAGCCTCCATAGATGGATATTTCATCTTTGCCACATATTTTTCTTCTTGAGTTTCAGAAATGTACGCAACTTTAAGCCGCTCTCCAATTACAGCTAAATTATTCCCTGAGGCAATTAAGGTGAACCATTACTTTGAAAGATGTTGGTAGTGTTTCAGATGAATAGCACCATTTGATACAGCTGTCAGTATTTTTCCATTAACGGTGCTAACGTCCCTATCCTCCTTGCAAACCCATAAAATTGATCTGATTCCCATGGAGCTGATGTGAAGGGTGTACGAGGAGTTTCTCCCTGCAAACTAAAAATAAAACATTTGTGAGGACAAGCTGATTTTCAGAACTCCCCAGTTCATTTATTGATCTCTTTCATTCAGCACATTACAACTCAAAAAGCCCTATTTTTCCCTCTTAATCCCCTTTAATCAGTAGTAGCTCATGTTTCAGCAGGGCTTTAATGGATGCTTGAGGATAGTTATGAAGTGCTTTACCCTTATGACTTGGCGGCTCTATAATCAGTCTAATGGCTTAAAATCCATCCGATTTCCTGGAATTCTTCTAAAAGGAGCTGAAAGAAGCCTGACAGTGACAGAATTATACTGCTGTAGGGAAATCTGTTCGTACTCATATATGTGCTACTGGTTACTCATTCCTCTTGATACATGCCTAGCAATGATTGTCCAGTAGATATGGCGAGAAAGTAGCAGTGCTATCCCACGGGACTTCTAAAAAGCCTATCTATCAATGTATGTGCAACATTATTTCCAAAGTAAAATGTGTAGTTATACTGTCCAGAGTTTCACTTTATTTGGCATTATTTATAAAGGCTTAAGCTCTTATTCCCTGTTGGTGGATGATAAGGAGGAAGCAACCTAGTTCTCTTAAAATATATTCAAAACCCTTCTAGTCTATCTTTGACTTCAGCAGTGCTAGCATCAAGTTAAATGTCATCTTTGCTTAATGCAGATTTTTTGAGGACTTCATGCATAGTTCTTGCACGTTTATTCTTTACTTTTTCTCTTCTCCTCTAGGCTCAGGTTGATTTTAAAGCAAATCAACGTTAGCATGTTGCTCAGTCATAAATGTTGGCTTTTGAGATAAATCAAAGTATGAGGATATGTAAAACTCCATTAATCTGATTGAACTAGAAAGTGCGGAAGAGTACTTTAAAATGGCAAAGGAGTCCACGCAAATGCAGTGGTAACAACAACACCTGGAAAACAGGTCTCAACTCTCTCTCTCTCTCTTCTGAGATCAGTTTTGTAGCATTATCTTGATAAAATTTTAAAAAGAAACACTCTTCTGGCTCCTCCTTTCTATTTATAGATAGATCCCCAGACAGTCTCAAATCATCTTAAACATATTAAAATGTGATGCCAGTGAACAGGCATTTCTAGAGAAATGATTAGATATAACAGGAGAGTTAGCATAGGAATGCCTCTGCGTTTGTGGTGTGATATGAATGTAGTGTTACCTCGAACCCTTGGACAGCACGGCGTAGTTCACATCATCGATAGCTGCTGTACCTAGAATTTCTTATAGATCTGTTCCTGCCATAACATTTGATTAACATTAAGTGATATAACAGGCAAGCAGGGTGGCTTGAACAGGACTTAATAAAATGCTGAGAGGATAAAGTTTCAAGTTAAGTCTACGCTTTTTTGGCAATTGTCTGGCCTGACCAGAATACAATAGTTTGCATTCTGCATCTATGGCCTGATCATTCCAAATCTTTCCAAAAACTCAACCTGTTTTCTCCAGTTCTATTCATCATTTAGTAGACATTTCAGTGGTTGACAGCATTTTGGCACACAGATACTAAGTTCAATCATGAAAACACACGGCTACCACGTTCTCAAGGCAGGAACTACTCAAATATATTTTATTCCTGCTAGAAGAGCATGGTCCAGCCTTATATCTCAGTTTACCAGTCATGGGAAGAGATCAGGAATTTACATGAATAGATCAAGGCACAGGACAAGGAACTAATAATAAACTGATAATAAACTGGAAAAAAAAAAGAAAAAAGGAAAAAGAAGAAATGTATTATTTTTCTCAAGAAATATAGACATTGTCATGTGTACTACAGCCAAGGTCATTGCAAGAGAAACCATCCTATCCAGATGCGCTTCTCATTTGTTCTGCAGGAATTAATCTCCACATCGCAAATATTTTTGCTACTAGTAAACACCAGAGGACAGATGGAATAACAGCAAATAACTGCTGTGCATAGCTGGGCAGTCTAGGTCACAGCAGTAACATCTCGTAGATCCATCACAACAGAACAAATGAGCCCTTATGCCTTTATTGAGGCATCCTCAGTGCAAGTAACAAGCACAGAGAAGGTGTCAGAACCAGCGTGAGCTTATAATGAGGAAAAGGCTCAAATGTCAATTCAGCTGCCAGTTTGTAGTTTGATTCAGAGCCCCTCATCTAGTCTATCTGCAGCCATGAACTGCACTGAGGGCCTGTGGCCCTCAGTACACTCTCACTGCAAGTTATTCTAAAAGCAACTGTGAGACATGGGAATATGAATAAAAACATGAGATGGAGTATTAAATTCATTCTCTTAAAGGATTTATGAGCTCTAAGAAAAGTTATGTGTATGTTTAAAAATAAAGTCTAATAAGTAATGACTTGAGTGTGTTTTGCTTTATTTTTTTTCCAAATGTCCAGACAATAGTTGACCCTGCTTTGAGGAGCAGGTTAGACTAGAGACCTTCTGAAGTTCCAGAATTCCTTCTGAATTACCCTGCGATAGTCCTATAATTAAAAATTGCTTGAGAATTGAGACATTTTCAAATCTATGTATGTACCCTTTGAAAGGATATACTATCAAGCTGTCTGCCCATCCTGCTTTAAAGCACGCAAGTGAACACTCAGAAGTGGGATGTGCTGGTAACAACTAGGGCGACGTAAGAAGGGAATGAAAAAGGTAGCACTGGTTGTTTTACTGCAGTTGAAACTGCTAGAAAAGAGAGAGGCTAATACCCTAAGGCCTCACATGTTTGAGCCTCTTCAGCAGAAGTGCCACATGGCTTCCCTGGGGCAGTATGATACCCCTCTCCCCTCCACTTCCCTCTCTACAAGTGGTGCTGTTCGCAGATCACAACATCTTTACTCAGACCTAGAACTACCTGTGAGCTGTGAATCTTCATCCCTAAGAGAAAGAAAAAAAGAAGAGGAAAAAATTATCCTCGTGAGATTGCCTGTATTTCTGAACATGCTGCCTAGCTCTTGCATTAGAGATCCACCCAGATTTCAGAGAGAAATGACAAATCCCAAGGCCTAGTGCTTCAGGAAGAGCCCCAGCTCCTTTGAAAGCTTTTACAGCCTCTTTGATAATTGCAGTCTTTATAGCAACTAGAGAAGGCAATATATTTCTCAAAGAGACTTAAATTTCACCTACTGGAATGAAGAAATGAAAAAGGAAGAAAGGGACAAGGAGGAAGGAAGGAAAAGAAAGGAAGGAATAGGAAGGAAGGAAAAGGAAGGAAGGAAGGAAGGAAGGAAGGAAGCAAGGAAGGAAGGAAGGAAGGAAGGAAGGAAGGAAGGAAGGAAGGAAGGAAGGAAGGAAGGAAGGAAGGAAGGAAGGAAGGAAGGAAGGAAGGAAGGAAGGAAAAAACACATAGCTCCTCATACATAAGCACCTTTCTGGTTAAAAAACAGCAGATTGAATAGATCTCATAATTTTAATCCAGGGCACTTTAAGGAGCCCAACAAGGTGGCCATCGACTGGGCCAGGTTCTGCCTGTGTGTAGCCTGTACTCCCTGAGCAGCCTGTGCAGGGCCGCAGGTCACCAGCTGAGTGCCTGGGCCACGTTGGTTTAACTCTATCAACCAGTTGGATCTGGTTAATATTAGAGACTAATAAAATTCATCTGGTTTGGAAATAAAGGTGAGCCAACAGTTAAATCTGCCATCAGTAAAATAATAAAAGAAGGTTGGAGGAAGCCTGAGAATGATTAATGCTGGGCCCAAACTAACCAGAAAACAAATACTCCTCAAAGCTACCATCAAGAAAAAAATATTGAAGCCAACATTTTGATGCATGATGTAGAAATAACTGACTGAGAAACATAATGCTGGAATCAATTTTATCCAATAGAGCAAACAATAAAAATCACAAGCCAAAGTCTACCCTGCATATACACGTGGGACTCCCATCGATTCCAGTCCTAGCCACACACATGCATCTGACTGTGGATTTGGGAACCCCAGGTCTTTAATCCGCTACCTCTGCTAAGCTCAGTTATTACATGTATTAAGGTTGAGGGTTGCATAGCTGTAACTGAGAACAGAATTTGGCCCATCTATTATAAATGCCATGTGTGAAGTGGGTTTTATCCTACTAAAAAAAAACATTTTTTTAGGGTTATGAAAAGTCTTAAGTGGCATATCGTAAAAAACTTCCACTCTACAATGTAAAATACACCCTGGAAAACTACTTAAATGAGCAGAATCCTTCTTCCAAAGGCAGGAAATGATTCACCATAGAAGGAGAATGAGGAAAGGCTGCTTCAGCTGCTTTGACTCTACACTATGCCGATCTCTACACTAGCATTCTGACTTTAAAGTTCTTTAATGCGGTTCTATTTAAATTCTGTCCCTGAAAAAATGTGACCCTTTGCTCAAACATAATATTACTGCATCTGGTTCTCCCCTCCTTGCTTTGGCTAGAAACACTAGGAGAATAGATAAATAACTGAAGAAGTCAAAAACGTGCATCATAAATCATGGGGAAATTGAAGTAATTTGAATAGTCTCACCGACTTCTGATATGCATTAACTCTACGTGCAGCTTTAGGAATGATTACATGCAATTGTAAGTCATTAACCTGAGGTGCATCCCACATCCCCCGGTGCGCTCAGCGCACTGACCTTAGGGGAGTGCTCTCTGGAGTTCATGGCTCACGTACTGAATGCCTCACTCCTCCTGGAAAATCGGCCGGATTATATTTTTCTTAAGGTTTCTCTACCAGTGTTCAGAAAACATAAATTATCACAACAACTGCTAGAAAAACAAATGAGGGACTTCCAGGGAAGTAGAGAAATTGTAGGTGTTTGGGGAGGTTCTGCGTTTGTTTATGGTCACTGGAAAATTCTGTTCTTTATGGGATGAACTTTCCAAAGTCATAGGAGAAGCTAAGACATTAATTGCAATCGAAAGCAAATGGAAAGGGGGATATCTAACCTCCTGTTCTACCTTCAAGAATTTTTCTCAGGATTTAGACACCTGATTCCTATTAATTTCAAGGAAACCCAGATCTCTGTCCACGAAGGCCCTGCGGGAACTCTTCCTGGGGTTTGGCTATGGGGGCTCCAGACCAGCAGTGGCTGTCCCTGTTTCCCAGAGCCATGGGGAGCATTCATAACCTCCCCATTGAGGGACGGCAGACAGGGCAAACGTGCATTCAGGTGCTAGCACATCATGCCATCATGCAACTATTCCCAGAGGATATGCCACCATAACCTGGAGCAGGTCTAAAGAGAAGCCATGCTGAGTTCCCTGATTTAAAATGCCCGACATCTGGGAATACTCAGACTGAAACTGAGCCCCAGTTTGCCTCACTTCTGCCCCCTGTTTCCTGCCTCCTGACTTCTACCTCCTGCCCAGGAATCTGCCCGTGGACTTCAAGAAAATCCCCCTGGGACTATAGGAAGTTTTGCATTTGTTTCAGATATACAGTGGAATTTTTAAAAGGCCCCAATTTACCTTTGAAAATAGGTGCAGAGAAAAACAACTCCCGTGTAATAAAAACTCTTGCAACATCATAAGATCTTGGGAAAAGACGGTTTTGCCAACAAGCAGTTGAATGGCGAAAGGATTTTCCCAACAAACTGTTGATCTGTCATGATCATTTGCTTCACCTTTCTTCTATATTGAGGCTCACAAAAGAAATTGTAACAAAAAGATCAAGAGTATATGATCAAATGTAGGAACTTGCTTCAAAGCATTGGGATGCATACTGATACTCTGATGTTTGAAGCAGTAGAAGATAACATTGGGAAGCACTGTTCAAGGAAATTAGTAAAAAATGCATTAATACATACTGGAGCTGACCATTATTATCATTCTACATCTGGAGATGTAGAGTAAGGGAAATTGAATTACAAGGTTGACCATAATAAGCATCTATTTATGGAAAAAAAGAGAGAAAACATACATATCTGATGGTTTAACTAATGGGCTGTAAATATTAAAAGTAACAGTATGTCCCGTAATCCCATGTGCTTGTAAATCTAAATTTCTTCCAGGGAGACAAAAGACAAGCAGTCCAAAACAAAACTAAGCATAACTGAGTCTTCCACAATTTTCATCCACATCCCTACATCTGCACAGAGGCACCCCCTACACAGGGAATTCACTTGGGGCATATGAAACTTGAAGCGAACTTGAATGAGGGAGCAATCCCCTCTTGTAGACTCAATCTTTTCATCATTTGGTGCTGTTCACGCCATCAGGACTACAGACAATATACGCTACATATCACTTCCTCTGCTGAAGCCCTGTGCTAACTCTTCTGATAAATTTATCTCATGCTGCTCTGCATAATGGATGGTTCACGTGCTTTGGTGAGGCTTTTGAAAGGGTTGACTGCCATTAGTTGATACTCCAGGCCCATGTGCAGATGCAATTGCCACAAAAGAGGCAAAAAGCTAACATAAACACGACAATATCTGATGAAAGATGCCCATTTCTTATCAGAGCCATTAAAATTCCAGTGCTGATGGGAGAGTGGGCTGGGTTGTCCCCTGGAATTTGCAGTCATCATTCAGAACAGCATAGTATTCAATAAAACAGTAAATAGTTTAGAAAATGTCAAATAGATTTTTTTTTATTATGGTGTTGTATGGCTGCCTGTTCTCTGATTGATTCTGTATGACAACAAGTTACTGATAAGAGCGCTCGCGAGTGCTGACTTAGTGTGGCTGGGTGGATTTACTTCAGCTTCCTGGGAGAACGGTTTTGGATAGAAAATAAGATTTATCATGTTTGAATTATCTGAATGAGGCTGGATTCATAAACGGACTTAAGTGAGACCAAAAGGCTTCTGCAGAAGGTGAATGTCACCCTTGTAAGTCACAAAAGCTGCAGAATATGTACTTCTGGCTCCGATAAGCCAACAGAAAAAAAAGAAATTCACATCTGGAGCTCTAGGTACCCGCTGTTGTCATTTTGCTTAACACAACTCATCGCACAAATAAGAAGTGAGTCTTTCTAATTATATAGGCAACCCACACCAAAATAAAGAGTAAGGGAAACTGAGCATGCCACACTATTTCTTTTACATTGCAAATATTTTCTTCAGACACACTAAAGATGAGCTCTACTCAGCCACATGAATTAAAGAGACTTGGTCCTTCCTTTAAGGGCTTACTTTACCCTACAGACACTGGGCCAACATCTTTTTGTTCAGTACAGCCTAACATGCTTGTGAATGTTCTTCTGAAGCATAGAGAAAGACATTTTTCAGGTTCACTTCTGGAAAGATGTTAAACATTTTTAAATGCCTCTTTAAAATAAACAGGCTTTTAAAAAGCAGACTCAAGTAACTGAGTGCTGGTGAACATTAAAAAACTAATTCCACAGTCTTCAAAGACAATTTTATCCCTTGTTATGCATCATCTACACTGTTATAATGCTATCTACTCTTCCTCTACTTTCCTCCCCACGCCTAGCGTGCTTCACTTCACACTGAGGTTCTGCACCCTCTATTATGCAGGGACTGTTCAAATTATCTTTTTAGCAAGATCAGCCTTCATATCTTTATACTGCTGTCGCTGTGAATAGTTACAACTATTATAGGGAGTATTGATGCAGAAGGAGCATTTAAGCTGCAGCCAGACCCAACCTTAACTCCTCGAGAACGAGTGAGAATCTGGTGTTAGTCAACCTGGTGATGGCAATTACTTGCCAACCTCAAGCAGGAAGATGTAGGTGGTAGTTGTTGCCAAGGCTACCACAGTACAAAATAAACCATATCCCTAATGACAAATCCTATTGATATTGAGATCAGTACAAGTAAAAATGCAATCCAGAATTTTTTATTAATATGCAAGCCTTCCAGAAGATATATTTTCAATACAGGGAGGCTTTTGAAAATGCATAAGTTACAGATATATCATTTTATTGTGCTGAACTTATATGCCATCAAATTCACGCTGTTGACTGCTGCTTAATAGGAGAGCATATATTTGGGGAAAGTTTTTTTTTTTATCTTGCTGAGTTATTTGGCATCCAGCTCATCAGAATACAGCCAAAAAAAGAAAGAAAGAATTTGAATTATAGTAAGAAATTTTTGTAAGACATTTTGCAAATTTCACAATTCTCTCTCTCTATTTGCCACTTTCATGTTAAGAAATTTTATATCAGAAGTCTTTGCAGTTTTTTTCCAGCATTTCTTGCAGCTTTCCATTGTCTTAGCGGTACATGGTGTTCTTCAAAAAAAAAATCAACCATGTCTGCCATTTTTAAAATGAAGTTACAAACCCTTTATATACAAGTTACATCACACAATGCATCATACATGTATATACAAGTCACATTTTATTTGCTGTTCAGTAGATCTCCAACCCTAACGTTAAGGCCAGCATTAGGTAGGTCAGAGGGAGCACTGACACTGAACCTTCATATGGTTTCTGTTTCCTAGAGAGCCAGAAGAAACATTGCATAATATGTCACAGATGTTAAAAGGGAGATGTCCACAGACATAACAGATATAAGGAATGTTCTCTGTAAATGCATTGGGTTAAACAGAAAATCCATTGAGGGTGTGTGCACGGGGGCAGAGTTTTGAGGATGACAATTCAGGTGCCACACGATACTAACGTCAATATACTCTTCTTGCAATGAAAGAAGGGAAGGTTTGCCCAGAGACCTAAAGGTCCGGGGAAGGAAAGGAAAGAAGGAAAGGTTTTCCTGCATAAACTTTATAAGACACCAGAGGAAAATACAAGACAGGTTTAGCCTATGTGGAGGATGGTGTGCCCTAATGCACAGATGCTACCCATGTATGGGTGACGTCATCATTTCTAAATCTAATTTGAATTGTTCTAGATGAATGATGACCATAATCACTACGAGCTAGCAGTTAATTCAAACCAGTGGAATATGCATTTAGAAAGGGGCAAGAAATTACAGAGCACAAAGATTCTTGCAGGGCATAACAGAGTTTATGAGCAGCTGGTAGATAATAGCTTTTTAAAATAAACACTGTCTAAATGCATGATCCAGATTGCATAAAGTTCTTTGAAACTTAGTGGCTGCTGTTTTATTTTCCCTGCCGGCTGCAGCCAGAGTCCTGAAAGATGTCAATGGATTGACTGCTGGTTGCAATTAGAGAAGCCCAGTAAGACAGCATTGCTGTTAGCAGATGACCTCTTTAGCTGCTAGGTTTGCTTTTAAACTCTCAGGTGTAACTGTGCCACCTCCCACATCATGATCCTCCCCAGGACCAGGAGTGGTAGGAAGAAGTTGCTCAGAGGGATTTTACTATATAAATCACAAGTCTCAACATGCTTTGCCTAGGGAGTGACAATTATAGGCAGCAGTATGAATATCACTCTCAGAATTTGTCTTATTACTGCTATGCCTAAACTATGGGAAAGTCCAGAATCACCTCCAGAGACTTATGGCCAACTTATTTTCTTTAACAGGTGTCATTTTAATGGTGAAATGTTTGCCCATTTTAACATAGTGTCTGCAGGTGTCTCCTTTGCTGGTCTGTGTCACTATTGCACTAGGAGATGCCTGTGACTGTGCAGCTGGTCTCCTCCTGGGGCTCAGGAACAGGCCACACTGTGCAGAAAAACTCCCCAGACAGTGTAGGGTGTTATTCACAACCACAGGGGCTTGCTCAGCTCTGAGAAGTCAATAAGTCTGACAAATATGCTCATTGACTAGAAGGACTTTGGCCAGATCAATAACTAGCAGCAATATGCAAACAGAGCCTCATGTTCTCGTTTGCTGTGAGCGCTCTTAGTTCAGCTTGATCAAACCAGCAAGACTCTGGGGCTGTTTTTCAACCGGTAAGCACCTCTGTTCCCTCATAAAGCCTGCATATAAACCTTTGCTTTGATATCTGACTTTTGCAAACCTGTTCATCTGGGTCAAAGGAATGCGTCAGAAGCACAAACAGCCAGATGGATTGACAAAATTCCTATATTGCTTTGTGTGGATCACTCTTATATAGCCAAGATCAAGTCTCTTCTATAGGTGCCAACATCAGCTCTTAATGCAAAACAGCTGAGCCTCGTGACTGGGCTATTTCCTGCCATCGGACAGCCCCAAAATGCCACTGACCTCCGTCTCAGTACAGCGGCTATGAATCTTCACGAGAGTGCCATGAGACCAGCCCAGAGGGACAGAGACAACAGGAGCAATGAAGAACCGAGAGGTGAAAGGGAGAAGGAGAAATCAAAAGCTTGGTTTGAAAATGTGTCACATTAAATTACAATCGATTCCACATCATTCCAGCTGCATAAAATTCAGGCCCTTACGTTTTTTTTCCCAGTAAAGATACTAATAATGGAGACAAGCATTTTTGATGCAATGCTTTCTATTTGGAAGAATACAGTGACTCTGCTCTCATGAGCACAGCAGGACACAAACAACCAGAGGAAACTTCTCTTCTCACAGCAACAAATCTTTTCCAGCCATCTCCAGCCTTTCAGGCTTCTCCCTGGACACACATTCACGCAGTTCTGGCTGTGCTACAGTTCCCCTTGCTGTCTGCTTCCCACATGCTGTCTCTCTCCTTCCCCACCTGAATTGTCTCTCATCCACCCACACATATTCTTTTCCCAAAATAATACCCAGACAAAGCCCGGCTTCCCACAGTATTAGAATTCTTGAGCTGCCTTTGTTTTGGGTGGAAACATGTGCTTAACAGTCTATTGCGGCATTTTAAATAAAGGACAGTTTTCTGTCCTTTATTTGGCATAATCCAGATTCTAATATACCAGCGTGCTGAGAAACTACATTCAGGTCTTTATTCTGAACTGTCTTATTAAACATATGCTATCATCAGCTTAATCAATATTAGAGCTAAGTGTTCTTGCAGATAAGATCACTGGACTCTACTGAAGTTTGCTGTCTTTTGTTTGCTTGAATTTGACATCCAACACAGACAATAGTTACATTTGCAGAAATACTGGTGGGGTCCTGCACCTATGATAACTAAGGAAAGAAATAGAAAAAAAAACACATTAGAAAAAGCGAATGGAAAATATTTGTGAATCAGTGCAGCATACACCCTCTGTCACAAGTCAACTGAACTTCCTCTTCACCACCTCCTCCCATCTAATAAAATGGTCCTGCACAGAGCCAAGGCAAAATCTTGTACACCTTTGAAAAGATATACCTCAGGGCAGAAATTGAATATAAAATTCCACTCTTTCTTCTTTTACAGAGCTTTATGTCTATTTGGCAGAAGACCATGAGGCAGAAGTCCTATGCACCTCTGAAAGGTAAATACAGAGCACCAGTCACATGAATTCATGCAGCTTCTGCCTGAACATGGGAAGAGATTAAGGTTTTACAGCCTCAGCACTTGCTGCGTAGGCTCCACAGCAGCTTAGCCCCGTGTGGCTGTGGACTCAAGCACAGTTATTCTCTTGCCTTCTCTCCTGTCCTGCGCTGGCCACGCAGCACTGCGCATGTCCCACAAAGGCAAGTCACACAACTTTAAAGAAAGCAGAGGGAGGTGAAAGAGGTAATATTAAAGCAGGCTGCAAAGTGCATTGGGGAAAATTTCTTATCATACTTGTAGTAGTGTGGGTCATTTGCTCGGCGCCTGAGACTGCATGCCTCTGGGGAAACCCACTAAATGTTATCATCCTGCAGCAGCAGCTCTCCTCAGAGCCCCATAAAAGCAGTCAGGAAGTTACTTACATTCCAGAGCCAGTTACTGTTAAAATACAAAAGAGCACTGATGCCCTGGTGAAAGGTATCAAAAATAGGACATTAGCAGAGAGCAAGAGCCGAACTGAACAGATCTGTATAGATGGGGCTTTTGTCCATTAAAGAACTGCAGCAGCAACATAGGGGGAACAACAGAGGTGCATGACTGAGGCCAAAAACATTATTGTCTCTTGATCACTATCAGTGCTGAAGGACATAGCAGGACAAGACCATGAGCCAAATGGTTCTTTTTTTTTCCTTTCTTTTTTTTCCTTTTTCCTTTTCCTTTCCTTTTCCTTTTCCTTTTCCTTTTCTTTTCTTTTTTCTTTTTCTTTTTCCTTTTCCTCCTCCTTTTTCTTCTTCTTTTCCTCCTCCTCCTCCTCCTTCTTCTTCTTCTTCTTCTTTTTTCATGAAGATACTCCCTAGAGATGCATGAATCTGAGGTATTTGGATGCAAGACCCCTGACCCATGCTGACAAGACCTGTGCTGACTCAGCTGGTGTGGTCCAAATGCAAAGCTCCTTTTCTGAAGCAGGGGCAAGCACAGGTAACATATCAGAGAAATCTCAAGAATCGCCTTCTACGATGGGATGACTGGCTGGGTAGATGAGGAGAGAACAGTGGATGTTCTCTCAGCAAGGCTTTCAGCACTGTCTCCCGTAACATCATCATAGGCAAGCTCAGGAGGTGCAAATTAGATGAATGGACAGTGGAGGGGATTGAGAACTGGCTGGATGGCAGAGCTCAGAGAGTTAACATCAGTGGTGCAGTGTGGCTGAAGGCCTGTAGCTAGCGGTGCCCCCGACAGGTCAATACTGAGTCCACTCTTGTTCAGCTTGGTCATCAATGACCGGGATGAAGGGAGCGCAGAGAGTGTACCCTCAAAAAGTCTGCTTGTGATACAAAACTGGGAGGAGTGGCTGATACACAAGAGGGTTGTACTGACATTCAGAGGGACCTAGATACGTTGGAGAGGAACTTCCAAGAAGTTCAAGTCTGGACTCATCCTCTTTACACCCCGCCTCCAGATACTTCACATAGATAAGATCCACTCTTTTCTCTTATTGAGGCTGAACAGTCCCAGCTCACTCAGTCTTTCCTCATGAGAGAGATGTTCAAATCCCTTAATTGTGTCAGTAGCCCTTCACTGGACTTGCTTCAGCACCTCCATATCTGTCTCGTATTGGGAAGCCCAGAACCAGACATAGTACGCAAGATAGGGCCTCACCAGGACTGAGTAGAGGGAGAAAATCATCGCTTTCAACCTGCTGGCAATGCTCTTCCTAAAGCAACCAAGGTACCTTCTTGGCCACAAGGGCACACTGCTGGCTCACAGGACTCCCAAGTCCCTCCCCACGGAGCCTGTGCAAGGGGTTGCTCCTTCCTATGTGCAGGATGCTGCATTTCCTGGTGTTGAAATTTACGAGTCTAAAAGGTTCTTTTTTTGTCTTTTTTTTTTTTTTTCCACTGATGCCATAGTGATAGGAGGCAACACCCTCACCAGGCAACAGGCAAACTGAAACACAGGAAGTTCTGTTGTACATGACAAAAAACTTTTTGACTGTGAGGGTGACAGAGCCCTGGGAGAGGCTGCCCAGAGCGGTTGTGGAGTCTCCTTCTCTGGAGATCTTCCAAACCTTCCTGGATGCCACCCTGTGCCACTTGCTCTAAGTGACGCTTCTTGAGCAAAGGTTTAGACTAGATGATATCCAAGGTCATTTCCATCCCCAACCATTCTGCGATTCTGTGATTCAGAGCCTGTGAAATATTTGGAATAATATATTTCTCTGAAAAGAGACTAGAAAATGCAGCCAGGGAGTAGGAAAAGGTATCTGCAGCTGTCAAGCTTGGCTGATAATTAAGACTTTGGATAGGCAAGACTTCTGAAGTAACAATGAGAGCCATTATAGATTTTAGTATCAATATTTTTAATACCTCAGTCTGCGTATAAAGTGTAAGAAACAATGTGGTAGCTAGAAGAAACTCACTGTGTGTCATCTCACTTCAAAGAGTGCAAGAAAATATCTTTGGTCTGCATGTACATTTCTCTAGTTCACCAGGGTAGAACATTTGAGTCTGCTAAAATATTTCTTCAGTGTTCAAATGCAGAATCTGGCACTCTGTATCATTTAGGGGCTATAAAAATAGCCAAGATTCAAGTTATGGAAAAGTACTTCCTGGTAAACACAACCAAAGAAGTAGAACTGACTTTATCAAAGTAAAGACTGGGGATGTAAATCCATGACAATAGGGAAAAGTAGAAAATATAAACTTCATTTAAGAACATGTCGCATTTGAACATAACCGAGACACAGCATCATAATATGGTTTAATGAAACACAGCTGAAGTGGGAAGTGGAGTTGTTCAGATTTAAGGACATGCCATCTCCTTCCCTAAGGCTCAGGGAATTTGCATTAGGGTTTCAAGGGGTTTCTTTCCCTCAGATCACCTGTCCTACTCCAGTGCAATTCAGCATGATAAGACGGGCATTTAGTACCAGATAACAAAGGCTGATTGATGCTGTACCTGAAATAAGCTAAATAGGCTTCAGGTTTCTATATTTGCAGAATATAAACATGTATCTTTCTGAAGGCATCTATAAATACCTAGGTGCATCAAAAATATTCTTATTTAGCCATTTCTTCTTCTCTTTTATTGGTACACTTAGAAAAAGGGTAAAGAAATGTGTTCTGATTTATTTTATTTTACTTTTTTTCTGAGGAATGAGTCTTTTGAGTTAAATGAGAGGATTTTGTTCTGGTGCAATCTCTCCTGATTGTACTGAATCTACTCTGAAAAAGGAGCTTTAGATTCCAGCTTTCTTTATAGCCTGATAAGTCTCACTCAAGTGTTGTGTTTGTGAGAGAGAGACAGAAAGCTCTTGTTTGCCCAGGACTCCTTTGGTCCCGCAGCCTCTCCCAGCTTGACTAAAGGGAGAAAAACACAAGCACTCCTGGAACAATATGTCCTTGTTAAAAAAAAAAAATAATAACAACAGGTCTTTCTAACTTTAAGTATTTGCTAATTACAGCTGTGCCTAGGAAACAGGAGCTGATCTTTCTAATCTCCATAGAAACAGCCATGCTTCCTTCCTAACCAATGTGTATACATCACTGCAAACATGTCATTAGCGACCAGCAAGTCCTAGCGGCTGTTTCAAGCCTTCTGAGCTAGCACACCGTTTGTCCAAAACATGCAGCAAGCAGTTACAACAGACTAGGAAAAAAAAAATAAGTGTTGATTCTCTTATTTATAGGCACAGGTTGCAAGAAATTCAAGCAGTCTGCAAGTTGCTGGAAATCCACAGGCCCTTTCATGCATCCCCTTAAAAACCTATTAACATTAGGATTAAAAATTACGATATTGGAAAGAGCTTTTATAGCCAGCGTAGCTCTTCCCTGTTGGAGAACTGAGCTATTCGATTATTCTACAGATTGAGATTTTGCCTCAGAGTCTCCAGCTGAAGCTACCTTGACATTTTAAATAATAGCTATGGTATTACTTGCAGTCTGATGGCCAGAGATCTCATAGCGACAACCCAGAGCAACTGCACAGGCCACACCAATGTTCTGGAGCAGCCCAAGGGGCTCTGGGACGGGAGTCACACAGCCCCCTGGCCATGCAGCTCCCTGATAGGGAATATTGCGGCTTGCACACCAATTCCCGCTGAGCACTAAACTAACTTGGTTTGTTCCTTTTTTACTCTTTTTCCACAGTATACTGTGAGCCAACTTGCTTTTTGGTTGCACAGCCTGACAGTAGTAGCTTGCTTTGCATCTGGCAAATCCCAAAAAAGAAAGATAAATAAATGCTCATTCCAGGAAGCAACATTTTCCTAATGAGTATCAACTCCTAACTAGCATTTCCGATTCATCTTAATAACAAAGCAACCGGAACATATTTGAATTTTATAAAATCAAAATGTGAAATCCTACCCTAATGCTTTGAAACAGAATCTAACAGCTCACAAATTCCATGTGTCACGCTAATCTGAAGGCTCTGCCTTCCATAAACATTTCTGAATTCACAATTGCATTTAATGCTGTTTCTGCCAGACATCGGCGGAAGATGAGGGAGGAAAAGCTCTCTGTGCAGCACTGAGAGACTTAGAATAATCAGACTTATATAATCAATCTTAATTGCAAAAATGTTTTCAAAAGAAAAAGGATAGAGTAGAAGTTCAGTGACAGCAACAACAGGATTATCCGGATATTGGATTTTTAAATTCTATTGTCTATTTAAATTAGCCAATTCTCCGCATGTTTCCAATGACAGATTTAGCCAATTAACATTACCAATAAACTTCGCAATGTGTATATTGGGATTTTAAAAATGATTAAACAAAGCCTAGGAGGCAAGTGCAATTAGGCTATACTGCAGTTTTGGTGATATTTGTAATTAACCTGGAGCTTGTACCTAAAACACCGAAGTCCAGATGCTCAGCAATGCACAACTGATGGTAATTAAGTTATATCGCTCTGTGTTGCTCCTTCTTGGACTTAATTTAGAACCATAGCCTTGAATTAGACAGATTGCTTTAATTTTATATTGTGAAGGGAGAATATATCTCTCATTGGCAGTAGGTTGAAATCATGATATGCATCCTGAAGTTCTGACAACATACAAATGCATCAGAGAATAAAAACAGCACTGCTGAGTAGGACCGAAAGGCCCTCTCATCCTGTGTTTTTTCCCTGAGAGCACTCAGTGGCAGACACCTGGGGACGGAGGGCAGCACAGGTACTTAAGTTCCTTATCACTGATTTCAGTGGGACTTAAACAGGGGATTAAAGTTAATCATGGACTTATGCAGGGACCTACATGCCAAGGAATTGGCATCTTGGTTGCAGGGACAAACACAGACGGTGATAATTCTACAGCTTTGCCTGCTTCTGTTTCCTCTAGGGAAAGCAGATCACAGTCTTAAGCTAAAAGGTTATAACACTGTTGGATGGGGTATTTCCACATTTGGTGGCCTGTGGATGTCATTACCATAACTGTTCTTGAATGCCTTAAAAGCTGTGAATAACTTGGAGGGGCTAGAAAAGTTGATGCTGGGCCTCCAACAACATGAAAAAAAATAATTATCTGCTTTCCTCATGCAAGAGACCGAAAGTTGCCTTGTATCCATCTGTCATTTTTAAAAGCTCTTTGCCCTTGCCATACTGGTTGCACGGCTGCATGGCTGTAGGTGATACAGATTGTTGTATGGTTGAGTTTTTTTTTCCCCTGTGTGGGGAGCAATCAGGAGTTTTTCTTTCTCACAGAAAAGCCATTGAAATCTTCTATAGCTTAAGCACCAGAGACAGGAGAAACCTAGAAAAGGGCAGGAAAGGAGAGAAACATGCGCAGAATATCATTCTTAAAGTGCATGATTCATCTTCTCTACCTTCATATCTCTAAAAACTGTCTGTGTTTCTCATTTAAACAGCAGAGAAAAATAAACACCCCCAGAGGGCAATATATCCCAGCTATCTTGGGTGGCTGCGCTCAGAGGGGGTGAATCACCTTCTAAGAAAGGTTTAGGGTTTTTTGTTTTGCTTTTTTCTTTCCTCAAGAGAGAGCTTAGAGATTTAATTTAGACTGGGATGACCAGATTTTACGTACTTAAAGTTTGTGGGGTCGTCTTCAACCAGAGAGACAAAAATGTGAGGATTTTTCTGGGAGAAAATCATAGAACCAGTCAGTGATAAAGTGAGCGGGAACATGAAAGAGTGAGCAGAGCCCTGCTCTAAGACTTGCAGCTCCTTTACATTTATGCCACCAGTAGTCTTCTTTGTTTACAGCATGTAACTGCTTTGCACTCTGATACAGCCTAGATCTTTACCCTGCACCAGCTGGGCAAGCTTTTCAGCTGAATGGGATTTTTTGATTTTTTTAGAATCAGGGTAGAGATGATACTAGGCATGCACATCTGGATTTCTTCCTACAAGAAAAATAGCAATGAACAATCTTACTTATCCCTTGCTACAACGGATGAATGTCATCACCCACTAAAATCCACCTACAACAGGACAAGTTAAAAGTATTCTCAGTCTTTGAGACAAGCTTGGACAATTCTGTTCCTGGAATAAGGAACCCCTTGTTCTGTACTCCTCAGCTTAACAAGGGAAATGGGAATTTTTTTTTTTGGAAAACAGTGTGAGCCCTGGGCCATATATGTGTTTGGAAGGCTCTATAACATGTATGCCTTTGCCGAGACCTTTCTTTCTTCTTACTCTATTTGCTCAAAGCAGCTTGTTTCTTTATGCTTTCTTTATGCTTCTCACTTTTCCTTTTTTATCCCCTCCCATGCTCATGTCTGGTTTCCATGCTACATTCTCCTTGTGTGTTATGTCAGGCTAGAAGATCAGCAACTACTCGATGAAACTGCTCCATGTTTGGGGGTTTTTCTCTCTTCCTTCTCATATTTACGCCCTCACATGTGACTTCAGGTCTCCAAAGCTTGTTCCACACCATGAAATCTCTGCCTGTTTTTAATCACGCTCCTCACTGTGTTCATTTGTTTTAAACACATAATGGTGAGGCAAGCTTCCCTCAGCTGTTTTATAGAAAATCCACTTTGAATACCCATTCCTGAAAACTGTTTTTTTTTGTGATACCTGGAAGCCACCTGTAGATGAACCTACTTCCTACGTTATAGGACTTATATTTCAAAACTCTAGCGTACCTTCACTGATTTCACAGAATCACAGTGCAGTAGAGTCCATTGGTTTATCCTGTCATTATTTTCTGGTTTCAAATCTGGGATGTAACTTGCAAACTTGTAATTTATGTATTTAGATAGCCTAACCCCACTAGATTGTCTAGAAAAACACTTTGCTTCAAAGGGGGAAAAAAAACCCTAATTTTTGTTGAGTTTTCATGAAAACAATTTTTTTTCCAAGGCAAATCCATTTTATGATTCTGATTTGAATAAGTTATCTACCTAAAGGCAACCAAATTTGATCCATAAATCCCACTTGCATTAATAAGAGTGTGGATACAGATGATGCGAAGGTTGGTCTGTTTTTTCTAGAGATACTCAGTGTCAACCACTCCTACCTGTGTGTAGAGCCGATTTACAAAGTAGCTGTCTGCAGTAGCAGGGTCCTGATGACCTCAGCAGTAGCTTCTTACCTATATTCTCAGGTATTTCAGTGGCAGATTTTTCCTTTGTGGCAATGAAGAAATCTTGTATTAGACTGAACTCCCAGCTACAAATATATATGCTCTTAAGAGGGGATCTTTCTCTTACTTTGTGGTCCAAGTTTTTATGTCTTCAGATCTTAAGATTTACACATATTTTTGCTGCTGCCGTTTTAATGTGGTATTTTAAACAGCACGTGTTAAGATGTAGGATGACAGCTTTCAAGCAGGTATCTATTAATGGGGCTTAAGGTGGCTTTTTAACCTTACGGATGCAGGGATCTAAATGGTATGGTCAATAGACATGCGTGGACTGACTGATAAGCAAGCAGTGACTAACCCAGGATTTTCTGTAATGCGATAGCATCATTGCTGTGAAGGGCAAAAGGATCCTTTTGGGGCTGCCCAGCCTTCTGCATGGTAAAGAGCTAACACAACCAGGCGTTTTTTCATATCAGGCTTTGCAGTAGATCCAAGGGTCAATGTTGGTGGCCCACAGATTGGACAGAAAGCATGGTAAGTGCAGAGAATACAGCAGAGAAGTCTGCACGGCTGACTGAGGTGTTAAAGAAAAGGGCATTTTGCTCCATTCTCTAAAGACCTGCAAGGTTAAGTCCCAGCTACAAGGTGGCTCAAAGGGGTGCCCTGAGCACAGCACGGCGCTGGTCATGGTTAGTGCATTGCCATCAGCCATGGGGACAGACCTTGGGCACCTTCATGGAGCAGAACTTCAACTGCCTGCAGTGGACCACGAGATTTGGCACTGGCTCCTTTTTGTTAAGTACTTTGGGACACCTCAAATATGAATGGAGCTATATAAAATTCAATTCCATTGTAAAGAAAACAGCTGTCATGAATTAAGGCTGCGTTCAGCATTTGAGATGTGGACTGCTGTCCAGTGGGGAATGAGTAGAAAACGCAACCCGTTTAACTTTAAAACAGAGACTGTCTTTTCTTTCCCAGAAAACAAAACCCCAGGGATTTTAAATCTATAAACCACATATAGCGTATCACCCAAACAATTTCTTTTGAGGTCTGAAAAACCTCTTGCTGCTAATTATTGGTTATAGATGGTTTGAAAGAAACGTAGCTTTAATGCTGGGTTTAATTAAAATGCCTTTAATAAAAGTCATAGATTTTGCAGCACAAGTGCTAAAAGGTCCAATCCTGTGTTTGCAGAGCACTTGAAGTCAGGAGAACTAGATGAGCGAGCAGTGGAGGCCAGATTTGGGCCAACTTTCATAAAATAGTTTTGCTTTTACTGTGGCTGAAGTCCACTTTCCCAATAAGAACATTTTTTGTAAAGAAGGAGATTTACTATTTGAACTTTATCACTTCCTCTTTTGCAAAACAATAGGACAGAAAAGGAACCCTTCCAATTTTTCACCCCTTTAATTAATAAGACATTCTTTGGTGCATGACAGGAAAAATATGTGATGAATGTGCTTGATAGGTTATGATTAATAATGGTCTAGGGAGGTTTTAGAGACAAGAGACGCCCCATAAACATGGGCTTAATACAAAAGTGAACATTTTTATAATGTCCATTTTGGCACTCTCTCTGACCTAAGCTGTTGGTAGCTTTATATGTCATTTAATTAATGCTTAAAGAAAAACAAAACACCAACAGCTCTTTGCAAACCATAACAATTCAATGTATGACTTATGTGGGTTTTAACTGGCACAGCTAGTGAAAACATTCCTAGTGCCACTTTATTTCCACAAACCATTTGTACTGCAAATTTTACCAGGAATTTCTGTGCCAGGTTTGAAGAGTTCAGGCGGAGGGCACGCTGAATACTGCAGTTGGATATAGCCTGCTCATCAGAATGATTTAATAATATAATTGGTGATAATTAGGGAATGGAAGGGAAGGCACACCTGTCTATCTGACAGCTAGGTATATCGTGTTTTAGGAAAGTGAATATCTCTATTTGTATCTGAAAATATTGGCCCTAAATAACCCCCTCACACGGGTGGAAATTGAAAGGAACTATTGGTGGTAATCCAAAACAATTTCAGAATTGGGAATAATCAGGCCTGTTGCCCACTCCTTGTGATGAAAGACGATGTGCTCCTTGTGCTCCTCTCCAGAGTCCTCCTCAGCCCAGGGTCGTTTTGAATGCTCTGCGGAGCTGATGGCACGGGCAGCTGAACATGGAAGAAACACCAGCTGGGCAAAGGAAATATAAGGAAAGGGACAGGGTTATACATGGCCAAGGGCAGGGTATAAGGGTGGGCTGAGGAGCAAGCACAGAAGGAGTCCTCAGTGAAGTACCCCAAGGAGGGAAGACACATGACAGCCCCTGTCTTGCTCAGCCCAGCTCAGTCTGAAGACCATGGATATAAAATAGCGAGAAACTCAGAAATCCTCCTCACGCCCCAAAGAAACAGTGGAAGGGAGGAAAAATGGAGGGCTAATGCTGAAATTTGTCATCCCAATGAAGCCAGCATTAGCAAAAGAGGTGTCTCTGGTCTGGTTACTAAGCTGAGAGTGATCCCTAAGGAAGAACAAAGTAGCCCATCTCTCCCCAGTGACATGGAGAGTGAGAACAAATAGCCAAGGATCTGAAATCTCTTTTCTCCAACAGAGATAAGAAGCAATGGGGGTAGTGAAGAGTTTGTGATGAAAATATGAACGTGAAAGTGCATGTGCTGGAATAATGTCATATGCTATGCTGTGAGAGACCATGAAGAAGTAAGCATAGATAACATAATAGGGAAAAATATTCAGAGTATAGAAGTACAGTGCACTGAGCTACACAAAGATATAGTATGAAGAACAAATATTGATATTAATAAAAAAGTCCAGGATTTTTAAAGTATGATAACAGATGATTTTCTTTGTCAACTATTCATTGAGCGAACAAGAGGAGACCCTTAATTAGGCTTTGTTTTTATAAATGATGAGAAAAAAGAAAACTTGTTTCAAGTGAATCATGATTTGTTTCAGTTTAATACAATTTAAGGATAAACAAAAGACGTTTTGTAATTAAGGTTTTAGATTTCAAAAAGATTAAGAATGAAAAATGAAGGGACCTAATCAGTCAACTGCCCTAAAGAAATCAAGGGCCTGAATTCAGAGGAAATGTAGAATTACTCAAAGTCAAAGGAATAAAACCTATCTGGAATCTGTATCATAAGCAAAAGAAAAATCTTTGTATACTTTTGGGGAAGGGCTCCAGACAGAAAGAGGTAAATAACCACCTCAAAGAATTTATTAGCTATAAGAATCAGAAATGGAAAAATGAACTGATCAGCAAAAAAGGCTGTACTTAGATGTCAGAAAACATACGGGTAAAGTGAGAGTCAATAAGACTCAAGCCAAATCAGACCTTGAAAAAGAAATTGAGAAATTTGTTTAACTATACATGTAAGAGTGAAAAAAAAAAGGCAGTGGAGGAGAAAACCACACTGTCGTGAAGATAGAGTAGAAATTAGTGATAATTCAGGTACAGCCCTAAAGCACTACCCTGTTTTTTAATGAAGATGACAAAACTGAGCAGAGTAGTTAGTGAAATGAGAATGCAAACACCCGAAGGGGAGGCAGAAACCAGACAATCTCCTTTCTGAATCCATGAACCAGCTGGCATCTCAAACCGGAGGGCAGGTAATAATTTTTGTGGTGGTTACATTAAACTGGCATGGCACATCATGGCTGGAGATAGTTAGTGTAATTCTGCTGCTTATGAAGAGCGGGAAATAGCTCATTGACACTTAGAGACTAATCTGACTTTAACACCATGCCACATTTAAGAGTGAATTTCAAAGGAAAGAATATATAAAGGCTTTACCAAAACTAAACCATGCAAGGAGAAGCAAGTACATTTATTTAGTGATAAAAATCCTTTCCTGGACAAAGGAAATGTAGTTATTCCATTTTACTTGGGTTTCAGGTAAACATTTGATATGAAGCCATCAGTAAAAAGGTTACATTATGTGCAGAAGCTGAGAATTAGTATAATAACTAAAAGGTCAGCAGGGAACTGGCTAAAGGGCAGCTCACAACAGGCTGTGAAAGCGAAATTATCAGGTGGGAGGGAACCTATTGTTTGAAGGATTGACCTTAGGCCCTATTTGTTTAATGGTTTCATCAGTGACCTTGGCACAGAAAATAGTTGCAAACAAAAGGTACTTTTTGAGGACATAAAATTGGAGCGCATTGGGAAATTTTCCAATTTCCACTTTTCAGGAGAGGCAGAACATTGTGCAGAAAGAAATGGATAACCCTGGGGCCTGCTGCATGGGGAATAAGATTATAGATAACAGAAAAGAGAGTAATGCCCTGGCTCAGAGATATCAAAGAGGCAGGTACAGCTCGCCATGTCTGCTACTGCCTCATTCGAGCCTGCAGAGGTAATGAACGAGTATTAGGTACTCAGGTGAAGGTCAAAAACAGGCCCTCATGGACTCTAATAACAGAAATTTATGTTGGAAAGAAGTATCTGTGTATATGGATGAACTACAGGAGGAGTCTGAGCTATCAGACTCTTGAGATACTTTCATTGGCAAAAGGGAAATAACAGTACTGTGTGTGAAGCGGTGGAAAGACTGCAGACAGAATATTGCTTTCATTCCTGGTAATTTTACTGTCAAGAAAGAAGTATTGAAACTAAAAATGATTCAGAGAGGGGCTTCTTGAAAGAGTGGAGAGACTACTTCATGAGAAAATAACCTGTTTTGTGTAGCCTAGTAAGATGAAGCTCAGAAAAGGAATAGAATTATTTTCTGTAAGTACATTGGAGATAGATATTAAAGGAAAGAGAGTCATTTAAGCTGAAGGACCACTGATTCAAGAAGGGTACAAAACTGTGTCTTGATCATAGCTGTAAGTTTTTTTGAACATTTTCCCAATAGCAGTATTTAAAGAAGAAAATCTTACTGGCTGGTTGTTACTCAGTTTATGCAGTGGATGTTGCTATATGGCTGCTGATGTGTATGGGCAGCAGACTTACAGCCTGAAGGATCTTATCTCTTCCAGTCTCCAAGGTTTGAGGATCCTGTCAGCTGGGGTTCGCATATGTAGTTTTTCCTTTGACAATTCGACTTGTTGAAAATGTCAACTCATAACCCACCATAACTGTATAGCTGCTTTGAAAACGCTGGCTTTGAAAGGCCCTGCAGAATGCCATGTCAATGCTTGTGGTGGGATTAATCTTGTTGCAGGGATTTTAAGAGTTAACTGAGCTCAGGAACACTGAAGCCAAAAGGAGCAGGGAGGGTGTGGGGTAGGAGGGAGGGATTGTCAAAAGAAGGCAAGTTAGGGTAAGACCTTACTGAGCCCTGTCCTTTCAAATTTCCTGTGCTTGACACATCATCAGGATGATGTCAAAGTGACTTAACCAGCTATGACACTTCATTCCAATGATGTGGCCAAGCAGAGGAAATTTAAAAGGATGTGGCTTATGGTACTGAAAACAATCGTTTAGAGAAATGCATGACTGCTGTTTTTCAATTTAAATGAATTTTAAGCCCTTCCTCCTCTCTCCTAAACACATATTGCACCACTTGGAATATTTGCATTGCTGCTCAGCTTGCCAAAGACTGCTAAAGCAGTTCTGCTGTGATTAAAAGGCAGCCCCTAGTTTTGATGTGGGGACTTCATCAGATTTCTATAGTACATTACGGTATCTATGGCACTATTCAGATAATAGATAAGAATTTCCTGGTTTTGTTGCTGCAGTCATTATTAATTTTAATTATTAGTATTGCCTTCTGATAATAACAGCAATAATAGCAAGCACTCCTGCCTTTCCAAAGAAATTCATTGAACTAGATTAAATAGGCTGGAAATCAGTAACACCCATAGCAGCAGTTGCCTCTCACGTGGAGGCCCTGCTGCTACCCACATTCCGGGGCTGCCCTTCCTCTGGTTGCGCCGTCTCTGGATGACACGTGTAAGCCACCCTGTCCCCTGGGGACAAACCCTGCTTGAGCCCGGCCATCCATCCACTCCACGGCAAGAGGAACCAGGCAGAAGCAGACCCTGGTGCTCCCCTGCATGGGCAGGAGTTGAGCAGGAGAGGGGCTATTCTTGGTACCAAATGCTCCTCCTCACAGTGCCCAGATGCTGCTGTCTCTATTGGCCCCAAGCCCTGCTGCAGAACTTTGCACTGGAGCTTCTTTTCACCTCAAGGCGCCTGGTGGCTGTCCTGCATGTTGCAGGGTACTGAAATGCCTCAGAAGCTCATTTTCAAAAGTCTAGCAGTTACCTATACGCTTTGGTAATCTAAATCACATTTACAGAAGCGTCTCAGTTCCCAAGGCACCTTGGAAAATTTTTAGTTGTTGTTTCATATATAATATAAGGTAGTAAATTATTCAAATGCGTATTTAGGGGATGTGCACGATGTTTCTTTATTGAGATACTGATCTGAAATCTGGATGCAATAAAATATTTTCTAGAAATAGATGGATGGTCACAAACAAAAAATCACCAAAACCATATTACCAAACATATCACTTTATATGTCACCAAAAAGAATTGATAAGATTTTAGGTCTTAAAAAAGGCCATATAGATTTAAAGGCATGGTAAGGAATAAATCAAGACAAAATAAAATATTTACATCTAAAGTGGGGAGAGAAGGAGGATGAAATGTGCAGAAAATAGAATATTTATTTGACAAAGACACTAGGACACAGAGTAACTATAGCTGTTAAAGAAGCCTGAGAACTAACAGAGCTTCACTTCTTACAGCCTTCTTAGTGAAAAGCAGCTTATTTGAAGAATGTGAATTGTTTTTGTCAGTCTTCCTTTGTTAGATGCTCGTTTACAGTTTCAGCTTCCTCTGCTGTTTTAAGCAAGCAAAACTTTATCTTAAACATGGTACAGAATATTTTCTGGTGAGCCTTAAATGCTTGAATTCATCTTATCTCTATGGTGACAAGCCCACATTCAGAATAAAGTAGCAAGGCTTTTCAGAGTGGAGGCGTTTTTCGATAAAAGCTGGTGCATTTAATTTATGGCAGTTCTCAGCTTGCATCATTTGAAAAATGGAGCAATGTCTGATTATTAGCAGCACAGCTTTTGCAGGATTAACTATCTTCAAGTCAAAAAAAATCCTCCTTCACTGTAATTACATGGCCTGACTCAAAGCACAGTTAATTTACGTAAAATCATATGTGAGTGCTGAAGCCAAATGCACACATATGATCATCTGTGTTTGAGGCACCATAATACTCCTTGTTGAGAAGGAAGGAAGAAAGGGAAGCAACTCAAAGCAGTCCAAAACTAAAAAAAAAAGTATTTTTGCCCTTGTCCAAAGTTTACTACTGAAGACTATTGAAGTCTTCTCACATTTATATACTCTCATTGTCAAATGACCTGTAGCTATATGATAGCCAAAAGCTGTTGACACATTTATCTACCCACCAGGAAGGCTGAGATGCTAAATTCCCATTAAACTGGTTCTAAAGGACTCAGGAATGCCAACCCCTTTACACAACACAACTGTCATTTTGAGGAGAGTGCCCCATTCTGTGGTCAAAAATCCTCCTGTCTCTCACGGGCTGTACACAGAGCTCACCTGGCGTAAGCAAAACATTGTTTTGAAAAATACAAGGTGAAGTAGGGATTTTTGTGTTCAGGTATCACCAAAGCTATCTGTAGCAGGTCTTCAACAAGTCTGTGGTAAGGCTTGGTCCTCTGTAAGCTCTATGAGCCAGCAAAATGGCTCCTGCTAAACATGGGCAGTAGATGTTCTAGCTGAACATCAAGTTCTTTTGTTCTTGCAGAGTGTAACAGCATTATTTTTCAGTGTTATTTAGCCAGGTAATTCTTCCCAACCCTATCAACATTTCACTTCTGAAGATTCCATGGAAGACTTTGTGGTAGATGCATCTTTTTAAAAGAACCTGCGAGGGCAGAGATTAAGTGTGTGTCCAGCCTTTTCACTTCTGAATTCACCTGTGATGTTAGGCTCAGTCATAAAAAAACAATGGAAACTATCGCAACACATGTTTTGATTAAATTATCTGTTGATTTCATCTGATTTATATATGTCAGATCCTTGCCAGGGAGGACAAAGGTTTTTTTCTACTACCAAGTTATGCCTTTTACTAAGTCCCCAATGCTTGTGTCAAGTTTTAACTTCTGTTAGCTTTAGCCTTGTAAAAAGGAGGAAGAAAAATGTTCCAAAATCTGCTCCCCCGGACCTCCTAGACTGTTTTTTGACGTTTTCATATGCATGTCCCTCTAGGTCTCACAATCTCATTACTCATGAGCAAAGATTTATAGTATCTTTTTTTTTTCAGAATATGTCAAAGCGGAAACTAGCATTTCAAGCTCCCTTAAACATTACGAGAAATATGATGTTGGGAAAGAGGTGTAGAGGAGGAGGTAATAACAACAGTCATATAATCCCCTGGGGAAAACCTGTTTCCTTCAAGAAGCAACATCTTTTGTCTTTTTATGGAACTTAAGGCTAAAGGAGATATTTGAAAGGAATTCCAAAGTGGTATCTCAAAGGGATCTGACCAGACAGAAACATGTGATTTTGAAATGCTGCTGAGCTGGAAGGAAAGACAACAGCAGCACATCTGTGGATACTATAAAGACCAAAGAGCTTTGGGTGTCTGCCTGCACAGTATCTGCAGGGCTCTTTTGTTTTGTTACTTATTTCTGCTTGACACAGCCAAGACCCATGGACAGGATGTATGTTGCTACTGGGGGACACAGAACCAAACTTTCAATACAAAACTTCGTTGTCCTCACTAATACATTTTTTTAAACAGAAAAACAACTTTTTTTTTTTTTTCTAGTAAAAGGCTAAGAATGAAGCATGAAAACAGTTATTTTCACAGTTTACACAAAGTTATGCATGCAACCACAGTGCCTAACACATGTAGTCATGGCAGATAACCCCTGTACCAAGAAAAGACATTACACTAAAATGAAATTTTCTCTGGATTCCCCCACTTTCTCTCTTTGTTCTATGTTTATTTCTTCCTCCTCTCAAAGCATTTTTATTCCTAACCTGCAGCTGTTCAAATGCAATATTTTGGCCCTACTTCTCCCTAAAGAACTCTTGGTGTTTACAGCCGGGAATAATCTCATTCAAGCCATTTCCCAGATTGTGATGTTTTTTAACTATCACAATCTTCTGCAAACACTGTAACTCCTCAGACACTTTATTAACCCCAAATTTCTAGCATGGCCCTAGCTTTCCCAAACTGCCACATTATGCGTAAATCACTTGGATGATGGACTTGATCGCAAGGTCCACATCGATTCTCCCTCTTTTAGGCTCCTGAATATGCCACTGTATGCCAATGTATTTCAGCTGCCAGATTTCTGTATACAAACCACGGAGCTAGCAGAAAGCAAGAGCAGCTGCCATTGATAACTAGAACTAGTAGGTGAGGAAGGAAGCCATCAAAGACATCCAAGCAGGAAAGGTCTCATTAGAATCTCAGTGAAGTCAGAAATAACCTCTCCTTTGAGGCATTGAATAAAGCCAGCACCCTGGCTCACAGCACCCAAATGCAGAATACTCAAATGGGATTTAAAAATACACTTTGAATGCTCCCTCTGAAAAACGCCCATTCCCTATCTCTCTGAGTACAGGAGGCTTGCTGCCAGAGCACTTCTGCAGCTTCTGCATCAACTCCACTAAATCTATTCCTTCATTTTTAGTGAATGACACTAAACTGAGCTGTGTGCCAATGCTTTCTAAATTATCTTCCCTTTCTGCATGTGCTGAGTAATTTCCGCAAGACATGGTTTTGCTTAGTGCTTTGCATGACTTGCGATGGAACAAATGAGGAATTCTGTAAGTTTTTCTATATTAAGCCCTAATCCACAAAGATATATCTATAATCTTTAAACAAAAGCCTTCTCCTTTGGATATTAACTTAATGACGACAAGGATTCCTTTTTATAGTTCAAATTCACTACGTAATGCTTCAAACAATCTATCTACTAAAAAATACTGGCAAAGATCATTGCTACAGGTGAATCACAAGAACAGCAAATTAAATCCAGTCCCTGCTGTGTATAATTACTATAGTGAGGGTTTTAGATGCCATGTAGGAGTGCAGTTATCCTAGTTGCACAGCCTTTGTACTAAAGGTTGGAAATAAAATCAGACCAATCCTTCCTACATCAGTAATGCATATTAGCAGATGGGAAACATCAGGATAATCTCTCTACTGTATGTAATGTCACCCTGGACAGAGCTTGTTTTGACATGGAAATGGGCAGTCATCCTGCCTATGAAGGAGCTGAGTATATAGCAATCTGCCTCTTTTTTTTCTCATCTTACCTCAGTATCAAAAGGCCTCAGAGAAATGAGGGAATGAAGACTGAGCAGCAAGCCTTACCCTCTGTGTTTGGCCTGCTCCAAACTGAATTGCAGGGCTGTGCCCTTCTTTGCTAGTGTTTCATAACCTTGGCTCTTCCCCTAAAGCCAGAGTTCTAATTCTTTTATTTCACAAACCAACACCAGTTCTATGTCTTTCAAAAGATAAATAAATGGTCTCCCTGCTGTTTAGCCAAGACCCAAGTTCTCTCTGTTCATCCAGAAAACAGGTACAGTACCAGCATCTGCCTGGGGACATCACCCAGCTTCCTGAGGGAATGTTGTCCAGCATTTTGTGGGGGGCTGCCAAACAATCCTCTTGGAGCTATCATCTTATTTAATTCAACTATTTCAACACTCATTGGGCAGAGTAAGACAGAGCAGCTCCACATCCCAAGAGTTTTAGAGCGCAAGTAGATGGGGAGAGGCATAGGTTTCATTTTCATGCCTAAGCCAGCTCCTAAAAAAAATAAAAACATCAGACATGATAAAATTAGTCATACTCCACTAAAATTTAAGTTATTCCACACACAAAGTAGAACTGCTCCCACAAAAGAAATTACAATAGTCCTTATTCAGAAGGCAGATTTGAGCGTTTATGCAGGATACAGAAGGTACAGGGCCAAACACCCTCTGGAGGGATTTGAGTCTGCCTGGCTGAATCCCCACCTTGCCATGCTGTTGATGAAAAGATAAGAAACCAGCTCCTCCTAAAAATGAAGTAGATCTTAGGGTAAGGAAAGCATGAGAGTTTCCAGCTTGGAACAGCCAAAAATAGTGCTTCAAAGCTTATTATAAGGGTTCATTTATTGCCATTTATCTTCACATAAGACTGAATGATTTCCTAAAAGATAAAGTGAACTGAACTTAACTAACACTTAACTAACAAATTTGAAAAGAAATTTTTTTTTTACTGCAGAATTTTTGGACTTACACCTTGTGGTGTGCCAGACTTCTGAACAGGTGATCACAGTGATGCCTTCTGGCCTAAACAGCTATTAATTATCTGCTAAAAGCTTATGAATAAAATATTAATAACATTATGTGCCTTGTGCAACAGAAGGAAATTCAATTTGACATGTTAGCTTAAAATTAAATAAAGTTTCTACATTAAACTAGAATCATATATTTTTCATATATTTGAATTATTCAAAGTGAGCAAAATCTGAGGTTCTCCGCTCCTTCTTTAAGGAAGCTTTAAGTATGAAAGTTCCTGTGCTTCATCAGAGGAGTCATTTGTTTTTATACTCTTTTTTCTTTCAGATTCTCGAAAATCACTGTAAAATATTGTCAATCCTAAAACTGAACAAGCACTGTTATGAAGTCTCTTTGTAGCTTGAAATGTCACTATTAGCCAAAGGAGCCTTGTTCCATATGCCCCTGCAAATAGCAATTAGTTCAAGTAGAAAAGATTACAGGCAGGTGCAGGTTTTGAAGTGACTTTTGGTGGGAGGAGGGAAAGGTCTCTCTTTTGTTGATTGTCTGCGGTAATTCATCAGGCATCTGAGGAATTTAGGGATATTCAACCTTTTGTGCTTAGCCAACAAAATATAACCTCCACAGCATTCGTGAATCAGATGGAGATACAGGGCTTATTGATGGTTGTCAGTCCACTCAAGTGAAAGATGACATGAGGAAAAAGCATATATTACATTTGTCTTCCCCAGCACATCTGCTTTGTGGAGGCTTTGCTGCAGGACTCATTAAGAAGTAAAACAGAATAACCCCCCAATGTGGGAAGTCATAGGTGAGCTCCAGGGTCCAAGGCAGACAGATGAGATGGCTGCAACAGTCTATTCAAGCCTTACAAATCTAAGTGAACAGAAAATTACAAAGAAATGGAGCAAGAACAACAAAGAGTGCCCCTGAGAAGAAAGATATTCTCCAAACTTCAAAAACCTCCTTAAAAGATTGAATTAACTTCTTTAAATCCTTTAAATCAAGGAGAGATAGGAGTTCAAAGGACTAATATAATTTTATTATTACATTTAATCAAATGTTTAAGTTAAGAAATAGAAACTGAGCTAAGGGCAAGCTCCCCTTATCAGCCCCTAACGTCTGAGAGCAGGAATGAATTAATTAAGTTAATGTAACAAGCTTAGAGGTATAATATACAGCAACAGCTGAGTCAGCCTGACCATTGGCCATTTATTGGGGTGAGATGTGCAGCTCAACTACTACCAGATGATTCAGTTCAGATATCTTGGCAGTAACAGACAAGCCAAAAGGGATGCCCGGAGGGATATAGTGTCATAAATCGGCAAGACAGGGAGTCATTCAGCAGCTTAAATAAAATGTTGTCATCAAAGACGTTGCATATTCAGTCCATACAGCAGAGTAAATTGCCCTTCAAAGGACAGCAGATTTTTCAGGTTGGCTTCTCTCTTAAGGGAGAAATGAGTTTTGCCAGCTACGCGTATATATATCTTATGCAACTGCCTTACTTTCAGCTGTGCACTCCAGTACTAAAAGCACTGATGGTCACAAGCAGCAAGCAACCAATCCCTCCTTTTCAGGGATTTAATCCCAAATACCAATGCTGAATAATCACCCGCTGATCTCATGAAAAGAGTTAAAAGCAAAGAGTGACCTGTCATGCCCTTTTCCATAGCTTTTCACAGACAGAACCTTCCTCATGTGTGGGACAGCAATACAAAATTTCTTAAAAGACTGTACATTGCTTGTACTGTAAGCAATTTGTAATATGTAATAGGTTCCACCATCATAATGTATATCCAAATGACATATGACTAAAGCTATTTGTACCTTTACTTCTTTCTATAATTAACTACGCAACTCATCAGATGCAACTAAAATATGATGGATACATCTCATCCATGATTAATTTAAAGGAAGAAATAAACTAAAATACGATGAATTACATTTACGCAGTTAGTGAAATCAGTACAATTTAACAAAGGAAATTCCATGCCAACAGATAAGTTTCAGTGCAATCATTTTTCCTTACAAGAAAATGTAGATGTCTTAAAGGGCAACTAAGTATAAGAAGAATGAAATTATCTAAAAACTGGAATGATAATACTCCATATTTTCAATTGAATGGGAACCAAACATTTGTAAAAGAAAGGTAAAGTGCAGTGTAATTTGAATGAATCATTCCAATGGCTATGGAGTTATTTTGTTTGTTAGAATATTAAAACTATAGAACACTTAGAGGAAATAAATGGATAAATAATAAATAAATAAGGATAAATGTCTGTTGTCTGTTCTGATGACTCTCTCAACTCTGCAATTTGGAAAAAAAAACATTGAAATGTAATGAAAAACAATAACGAATAATAAACCCAACTGCCACCAATTGAATACCCATGCACAGAAGTCATTGGCAGTATGCTGACAGGATGAAGTCATAGTACCCATGTTCAGAACAAGACCATGAGCTAGGAATTCAGGAAACCCACAAGAAACAATTTGCTCTGTTTCAAGCCCATGTCTTAAATGCAAAAACAAACAAACAAAACCCCTTCTGGGCTTCTAACTTTTGCATCCATCCTTCCTCTGGTTGCTTTTTGCATGCATTTGTATGCGCACACATCAAATGAACAGTAGTACTTGCCCTAAATTTATCCTTTTGCCTATGTATTTTTCGGCAGGAAGAAATCGGGTCTTTGAATGTGTGGCGCTCGGACATTCCCATAGTAACAGACCGTGATGTCAGAAGCATGGGATTAGGGGTTCCTGGCATCGCTGAGCTAAGGGAGAATCCTGGCCAGGAAGGAGAGAACTCTGGTCCAGACAGCTTCAACAATAGAAGTAGGAACTTCAAAGGCAAGTAGGGAAGAGCACTCAGATGTAAACTATCCAGAAATAAACAGCAATTCAGAGTCAAAATCTGTTGTCTGAAGAGAATCCCACAAAAAGATGGTAAATCACTAGAAATCAGTGGAGCAAAGCCAGTGTTGTGTCAGCAGTAATAGTGATAGTAGAATCAAAAACATTCTACCAGCGTGATTTGTGAGTAAAAACGAAGGAAAAATACAGTACATGAAATTATAGCATCTTTAAGTAAATTATACTATGAATATTTATTTAGGCTCCACTGATAAAAAGCTGAGTGCAGTTTTACATATATTTTTCCCTGGAACAAAAAAATCACATTAGAAAAGACAATTTACAAACTGCATGTGTGAGCACATTTGAAATAATTAGAGTATCACTCACCATAAATGTATGTGACTACTGTGCCAAACTACAGGACTTGACAACCAAAGCCTCCTCCCACACCTATTTAGCTTGCAAGAGGAATCGATGACAACAACTGCGCAGGCAACCAAATCTTTAGGGGCTTAGACGGGGCCCTCATGCTTCTGCAAAACAGTTTACCCCAGCACCTTGCACGAGCACCGCTGCCGGCAGGACTGCTGCTTGGGGTGCGTATTCAGCTCGCATGGGGACATTGATGCAGCAACAGGTCAACAGAGCGCTTGGTGATCGCTGAAAGACACAGCTACTGAGCGTTGCACGGCCCTGAACCCCGTCCTTCTCCCAGACATCTTCCCCTCGGTCGCTACACTTTTCCTAATGGATGGCTAATTTCTCCTCAGAGGAACAGCGCTCTGGGTTTGGGCAGCACCTCATCTGGGCACTCCCTGCAGCTGTGGAAACAGAAACTACAGAAACAAAGTTGAGTATAGCATATTAAAGACATGAATCTCAATGAGGTTAATGCCAGTGGTGTAAGTGAGTGTAGAGACGTGTGGTGGAAGCTGAAACTGGGTCATTTTGACTCTGAGGATGGGTTGCAATGAAACAACGCTTCCTGATGGAGCTTGGTTTTCCTCCCTTCCCTAAGCAGCCTGGCTCCTTCTTAGGGTCTCTCTCCCAGTTTCTAACCTACCTATGGGTCTGTCTGCCACATCAGGACTCATAGGTATCTGCTCAGAAGCTCTGTCTGCTTCCTAGACGGGAAGCCCTAATGAATCATATGTTGTACAAGGACGTTGTGATGAGTCGAAGAACTTCCAGCAAAATATTTCGATACCATAGTAAATAAACTGAAGGATTCCCCACCCATCATGATTTTAAAGGTGTCTTTAAAAAAAACAATGTAGGAGTCAGAGTTTCTTCAGCACTGCGCTCTGATTTCAGGCATGTCTACATCGTGCAGGGGAGCACGAGGCAAAGAGCCCCGAGCAATCTATTTCCAGAGCTAGATGTGATGCAACTGCTAATTGGCCCTGCTTCAGAAAAGCACCTTCGCCTGTCCCCATGTCGTGCTGTGGAGATATAACAGCCTTTTCAGAGGTTGCGTGGGGCTCTGTGCACTGCTGTGTATGGTGGACATGCCCGCAGTTCCTGCCTGCCGGAACAGTTGTGAAATTACTTTAAAAATAAGACTTCAGTTTACAGCTGTGCTTTTGGAGTTACCAGTCTATTTCACTTAACTAAATTAAAAAACAGACAGGCCCGTATTATTTTTGGTACAGATGTTGTAATGTTCTCCAAATGACTTGAATTGCTGGTAGGATTTTTGTCCCTGTTTTGCAAGCTAGAGTCCACGGGCTGTAAAACAGAAGCCGTGATTTTAGTGGACAACATTTTCCTCAGCATTTGTGCTGCTCCTTTCAGTGCCAGTGAACTGTAAAGAAGGCAGAGTCCAAATCAGCCATGAGGCCTCTGCATTGTTTTCTGCATTGTCTCCGCTGGTATTTTAGGCATCTGTCTACAGACGATAGCCACACATGCTGCTCACGCACAGCAATGTGAAGTTGCTGATTTTTCCCATTTTAGTGCTGGTACTTCAAATTTCCCTTAAAACATGAAGAATGGCAGGCATAGAAAAACGCTTAAATATTGTCCAATGCCCACTCCTCATTCCTTTTCAAGTTTTTTTTCACTCTCTTCTTACTCCTGTCAGTCATTCCCTGCATCACACTTTGCTGAAATGGAGCTAATACAAAGAGCAAGTTTCACGTAGAAATGAAAGCAACAGCACTGGGAGTCAGTGTAAGTTACTTTACCAAAATTACTCACCATGTCTCTGAGATGGGAAGGAGCCTCCTGGCATCAGGAGGGAAGGACTACTGGGTTTAACTTCAAGGGTGTTTCTCCCTGATATTACAGGATATCTAGTATCTTCTGCCTGCAGTAAATGTCCTGTGACACCATTTACATCAAAACTCACGCTGCTGCGTCCTTCTATCATGTGATTCTGACCCAACCACTAACATTTCTCCTGGACTTCCTTGAATAACTTAATCCTGCTTTGTTAAAAATACGCCCTCACTTACAAGTTCACGGAGGAATGCTCTGCACCTGCAGCAGGCCACAGAAAAATAAAGGACAGTCACACCGCACCATAGCAGCTGAAAAGACAGAGCTGCAGAGGATTTAGCACTACAAAGCATCTACAACAATTTAAAAAGCTACTACTGAATTCTTATAAATAGAAAATGAGTGATCACTGAAAGACACAGCTGCAGAGTGAAAAGCACAGCCCTGAACCCAGCCCTTCTCCCAGATGTCTTCCCCTCCGTCCCTCCCCTTTTCTAAACGGATGGCTAATTTCTGCTCAGAGGAAAGATTTTAATGGTACTGGAATACATGGTGGTCAGAAGAAGATGGACTTCATCCACAGATTCCTCCTTTCTTTCAGAAAATATTTTGCTACTGACAGCTGTCTCCTCAGATATCCTGCCATACAGAGAGTAAAACAAAGATACGAAGAAAAAGCAGTTTTTAACCTAAGCTCAAATATGTGAAGGCTGTGTTTTGCATCATGTTCTCATTGTACCCAGCTGATTAGGTATAATTATTCCACTCAAGAAACTGAAAGACAAGATGCAAACACTCTGGTATCAAGTGCGAACTAATGCCCACATGCTCATACCCATGCTCTCCCATGCTTTTCCCTCCTTTAGTGATGATATTTTTCTGGTAAAAAGCAGATTACCTGACATATATGTCAATTAGTCATTCTCTTCCCATTGCAAAACCTGCCATCTGTTCGAGAGTTCTTAGGATTCTATGGGAGTTTTCAAATTATTCATTGGATCAGGTCTCCAAATGTTCAAAAAACTGTATGATCAAGCCAAAGTGTAAATTCATGCAAAATTATAGAGAAAAGACAGTTTAAATTTTCCAAAGAATCACACAGATACTGCTAAATGAAATATTTCCAGATGGAGATCTAAATTAACCCTCAACATGCTGATTATTTTTTTTTCACTTATGTAACCATTTTTATGTTTTGTATTTTTATAGCGACAAGAAAAACACATTTCTCCTTGAATGCTTCTCATCCACAAAGCACAATGTATTGCACAAAGATGAGTAGTTACAGGGCTCTGTTGTATAGGAGTGATGATGCCATGTGCAGCTACAGGAAGGGTTTACAGTTGGTCTCATATTGATCTTGAAGGTCTTTTCCAACCATAATGATTCTATGATTTGATGCTTTGCCCATGGTCACTCACTGCTCCCAGCAAAGCATTCAGATGTTTTCATTATCAGACTAAATCTTAGAACATTCCTAGGATGTTGGCAAGTGTGTTCAACACCAGTTACTTCAAGAAAACCTAAGCAGAGAGATACACAGTTTGATCTTCAAAAGTATCGACAGCTTTAAACTTTATTAACTTCAGTGGCATATGATCATGCTCAGTCTCTTTTACGGGTAACTGCAATAAAAGCTAAAAGGTCAACCTCATGAAGTGTTTTGAATAGATTAAGTAAAATATTTGGGAATACTTCCTCTTGGGTAACATTTGGAAAATGCATCACAAACACCAGAAATTACTGATCCTAATAACACTGTCACCGCTCCAAGTGACTAAAAATAGAGGGCTGTGACAGGCTAAGAACAAAAATTTTCAGTCAAAAGTTTGTAACTGTTAGTCCTGCTTTGATGCCTTCAATCTAGCTCCAGTGCAAGAATATAATATAGAATATAATATAAAAGCAAACCTCAAAATAAACTGCTCCAGAGCTATGAGGGTACATTATTATTCAACTTCAGTAGATGTATATTTCTGCTCTACTAAATTCATTATACTAAACGTCTAACACAATAACTGGTGGGGTTTGGAAGCCCATAAAGTTTCACGGTACTTCCTCTCCTTTTGACCTATGCATGCTGTTCTAGAGGAGACGCTTTGGGAAGGAAAATGTATCTCTAGTTTACAATCTTCATTTCATTGCAGTCTTCATTTCTATCTATTGCCAGTTACTATATCGACTGATTCTTTTACTTTCATGACATCAAACTCTGATACTTTTTCAATCACATACATGAACAGAAAATGCTGCTTATCTGTAACAAAGATCTGATCCAGTGGTCTTCACTAGGACATGGAACATCAATAGGATATACTTTTGAGGGAAAGAAAATAGACTCTTTGATGGTTTAAGACATGGAGATTTTGAGAGAGCTCCTCCCAGGTTAGGTATTTGATGGCATCATTGACGCAATGCCTTTTTCAGCCTTTACATCAGGGGAGCATTAGAACTGGTGGTGGCTATAAAAAGAGATCAGAATTACATTAGCCCTTGGCTGCTGCGGGCATGACCCTAGTCTAAGCAATCCATTTCTTCACACATCATGGCCCTTTTGCTGACTTTCCTACTGCAGAGTAGCTCATAATTCTTTTTTCATTACACTGTACCCTCAGTTGCCTTTGGACAGCTCTCACTTTCTAAAATCCAGGGCTGAATTCAGGTCAGGATAGGTGTGCCTATCTACCATAGCACTTTCATTTTAATATAGATCGTGGGTGCACTTTTGAAGGAAATTTTTTGATAACCCCACTTACTGCACTTTGCTTTACACTGTGGAGTGGTCCCAGAATGCATGAGTAGAACTTCTTTCAGATGATACTAAATTCAAATGTGCCCTCTGCACTCCACCCTCTCACGGTCATTCAGCGCTCAGGGTCAAACTGGAGCTCATCCACAGTGAAAGCCCATCACATTCTCAGCATCTGCTGTGGCCTATCTTCTCTAGGATGCAGTTAAAAGTTAACTACCTCCTCCTTAGCTTTATTCTTCTCTGCTTCCAGAGAGCATTTCATTTCTAGAAAAGAAAAAAAAAAATTCTTTTTCCCCCTAAATCAATAAACCCTCTTTAAAAACCTGGGATTAGAAATCCCAACACAAAATCTTGTGCAACAGTCAGGGAAGGGTGGAGATATAAATATCATAGAGTACAAATTCATCAGTAAATCTGGAGCACATCCATAAATTTAAAAGCCAAGGGGACACTCAGAGTAGAGATAAACACAGATGGACAACAGCATTGCCAGAGAGAAGAATTAGACGGGACCCATGAGTGATGTTAAGGATTGGTCAGACCAAGGCAGAACATTTTACTCCCACAAACATCCTTCTTTCCCACCTCTTCCCGTAAGAAGCAGCAAGAAACTTCCTACCCCCCAACAAGAATTCTTGCAGCAAAGGCCTCTTAAGGGTGTAGTGAGCATATTCTGTCCAGGTCTGTAGTTCTGGCATCCCTCTCTTTGGAAACCTGACCACTCCATGACCTTCCTGTGCTCTTCCTGCTTGCTGTTTCAGAGGGCTTGTGCCGTCTGGTCAGTGACGGGCAATGCCAGAACTTCCCCTGTGATCTGTGTCCTAAGTCCCATGACTACCTTGGTCTGCTATGTTTCCTCTTCCACCACAGTTCTGCTTCTTAGACTACATAGGCATGAGCTGAATAAGTAGTTTCACAGCATATAAACAAACGGCATACAAATCTTTTTCTAGAGATAAAGCTGTCTAATGGTGACTCTGCAGGAATAGCACCCTTCAGGAAAGAGGAGAAACATGATTCTGCTTCCTCTTCTTCCTTCCTTCACTCTTTGGGTCTTGAACTTATTGAGTGCTGCAAAATCTAAAAGGAAAGAGCTAAATCCTGAGATAGCCCATTCATTCTCTTCCTCACTGTCTAGTCACACAACTACTACTGGCATATTTATTGCAAGTGTTCATTGCCCTATTAATAGAGAGTGATGCCTCCATCTAACAGTCTAAGAACACCTAACACTTTGGGAATGAGCTAGCTGATGTTCTGGAAGGCTTAAAACTTGAAACTGTTTTACGCAATTCCCAGTCCCATTTCTGCGTAGCAGGCACTCATAATGAATGTAGTAACTAAAACAGCTCCTTGCATGAGTCACAGAAAAATTTTCAGCATAGGGTTTTCAACATTGCAACACACCCTTTATTTAGACACGTGGAATGATGTCTCTAAAGACATTAAAAGAAATCATGTAAATTTGAAAAGGAAATCCTTAAGTTGATTTTGAAAATTTTGCCTGACTTATCTGGGAAAAGCAGCCAGCAGTCCTCAGCAGATCAGCTGTGAGCAAGTGGAGAGCTTAACACAGCAGTCAATTCAGATGCTTTGGATACTCACACCTAAGAGATATTTGCTATTCTGAGCCAAGTGGGCTCTATTTTTTTCCTTAGAGTTTTTCACTTTGGGGTTTTTGTTTTGTTAGTTAGTTGTTGTTGTTGTTGTTGTTGTTAATGATGTGGTTTCAGATGCTATCAAATGTTGTGGCTGCTGGTTCCCATTTCCTTCTGGGAAAACAGGCATGGCTGATCAGATTGTCCTAGTGTGCCAGGATTGTTCGGTTGTCTGATTCCTGAAGGCCTAATTCCATATAAACTGAGGGCCTTTAACACTCATGTAAAGCAACAATGGAAAGGAGCTTTAGTAAAAAGAAGAATGGGGCCCTAAACAAACTGAAACCACCTATTTTGTCAGGTAGGTAATCCAAGACATTTTAGCAATTTATAAAAACTTGTTATTTTTCTACAATCATCCAGTAATGTTGTTAATAGCTCTACACTGTTGTGCCAAAAGACAATTTCTGAAGGGATTTAATGCCATTTCATTGCAAATCTGATCTTTGTTTTTGCCTGTTCCCTAGCCAGCAGCTATGAACAAAACAGACTTTGAAGGCTGCAGCATTATTAATCTGAGACTTATTACAGTAAGAGGGAGAGAGAGAAATAAATCCCTTCTCCTAGCATTATTATCTCAGTGTAATGGCCCAAGAATGACAAGCTAAACATTGCTTCAAAATTATCAGGCTTCATTTCTCATGACTGATAGCGGGCAGCAGATTGTACTTTATCTTTCAGAGCCGAGTTGACTGCAAACATGGAATGCACAAAATGCCAAGGCCCTCTGCTCTCTCTGTAACGCCTCTTCCAGTACAAACTGGGTACTATGGTGCAATATTTAGCACTTTGTTCTTCTTGTGCTTAAGACAAGAATACATTCAGAGCAAGCTGGTTCCCTGGGAAAAAAACCTGACAGAGTTTCCTTTTGCAGACCTGTGGAGCATAACGCCTGTGTTGACTCTGGAGGAGAACGCGGGGCTTGGTTAAGGGAAGCACTTCAAAAAATATATATCATCAACATATCTCTTAAACTCAGCTTTGATCAGCTTCTTTTACTGTCCAGCAAAACAGTTGGTAACCACTAAAACATTTGGAATGATGTCATGCGGTGCAACAAGGATCAGCCCCAAGAATTAGATGGTCAAATGCCTTTAGAGTGAAGACACTCCTCTGTCTGTCAAAGGCATATCAGAGTAACGACAGGACAAACTTCACGGGTGCCTAAGGGCTTTGGAAGTGGTTAGAGTCACCAGGGACAAAAGGGCTTTTCTCATTTCTATCAAAAAAGTTTATCATCATGCTGAGGACCTTGGGTCCTAAAATTGCTGAGCTTTCTCTCGTTTTATTTTGATTTCTCTCCAGATGGATAGAGTAGTTTAACTGAACTGGTTATCTTCTATATTTCCTCATTGTTCTTTCTGGTCTTATCATTTCCTACAGAGGGAATAAGAACAAACAGCAAACTGAAGGTTGTGGAGAGATGGAAGGATCTACTCCTAAGTGATAATTAGATCAGTTTTGGAAACTGGGGATTATAAAAGAGTTCAATTACAAATAAAATTAATTGAGCTGCTCAAAAGCTTAGAAAATAAGGTTTATGCTTTTAAGAAATCTTTGTTTTATCTGTTAGTAAAAGTTGAAATGTTCCTATCAGAGAACATTTAGAACTGGTCCAAATATTCAAAAGGCATAGAAATGGCTATCTAAGGGAAACCAATAAACACACATTACTATTTTCACAAGTTGATTGCTTATCAAATTAAGGGGAAAATAAATCCCAGAACCTACAATCAGCTCTCCTTTGTTTGCATATCAGTTCTTTAATAAATCTCCCTACATACAAACTTAGTCTATGCATACTTGAAATCATTGACCGCTGCTGAGAACACAGCCAAGCCGTCCATCTCCGAGAGCACCAGGGGGCCTCTCCCAGGAGCACACAGTCTCTCTTTCAAAGCTACATCAATCCCCGGGTACCTGCTCAGTAAATAAGGAAGATGTTAGTGGAGGCATAAGGCCACTCTCTCTGGCTATAGCTAGGGCATGCCCAGAGCCCCAGGTCCCTAGACATCCAGATGCAGGACTCAGGCCCCCTAAGACTACTGTCCCCAAACCTACAATTTGAGACTATTTTCTCAGAGAAATGTGGGCTCAGCAACAGGGGAGGAGAAGCACAAGTAGCAGACATGCAGATCTCGCCTGGACATGGAGCTGAGACGCAGACAGGCTGGGAAGCACCTCAACCCCTACAGGCATGGTTCCTGTTGGCACCTGGGGCTGGAGCTCACGTGTGTGAGCTGCCTCCCCAGCAGGGATTGGGGCACCCACTATCCAGGCAACCCCTTCACCTTGGAGAAGCTGGCAGAAAACCACCAGCCTGCAGCAGCCCTGCAGAGTTGGGAACTGCTTTTGCAGTCCAGCGATTTGGAAGGTACGGCGACTTTTTCTCTTCTTCCTACCCTATACAGCCAGTAAGAGAGCCTCTTACTGGCTGTAAGAGAGCCCTAGCTGCGTGCTTTGTTTCTGAAGAAGGGGATAAATGGACTCACGTAACCTCGGAAGACAGTAGCCCTGCATTACTGAAATCTCTCAGCGGGACTCGACGCAGAGCTCCCATCGCTTGACAGGGCTGTCAGCATGTCCATCAGAACGTGCAAACATGCCCCCCGCCTGCCTGTCTCCTGCCCTGCCCTCGAGTAGTTATTTTCTCCTGTTTCAAAGGCAGGGCGCAGTGGCACTGCTCCGCGCTGCTCTCCCCCTGCCCGGTGGGCAAGGCTGCAGCCTGCAAGCCCTGCGCTGGAAAACATGCCCCGTCACTCCACACTCCCAGTGTTTCCCAAGGGCTGAGGGCCTTCGCTACAAGCAAAGCACAGGCATCTTCTCAAACCGCGTATTTAAAAAAAATATATATGATAGGGAAATTAGTCACCTACTTCATGTAACACTGAGTCTCTTTGTGCTGCAGAAAAGATGAAACAGAATGATGGGGAAGCAAACGGCATTGTAGTCTCTGCTCTGTTTGTCAGTAATGTGCTGTTATTACAAGAATGCTCGGGGTTATATTTTTTTTCTGTGCTGGACTGATAGATTGTGTTTTAATCTTTTGTAAGTCCGGTTGTTTAGATCCCATTTGGAAGGCAGTGGAGAAAATGCGCTTTTCATAAAAACACTCCGATTCTTCTGTAAATATCTGCTGTCATATTTATCCTTTTGGAATTAAATTCATTTTTTTTTATTAAACTTGCTACCAGAGGAAGCAATAGTTCCAAAACTGTTTAAATAGGTACCATTTGTGAATATAAACAGTTTCAGATTTTTTTTGTCTGAAGGCTTAAGTGGTTTCATAATTTCTGGTGCTGTGTTTTGCGAGTGTTTTTTATACAGAAATAGACTAAAGCATGCTGAAACTACACGTAAGCAGTGGCAAAGGGGGAGGAGGAGTGGAGCTGTTTTAAAAAGGACTGGAGATCCGAATGGGAGGCCATGAACACAAATGAATTAAACACATGTCAGTCGCTGAAGAAGAGGGGAGTCATTCTTGACATTTGGAAAGGATAAGAAATAGAAGACTGCACTGTGATCTCATAGTCCAGAGCTGTAAATCCAGGGAAAAAAGATCTGTAAACCACAGTCTGCATCAGGCTACGACCCTTCAAGGAACATGACAAGGTAGATGTCTTTACTAAAGGCTTGTAGTGGTTAGTAAGGCACCATGCCATATAGATGCCTTCAGACTTTTTTTATTTGCTGTCTACTTATATGGACACTTAAAGATAAATCACTCAAAATGATATAAAAACAAAAAGCAAATAAAGAAGCAGGAACACAGGGGAGTCAGCAAAATGAGATGAAGCTTGTTAAGTAAGGATTAGGCTGACCCTAATGCAAATCACTCCATCCCTTACTGTCCTGCTCAGCTCCAAGCTCCGAGCTCTGGGCTCTGGGCTCTTTCTCGCTCTTTCTCGCTTTTGGATCTCTCCCCGTCTCCGGGATGCTTTGCATTCATGACACGAANCCTTCAGACTTTTTTTATTTGCTGTCTACTTATATGGACACTTAAAGATAAATCACTCAAAATGATATAAAAACAAAAAGCAAATAAAGAAGCAGGAACACAGGGGAGTCAGCAAAATGAGATGAAGCTTGTTAAGTAAGGATTAGGCTGACCCTAATGCAAATCACTCCATCCCTTACTGTCCTGCTCAGCTCCGAGCTCTGAGCTGCAGACGCCCTGGGCTTTTCTCGCTTTCGGATCTCTCCCCGTCTCCGGGATGCTCTGCATTCGTGACACGAAGTGAGGGACAGAGAGGTGCAATAACTCCTTTCCGACACCTGTGCAGCCCCTCTGCCGAGGGCAGCGGATGGGGGCTCAGCCTGCTCTCCGATGCCCGTGGCTCGCCGGCACCGAGCAGCGCGCGCCGGCACGCTGAGGACCGGGTACCACACACCTCCTGCGAGCCACCTGCGCATCCGGCAGCAGCGGGCCTTTGGGAAAAAGGTTGTTAAAATGGTTTACAAGCCCCAGAGCTAAAATATCTAAATTATCACTTTGAACTGCATTTAAAAAAAATCTGATGAACGTGTCTGCTTTTAGAGAAAGAGGTTCTCCTGGCAACCCCATGCTAACATGTTCAGGTAATTACCCTTACTTTGTGCTACGGTCTTAAGCAGGCTGTCAAGAAGCACCCACAAGAGTCACTGCCTTGAAAATGTGTCTGTAATGGCATAACACCACGTCCCCAAGGAATTTCCAGCGTTAGCTTCTCTATTGTGAAAGGCACATCCGTGTGGGCTTCAGCTGTCCTGCCCAGTGTCAGATGATCTGATTCTCTGTTCCCCTCTACCAAGTCCTTGAAAACTAGCTGCTGTTTGAAGAATGACTTCAGCCTCACGGGATCAGCACTCGTGGGTAGTCACACAAAGCGATGTCTCTGAGGCTACACATTGACACACAGTGGGCAGAGAAATGAGAAACCGGGCCCATGTGGCTTTCATGAGGGTGGGTGGTTTTTTTGTTTGTTTGTTTTTTGTTTTTTGGGTTTTTTTTTTTTTTTTTGCATTTACTGCCCTGCTAAGAAAAAGATGGCTCTCCCAAAAGTCACTAAGAAAGAGAAAGAAAAAATGAATCACACTACTCTTCATTCATAAGGCCCATTTTCACATAATACTGATTCACTCCACATTTCATTTTTTTGTGGCATGGAGGATAGCAAGTACCAATAAAACTCACAAGTTCACTGTTTCATCACTTAAGAAGCCACACTTGAGCAGGCAATTTACTGTTCAATTCTATTGTTCCTAGGCTGTTATCTGATAACATTTCACAGGCAGGAACTTTGGATGTTCATTTGTCTCCAGACTCCAACACTTGCATATTTTATTATAATTTGGTTATTTGAACAGAGCTGTTTCATCTCTCCCTGTTACAGAGCCACAAATCTGCTTCCATCACACTGCTAAGTTACAGCAAACTCCTGATACAGCCTGAATTTCCTTTGAGCTCTGAGCGCCAAATACTGTGGTTTAAAAAGATTAAAACCAGAGCTGAAACCTGACTGTTGTTCCATGCATCTGCTTTAAATTGGTTGTTCTGCTTATTTTAGAGAATTCACTCGGTGCAATGAAAAAGTAAGCATGCATTCTGTGGAGTAAATCCTGCTGCACTAGGTTTCTCCCTATCCTTCCTTTTTAAAATCATCACTAATATCTTGTTTTGCAAAATTAACATGTCTAACAACTACCCCATGAGCCATTAAACTAACTGCTGCCTCCATGTTAAAACCTTTAAGTTATAAGCAGTGGTTGTTTAGCTATATCTGACAGTACAGAGTAACGCTCATTTAAAGACAACCCTTCAGTCTACAGCAGGACCTTGTTACAGTGTGTGTAAATTAGATGCTAAAGGTCCTTTCATCTTTCCACAGCTCTCCCTGTGTGTCCAGCACGAATGGATGTGCTCTCTCATGCACTGTCGGGAAAGAGCAACAGTGTGATTCAGCTCATGCAGTCCTTAGGCTTTAGAGGAGCCTCAGTGGCTGAACGGGCTCCACGAGGAATGTGGGGCACAATCCATGTCTGGCCTAATGAGAGACTCAAGATGGATGAGCTAGAAAGGAGAAACTCAAGTATGGGCCACACAGTTAACTCTGCCAGGTAAAACTCTTCCATTCCTGTCAGCACTGTTCATACAACCCTTCCATGAATCAGAGAAATCAGATAGAAGTCCTACCAAGAACCAACATCACATCTAGGTGTCACTTAAATCTCACTTGCATCTTACCTCTTGACCAGTCCTCAGCACGAAGACAAATTCCACCCAGTCACTTGTTCTTTTGGAAGCTGAAGTATTAGTTTATTGCAAAAGCATTAAGTCTGTGATCCACAGAACACATGGGCAGCACTTGGCTCTTTCGAGAAGGTCTGCAGAAGACTGTGAAAAAAGCAAGGTTCACATTTGGGACACAGGGCTAGCACTGTCACTGGTAGGTATACAGGGCCTCGCAACTCAAAAAAACAGCAGCTTTGCTCCTCGTAATCTGGGTAGCTGACATGCAGCCTGAAACTGCAACACATCAAGCACTTCCCACAAGATCCTGAACTTCCTCTTGGCCCTGGTCTATGGCGAGGGCTGCTCAGCACATTGCAGTGGTGGCCCTTGCTCTGGGAGCACTCGCTGACTGCCTGAGGCATTCCAGTGAGTTGTACTTTGTCTTGCAGTTACATTCAAGCGTCTACATGACCTTTTAAGGGGTCATCTGTGCCTCTCCTCATAGAAGCCAGAGGACCTGAGTAATCTGAATAGGTTTGGCCACAGAAACAGGCCCAATCTGAGTTAACATTTGCATTGCTAACAGCTGTATAGAGCAATTTGCAATTACGTCAACTAAAATGCAGCTTAAACTGGTGTATTAAAAATTTCTAGGACACAAGAGCCTAGGACACCTGGCTCTTGTGTCACAGTTTGTGCAGGAAGCTTCCTGAAAAGAAGCACTAGCTGTATATTTTTAAAGGCAATAGACAAACCACAAGCTTGTGGCAATCTGCAGCAGTCTGCCTGTTTCTGTGTCATGTATAGTGATCTGACGTCCAGTTCTATCTGAGGGCATCCCGGGCACACATACATTGTTTCTGGTGCCAGGCCAGGTTAATTGCCTATGCCATAGTAGCCACTGCAGATGCTCCATTGGACAGATGCAGAGCACTCGATGTTGTCCTATTTTCAGAGGCAGAACGGTGCTTTTTCTGCTCTTACAAAGCAAGGACACGAGAGACGTGAAGAGGAAGTGGCTCACCGCAACAAAGGCGTTCATGGCTTGTAACGCCCTCCCAGCTACAAGGAGCAGACAATTGTTCACCATAAACACTAGACAGAGAAAGCTGAAAGAAGAGACAAAGCAGCTTGCCATGCCCCGGAATATGAAGAGTGAACATGAAATTACCCACTTGCAGAGACTGTTGCACATCTGGCCTGATCCCACTGTAATCAGCAGACTTAGTCTGTATTTGCACCCATCTACACAACGACCCAACCCAAACCAAATGTTCCTCACTGTAATTGTGGCAAGCCCCACTTCAGCCAAACCACTCTTTTGTTCTCCCCAAAACACAGGGCTACCTGACTTTACAAACTCAACTCTGCTTAAAAGTCATAACAATGAAAATGCACACCTATTCCTCTCTCTTCTGCTACACTGTTTATTTGCCTAGAGATTTCCCCGGAGGAAAATGCCATCAAAGGTGAAAAGCCCAGCTGTACTGAGGAACCTCATACTTGCATCCTTCTGAAGGCTGTATTTGTTCTGGGAGCAAGTGATCATTCACCCTACTTTTGTGCTGCTGTTTCTTGCAGAGGAATTGCACCAGTGTAGAACTGGAACCGCAAAATAGCAAAATTGGGTTCTTCAGCTCAGGATTTCTAGAAGGCAGGACTGAGGGACTTGAAGATGGATTAAGCATAAATAAGGTCCAAACCCACAATGTCTTCAAGCTTCTTTATACAAATGATATGTAACACTGGAAAAAAAAAGAAAAAGAAAAGGAAAAGAAAAGGGAAAAAAAGGAAAAAAAAAGGAAAAGAAGCCAAAACTATGAGGTTTAAGCAAGTCTTTTGGGGCCTTTTTGTCAAAGTGGCTTTCTAGGCATGTCCAAATGGCAGTGAATTAGACTTTTTGTAGGGCTGTCCAGTCAGCATTGGTAGATAAAACTGTTATTCTTCTTTTCTCATTTGGGTGTTTTTGGCTGAGTTATGCAGAGTATGTTATGTTAGGGAGTGCACCACCTTCAAAACACAGATCAGAAAAACCTCAGAGAGCTTCCATCTGCCCCAGAGTCATGCATGAAAATAGCTGCATTATGAAACAACAATAATAATATCTTCCTATTGCATCTAGAGCTTTGTGACCACTGAAAAACACATGTGGGAAACAATGGGGATACATCCAAAAGCAAACAGTGACAAAGGGCTGCGAGTTGCCTATCACTCAGAAACTACAGCTGCTCTTTAGCAATATTAATAAATAGACTTCTCCCATTACAAGAGAAAGACTGCTTTTTCCTCAAGTCAAATAGATTCATTTTAACTATCATCAACAATTAGATGAAGAATAGTTATTTCATTCATCTATTTTTATTTATTTTGCACACAGAACAATGACTAGAACAATGACTAAACTACTACTTTCCGTGATAATCTCAGCATTCAAATGAGGAAAGTCCAAAGACGCATGGGACACTATATTTCCATTAGTGAAGCACCTGAAGACAACACCCAAGGAAAGGAATTCTTGTATTTGCCAAGCAACCGGGATCCTCCCAGCAACACGATATGGAAACAAGCAGAGTTGTGAGCATTCACTTTTAAAAAATACATCCAATGGTAAAAAACAGCAACTGCAATGCTGCAGTAATCTGTGCAGGGCCTTAGAAAATTAAATTTTGCTATTAAAATCAGTCCAGAGCTGTAGTCACTTGCAATATAATAATGTATCGGTAAGATACTGGATGCTGTTAAGATACATTCTTGGTGAATGAGTTGACCTGAGTTTAAAAATATGGACAAACCTTTTTATTTTGTTATTTTTTTAATCTTAGCTGTTTGATAAGTTCATAAGTTGTTTTCTTTTTTTCAGTCCAAGACAAAGACATGAATCAAAAGCTGTGAATGAAATGACTAACCACAAGAGATAAATTGGGTATGATCTTCTCTAGTTCAGCAGTGCCAAGAAACTTCCTAGCCTAATAACACTGGTTGACACTGGCACAATCTCTGTACTTCCCAGCATTTCTTTATTAATGTGAATGTTTTCAACTCAGCACTTCCATAGTTTCATAAACATTAAGGCTGACATAATTTGAAATGTGAAAAGCACATATAAGAAATAAAGCTCAATAGCATAACTAACCTGAGGCTTGCGTTAAGCCTTGATTTATGCGCTGAAGTTTTCTACTAATGAGGCTACAGGATGTCTTCAGCCCAGACCTGAATTTCCCATTCACTTCTTCCTCTGTAACAGACCAAGATAAACCCATGGACCCAAATCTTCAGGTTCTATGTTTGAGTTGTTGAGTTTGGGTCCATTTCCACGCATTGCTTAACAGAGGTATCATAATTCACTTGTTATTATGAAGGTGCACAGGCACATTTAGAATAACGGCACCTATCACAAAAGAATCCTTCCAGGTCACTGCTAATATAACTATGTCTCCAAGCAGTGCCTGCTATCTGTCCTTTATGCCTTGGGCTACGAGACAGACCCAAACAAGACAGATTTCAAAGTAACATCACCTGTGTCATTAAAGATCATATGCACCACCTACTATGTGCAGAGCATTAAAGCAGCCTTTGTTTGAAAGCAATGTCACATTCACCCTTTCCCCTGCCATAGCTGCTGAGAAAAAACAGTCTCTCTAGATTAATTCCTTAGGTCATCTGCAGCGACCTCTCCGCTCCATGCCCCTGTGTTATTGTGCACTCACTTCAGTGGCTGGAAATCTTTACCCAGAGCAAACTGAAGGCTGCACCAAGTTCTCTCAGTGAGTAGAAATCGTCCTGCAGTTAAAAAACCTTTTATTCTAGTTTTTCCTTATATACGCAGTTCTTCACTGAACCCTCAAAAAGTCCATATAACTCCTCACATTTGACTCAGTAATTTTATCACTATATCCCTTATCAGCAACGTGAAAAAAAAAAGTTTCTGCAATAAAAATATCTTTGGGATGCCATTAAAAACAAACAAGAAAAAACTGTGTTCAAAAGGTATGTGTGATGCCAACAACTCAGGATAAGTAGACTGATACAAGTTAAATGAATAGAACAAGAAAAAGCAGGCAAAATACATGCCTGGGGAATGGACAGGCTCTTGAGGAAGGAATAAAGGACAGACAAAATCAATCTGGAAGGATTCGATGCATCTTCCCTTGCATTTATTTGTTGATGACCATGCCTTGCCTTGATTACAACAAATTATTCCAAATTGGTCCAGTGCTTTTATTCTTTGCTGTAGTGAAGGTAGAAGAGAGTTCTCATCATGGAAACCATTTCCTGTTATTATTCAAAACCTACATAGGTAAGGGAAAACTTTCGCAGCCTTCATGGTTGCAGTGTAAAGCCTGAAAGCATACCCTAGGATGAAAGGTCCCAAAAGCCAGTGAAAACTGTGAGGGGATGATTGGCTTGCCTTGAGAGCAACACAAGAATTGGCATTTCAAGATCCCAGCTTAAGAGCCTCATTCTGCACTGAGTCAATTCAGCTCTACTGCACGGAGAGCTGCAACCCTGATCTTAGATGGTGTACTCCCTGTTGGTCCTCCCTGATCAGCACAGTGAGTGCTTTGGGCTCGTGCCATGCTTTGGGCTGGCATAAATCATTGGAGCAGCAGTCTGAATACCAGTCTAGCACACATCCAGCCATCCATGGAAAGGTTATGGTGCCCTTAAACTGTTTCTCTTCCAATTTTCTATCTCCTCTCGTACCATCTATATATTACAGAGCATCTACCACTCTACAGATACATAAAAAGGGTACCTTTTATTAGAAAGCATGCTCTTCCCAGCACCTGAACCACATGGGTAGTGCAGTAGGGGTAGGCGGTATGAAGAATGAAACTGGCTTTTTGTTTTGTGAAACAATCATCCCCCAGCATCTTCTGATCTGTCCTTCAGCATGTGAAATGGCACAAAACAGGTAACACGTAGATGAGGGTCAGGAGGGGTGGACTGCATCGAGCTAATGGGAACCTTACTTCCACAGCATGCCTGAAGGGTACAAATGAAAGAATATATCTCAACTTAAGAACAAGCAACTAGTCCAAAAATTCTTGATCTGTTAAAGAGAGGAGCCTGCTGACTAACGGAAAAGGAATGCACAATCAGGTTTTGTCAGGTTTGACTCAATCAATCTTTCTCCTGCAGGTTCTGCTTCTCAGATGTGCTACACAGGGCTGGCCACGGGACAAGAATCCCGTTTCCCAATTCAAAAGAAAGAAAGAAAAAAACTGGAGGTTTTCAAATCTATTTTCATTATGTACCAGCACAAAACCCACCGTGCTTCCAAAGCCTTCCCACACAAGATCCAGAAAGGAAAGGAGAAGGGGGGATCCAAACAGCAAATAGGTTAGTGCCCCGGTTATTCCCCTCCGAAGCGGGAGGCCTGGCTCCCGACTTCCCAGCGCTGCCGGACAGAAGAGGGAGAGGAACTTGGACTCCCCTTCCAGACAGCCACAGAAAGCCAGTTCGTTCCCCACACACTCGTGCAGTTAACTCTCTCTCACCCTCTGCCCCCATCTCCTTGGAGCCTCTCCACTCTGTATAAATAATTGCATATGAACCGAGCTACGGAGTATGAGAGTATGCAGCCCGGTGGTTAGGAAGCTCCCCGGAGATAAAAGGGAGCTCCAGATTCAAATTTTTGCTCTGACTGATTCAAAGCTGATTTCAATTAAGTCTTCGCTGGACCAAAGTGAAACGGCCTGTACAGCTCGGTGGTCAGGGAAGTACTCCAAATACAAACAAGGATTTTAACCTGGGGATGCACTTCCCAGGGAAGTCTCCTAAACACTGGCAGACCCATCAGATCTCACACTTCAAGCGGGAGTGGGAGGAAGGCCGGAGCCCAGAGCCAGGTCTGGGGGAGCCGTCTCTTCGGGGGGCTTCGCTGGATCGGAGGGCACAAATCCAGGCAGCCGTATGCTGTAGTCATCACACGAACCGACGTGTGAGCGTGCCCTTCTCCCCACTGCTCACGCAGGCCCCCATGCAGGGTCCCTCCTGTCAAGACTGGGTTGAGTTGACCTCGGGCCTCTCTAGAGCAGGACTCATTTTCTGCTTCCCCACAATTCCCCCACCGAGCTAGCAAGTCTTTCTGCTGATAATACCATGGAAGCAGACACGTTCTTTCAAATAATTACAGAGAAGCACCATTTCCAGGTGGAAAAGTAGATCTTGGTATACTCAGCAGTGTATGGGATGGGTCCAGTTCCAAAGAAGAACAGTAAAATTATCAGTCATGGTGTGGGAAATAGAGAACTACTTAACAAACTTCCCTGTTTCAGAGTCAGAGGGAAGCAGAATGATATATTCAGAGCCTCACTTAATGCTTACTATTTCGCTGGCAATTAGAGATGATGTTAAACAGCAGTCATTAATAACAACATTTGTAAACCTGCAGGACTTGATTACAGTCCTGGTGAGGATTGCCAGCTTGGCTGCTATAAGTAGCGGCAAAAAGGAAAAATATTAAGATATTTTAAGGTGTTTAGCTCACTCCCACGTAACAATCCATTAGCACTAAATGGCTTAAAAGCTGGCCAAAGGATGGATTTCTAAAAGCAATTTTAACACAATAGCTACCATCCAGAGAGGTGTTCCATCTTGGTCCCAGCTGTTGCTGTCAACGACATCCATACCAAAAATGTTGACTAAAACAAAGGCACAGTGGTAAGTTTTAGACAGTACAAAGGGGATATAGAATGATAAAAGTGATGGAGGGAACATTCTGTTATAAGGATTAATTCATTGTCATTTGAATCACATGCCTTTTCAGAACAAATGTAAGTTCATACATTTTGCAACAAAGGCTTTATATAACCCTTACAGATATGAAACAGCAACTCAGAAAAAAAAACTTCACGGTCACATTAGATAATCAGTTGAATGTGACTCCTCAAAGCAATTCTGATCCTTAGATAAATAAGCAGTGGAATTTGAAAGAGTCTGTATAGAACTCTAGTGAGAACATTGCTGAAAAATTGCATACAGTTCTGGCATCTAAACTTTAAAAAGTATATTCAAAATTTGGAAAGGGTTCAGAAGAGAGCTACAAGAATGACCTGTGGTCTAGAAATCAGACTGAGACTAAAGAAATCTAATCTGATTTATCCCAGAGATTCTTAAGAAGTAACATGATCACAGCTCACAGATACCTGGATGATAGGGTAACTAGTATAGCTATGAGGAAGAGATTTTTTAACATAGGTGTGAGTGCAAAAGACATAATGAAATCCACTGGGTGGAAACCAAAGCTGGACAAACTCCAAGCAGAAACAGGGCATGCATTTTCTTTAACTTTCCTTAATTTTTCAGTAGTATACAATGAAATTCTGTATGCCATGCATCCTTTAAGGAAAGGCTAAAAAGCTGTCTATTTTCACAGACAGAGGAAATCATGAGACATCATGCAGTGAAGTTCATAAAAGTGTGTTATATAGGAGGTCAGATGAGCAGATCTCCACAACCTAATCCAGCTTTAAAAACCTCTGAATTTTAGCTATAATTGTCTCATTTTCCCTTTCTAAAGGAAGATGATCAATGGCTTTCTGTACAACATCCTAAGTGTCAAAACCTGTCAGTATTATATAGGTTGGGGCCGTAATTATGTATGAAGAATGCTGTCTAGTGCTAAAAATAACTTTAAAGGAGTTTTAGCTGTATTACTTTAGCCCAAATGAGAGTTCCTGTTGCATGCTGAAGAAAGATATTGCTTATCTTCCTCTCACAAAAGGGAGACTTTGGGGTTCCAGAATTTTCATTAAAAAAAAAAGTGAACTATATTTATTTTGTCTTTCTGCTCCAACTAAAAAGTCTTGTATTTTTATTTAAATCGGAAAGAGGCCACAAGAACTAACACAGGAAAAAAATATATTTTGTAAAGATTAGTTTTGCTCAATTTTTTTGAGCGGTCCTTCACAACATAATTGAACATTTTGTAAGGCCAACAATCATATCAATATGTCGACTGAGATGGTTGGGAACCTACAGACACTGTTATTTTCACACTTCATTTCGTAAGCCACAGAGATGCCAAGTGTTACAGTTCTGTGACTGCTATCACTTCACAGTAGGAAAAGGTTCCATTTTCCATAAGAGATGGCTACATGTTTTAAGTCTAAGAAGAAAAAAGAAAGAAAAAAATCATGTGAAATGGACACTGGTGCAAAATTACTTCCATAAAACCAACAACGAGAGAAAATGCACCTGAGTGTGGTTTTCACTTGGAACTCTGTTCTGGTTCAGTAGTGCTTAGTTCATGGACATTTCAGCAAATCTTGAATGATTAATGGCTTTTCATGGCTTCCAATATAAATCAGATGAAAATCTCGCAGTTGTGGTCAAGTTTCCCTTTGAGTTTCGGGGTTCATTGAAACTGAAAAACCTGAGAGGTAGCTAATCAAGTTGAGCTTAAATAAGGGGAAAAAATTCACATAAAACTGTTCCAGAGAAAAAGCCCTGAGATTTTGGTCAGTTCTGCTCAAAACCATGCTGGAGAAAACTTACAGGAAAGCACGGAGAGGCGAAATTAATCTGACATTTCTGGGTGGGTAGTAATATTACACACTACTAGTGTTCTCAGTGCTGCACCTTATTCCAATAAAAAGTAATATGTACCTCAGGTTTTGTGGTATATAAACTTCAGATATCAGTTTAAGATACCAGTTTAGACAAACTACTCATCTGGGACGACCAAAAGTTGAGCTCCTATATCTTAAACAGCGAGACATCCCATACTGTCTGTTACAACATGCTATTCAGGATACATCCCACTGCCACTATGTGCAAGGAAGTTCCACCATGATTTCCCTTCCTATGGATTAACCAAAGCAGAAAATAAGGTGTCAATTCAATGGTCTAATCCAGATTTTCCAGTAGCAAATCCTCTTGATCTCGTTAGCCCTGGCCCTGATGCCACAGCAGATGTCACATAGGCCTAGAACTGCTCATATCCAGACTGGCAGCTGGACAGGACGCTTCAGCAACTTGTGTTTAGTGTTATGATGGCAACCAGGTAAGACTCAGCATCTACCAATAGCTACTGTGCACTGGCAGCTATGGTGCCACCCATTCTTTTAACACTTTTAGCCCCATAGCTAGATTAGGGAAATCACAGTATCTTTTATCACAGTGTATGGTATGTTTCACAGATAAAAACTCTTTCTTGTACATTTGGATAAGGATAAGAACAGCACATCAACATTGAGCTCACAATCTGCACCAGGTGCTTGGGTTTTTCTCATACCCCAGTTGTATTTGTCCTCATAGTTCTGCACTGGGGTGAGCTAGACCCTAGTTGGCTACAGCTCCGTTACATTCAAGAAGCTGCACAGTCCAAGGCAAGAAGAGACTGCAACATCATCGACAAAAAAAGGCATGCATCCTAAAGCAGCAAACCTGGACTTGCTTTTGTGTCATTGTTATTGTGCATTTATTGTATTGCACTCCAGTATCCTCACACAGGGATTAACACGTCAGAGCACTTGGCAGCGTATGGCCACATACCTGCCGTAATAATTAAACTGTGTGATCATCTCCTGTACCTCCACCTCTCAGTAATGTCTCAGATCAGGATCTTGGAATGGCAAATTTCAAACTGTCCTCAAAATTTGGAAGTCCAGAAGCGTTTTCCTGTGATGAAAATGTGAAAGTTGGAGACTACAGAAAATATGTGTCATAGGAAAACTAAAACTAATTAAACATTTTTTGTTGTCTTTATAATTACTGGAAACTTAGACATTTGTTAAGGACTGCCTTCCTCTCTTCCGCTTCAGCATGCCACAAAGTCACAGCCCTCCAGTTGCCCTAAAGGAAGGAAAAATAGCTGTATCTTCTTTGCAGAGCTGAGCAGTATGGAAGACTATGCACAATCAACTTGAATGCTGCAGAGCCAAAACGGGAAAGCCACACATGGTTATAGGGCAGTCTCTATACAGATCTATAGCACAACCCAAAGGCAGAATTTCTCTCTATCCAGACCCTCCAGTGGAACAACGTGGCATAGCACCACTGAACTCAGCAACGCTGTGCTGACTCGCGCTCAGCTTCCACGTCACCTGAACGCCACTGTGGGATTCCACCCTTGTGGGAGCAAGGTTCCCCATGCTGGAAGAAGATGCCTTCGGGCACAGCCTGCCTGCAGACACAGTGTCACATGTGGCACATCACCGGGGCTTCTTTCCAGCTCCGGGGACTCCACGCAGCTGGTGTAGCCTGCAACAGGAGCGGCGCCTGCACCGCAGACCAAGTGGGAGATGGGGCATGAGAGCACGAGGCCTGTCCTGGCAGCATTTGACTAGACAGGTCTGGTTACGGCAGCTGAAGATCTGATCTGCAGCACACAAATCCAGCATGAACAATATAAAAATGGAAAGCATCCTGTGCTAAGGGAACATCTGTTTAGGCAGCGAAAACCGCTTGGAGTGCATCATTCTGGGTGAATCAGCACAGCTGAGACGGCTGCTCAGCTGCCCGAGTGGCTGATTTCATTTTTTCCCAGCTTAGCCGTGTGCCATCACTGAGATTTATTAGCCGCAGCACTGCACGGTTCCAGGAGGTGCGGTTATCAGGAAGTCCCTGGCTCCTCCACACTGTTACCGGGCTTTGCACTGCATAAATTACAAGGTGTGCACTGATTTGCAGAGAGCCAGACCCTCCGTTATGCCGTGCTGTTATGAAATTGCCATTCCTTACAGTATATCCAAGTTGCTTCTGAAAGCACACCAAAAGGAGCAAAACTTTCTACTGGTGCAAATTAACAGCGCCCTCTCAAAGGCAGTGACACAATGCAAATTTGCACTCCCTAAGAATCTGGCTCAATTTCAAAACTCTCTGGATGAAAACTATTTGGTGTCAAGAACTACAGGCCTGATATTCTTTGCAATTAAGACAACAGCAGTCGCTGGGTTTATCTTAGCTTTTGCTGTGCTTCTGCAGGCTGAGGACACAGAAAGAATAAATCTTGCTTTTCTTGATGCCTGCTTTGATGAAGCAGAGTTGGGATCTCTGTTTTTCTTACAAAGCCCAGTCTGGATGTCAGAAAAGACTAGATGTAGGGATTCTGGAGCAGGATTCTGGAGGGCACTATTCCTGCTGCAGCTCTCCTGCAGCTACTCCACCCCAAAGTCGCCCAGTCAAACACTAGGGTCTTGACTTCTCCTCTGCCTTGTTCATGGTCTCCAAATAGGTTTCCCCTTGTATTCAAGGGCAATATTGTTCCAGGCCTATATATAGGCCAGCTAACTAATCCCACTTATTTGCTAACTGTATCAAGAAGGACACAGAAAATGAAAATAAAAGTGCGTTCATAGTAAATACTTCAGCAGAAAATTGCAACTTCATGATAGAGCTCCTGAGGGTTTCAGGATAACCATTTTTTAGTAAAACTGTAGATTTGGATTTATTGCTGGGAAAGAAATAAACATCTTTCAAACACAGTAGACTCTGTAGAGGTAGTGAAATATTACAGAAAGTCCAGTTCCCTGGAAAAATGAAAATTATGAAGTAAAACACTGATAGGCTCCACCTGTAGAAACCTAGAAAAAGAAGTATTTTCTTGTGTGCCATTGCTTTCTTGCACACACCTCAGCAGTGTTGTTTTTATATCCCCCTACCTAATCCTAACCACTCTGCTTGGCATCAAGTATTCTGTTTCAAACACCCTACAAATCCAGGGTAAGAAGTTAGGTTGGGAAATACTGATATCTAAAAAGCATATGCTGCTTTTATAGCCAGCTCTTACCTTGCTACCAGAATAGACCAAAACCCAAGACCTAAACATCTCTGAACTCTGCAAAAGACAGAAAAGGTGCAATACACGTTTTAACAGCCAGATTATAAACATGGAATCAGTGAGCAAAAGCAGACTTTTCCCCTCATACCCCGCCGAAGCATTACTTGGCACAAAGCAGCACAACTTAGTGAAAGCCCATCTCTGTGGCACACTGGTCTGCTAAACTAAGCAGCAGTATCTTCTGCTCCTGCCCCTCCTCTCCTAAACTCAGAGGAAGCTGTAATGAGTAAAATATGTGCAAGAAGGGATTCAGCTCAGCCCGATCTTGATTGTACCATTCAAGCAGAACTCAGCTATTGACAATTTTATGTGAGCTAGTATTAAAAAACAGCTAAGTAGAAATTGAATAAAAATATCACAGTGTCAGCTCATAATAAGTTGTTGTTGAGCCTTGCCATATAATAAAATGCACATTAATGGAAAACAATACAAAGCCTACAGGATAGTCATTTATCAAGCTGACACACAACACTACTTTTAGTATAGTTTACCTAATCTCTACTGCCTAAAATGGCTTAAATAATGTGACTTCTTAGCCTAAGGGACGGGTCTCCGGGCCTTCATACCACCTCTCTTTTAGCACCTTGCCATGCTGTCCCTGACAGTAACTCTTTACCTATCAGAAGATGAATACTTGTTTGCATCATCATCTTTGGTCAGCATCTTAAGCCCAGGAATGGAACCATAGAGATGGTCACAGAGATGACCACAGAGATGACCATACTGTTTATTTTCTTCTTACCATGAGGATTTCATCTTCCCAAGTTCTGCATTACGGCTTAGCACAGCAGGGCAGGACAGAACAAGTAACTACTCAAGTAATGTGACTGTTTCACTGTAATGATATTAAGTTGTCAGGCTACTATACCATATATACAAAACCTAAACTCACTGGGTACAAATCTCAAAACTGCTAGAAGATACATGCTATTAAAACACTGTGAGAAGATAGGAATTTTTCTCAGAACTGTGTATTTTCAAGAAGATTTTTTGCAAAGAAATAACTTTCAAACTAAACTTTATTAAATTTAGTGTTTGAATACTTTTTCCCTTTGGTAAAGACCTTTTATCCATTAATGCTGGAAAATAGCCCTTCATGGGATTCATTCCAAATCAAATTTAGGAGAGAAGCAGGGATAGTGTGTTCACAGACACATATGTGCAATTAAATGAGTACATGCTCTCGTAACAAAGAGCCAACTCAATTACCTCCCAAGTATAACGCTTACAGAGAGGCAGATGTGATCTTTATTCCAGAAGGTTTACCGAGCAAACATGAGAGAAAGAATGTGGAAGAAATTTATGTGAAAGCAAATACTTCATACCTTATAAAATCCCCATTGGCTGATTACAAAAATCTCTTGGAAATGCCAATTAGTCAGGTGTCTCTTTGTCCTTTTTAATTCTCCTACCCTTATTAAATCAATATCTCAGACAACTTAATGGCTCCCTAAAGTCTAGGTCAAATAGAGAAGCAAGAAGAGGTAGAATGAAAGGCTCTGCTTAATTTTGTGCCGTGATCTAACTGTGGGTGAAGAGAGAAGGAATAATTTAGCTTGATTAAATAACTAAATACACAGTACCATGAAAGGTAAATTGACCTTCACTCACACAACTGTCAAGGCAAGCCCTGACCAAAACCCATTACCACTGCTGGTTGGAAGTTGTGACAAATTCTCTTTAGAGGCAGTTCATTTTTTCTGCCCTACATACTGGGAGTCCTATCTCCTCTCTGACAACACCCTCTGAAATCCTGAAGAGCTTCAAGGATGAGTTATAAGCCCACTATACCCAAAGTACCTTCCATAGGCAAGACAAGGCTGTCCTGCCAACAAATCTCTTTTTGCCTGAACCCTTTCCAGCAGGTGCATGAAATCTGCTCTCGTCAGGGGCACTCGTTGTAGACCTTTCTGGGGTTCAGAGATACAGAAGAAAGGGTATAGTTCAGCATGCGGTTACTATGGAATAAGATACCTTCCTTACAGAGAAAATGGCAGGGATAGAATAAAAATGTTCTGGCTGGGGAGGCTAATATGAGGAGTATCAATCATTTTTACAAGTTTGGAAGAACGGAGTCTGAACTGGAATGAGTGGATATAGTTCCACTAACACTGAGAGAGATGCTACCACTTTAAATCAGCTGAAGACCTGGCTATAAATTATGAGCCACTTCACCCTTCTAAAATGAGCGTGGTAGGTCCAGCTAAGAACTGAATTATTTCCTGAATGTGCCTGTTAGTCTTACTTGATTAGATAGGATTTTAGAGCAACAAATCTCCTAAATTAAACACTTCAGTTTGGTATCTAAAGAGGGGTGAGATGAATTTCAATCTAAATCATACTAAATCCTTGCTTCCCATCCCCTCAAGACTGCTTACATTCTTCCTAAGAAAGCAGAGCTTGCCCAGCTCAAAGAGCAGTGTCTTTAGGAACAGAAATACGTGCAAATACTTTGATAGCCACATTTTTAAAAAGATGGGTAAATACATAAAATGTGCCCATGCATTTCTGAAAGCAATATCCAGTGTGCTTCAGAGTAATATGAGATGAAAATGTTTAGAAGGGCCAGGAGAACACAAAGTGGGACGATGGTAATCTTTATCTTAATTTTTATCTTAGGATTCTCTATCAACCAAAAGCATAGAGGGAAAGCACAGGCCATTATCATAGTGAAAAGGCAGAGAATGGGCCAGAGAGATACAGTAAATACGGAAAATCTTTACATTCATTTCACAGGAGATCAGCCAGTTCAGCTGAGCCAAAGTACAGACAAGGACAAAGATAGGAAGAGACTGAAATATGACTGGAGTAGGAATTATGACTCTGCACATTTCTTTGCCTGGACAGCACATGCTACAGCACCACTAATCACAAAAATCAAAGCAGAGCTGCTGGCAAAGAGGTGATCTATTCCATTTTTCTATTCCATCACAGTGTTCCTGTAGCATAAATTAAATACAGTCATCCTTGGTTTAAAAATGAATGAAACAAGATTCAAAGTAAGCCGGGCTGCATTTTGAAAGGTTGACTAAATACTACAGAAAGCAATCCATACCAAAAGGGGCCACAAGGAATCCAGGGCGTAGCTTTGGTGTGTTGTGTTGGTTTGTTCGCCTGCCCAAAAAAAAAAAAAAAAAAAGGAATAATCATAGGAAATATTCAGCTAAAATAGTTTCATTTCCAACTGATGCAAAACAATTCTTTTTTCTCCCCAGTAGCATCATTTTACAATTAAATGGCTGAACAGAAGGGCACCCTTATTAGGCTAGTGAAATGCTTTTGTTCAGCAATGATTTAACTAGCTAAATTATTTCTTAAACTGCTGAAATGAAAAATTTGCGCTGAAAATTAACTTAAATCCAAATGTTTCACTTACTTAGACAATGGTAACATAAATTTGTGTTTAAATGACTAGAAACTAATTTCATGGATGTACATGGATGTACCCATTTACCAAACCAGAGTATCTTGTAATACAAAATACATATTTTCACTAGGAATATTAAAAAAAGTAGGAATATCTACCATATTTGAGCAAGCAATTATGTTTTTGATAAATAACTGCTTGTTGCCATTTTTATCTGCATGACTTCAGTCTGACTTGCATATTATCTGGAAAGCTATGTAGCAAAAGGACTTGATTAACAGTTTTCATTTTACATGGATGGATGTGGCTGATTGACATCTAGTGTAATTCCATGATGTCCAACACTGGATTCACTTGGTACATCTCCTAGTGTCTGCATGCTGGTGACATGGACAACAAGGAAATACGCACCTCTACTTCTCAATAAGAAAACAAAAAATTCTTAAAATGCCTGTACTCCTCATTTGGCTTCAGTATTTACATCCCAACTCAAAGTAGTGTTTCAGCTGCCAAATTAAAACCCTACACCTGCACAGTACTAACACAGAAAGGCTACACACCTTAAGGGGATCCATCTCCATGGCAGAGTCTCCTGGATGCGGGCCATTGCTTATATTTTACCACAGCACAAAAATTCCTGAATTCCTCTGCTTTGTCTTCTAAGAGTGGTAGCATTAGATGACTCATTTCAACTCAAACCTAACAAGTCATTTTCCGTCATCTATTGAGTATGCACCCACAAGAAGAAGCAAAAATGCAACTGTGTTTGCTTTGAGCTAATCAGTCATGCTGACATTTGCTTGGCCATAATCCTGATTTTGTTAATAAGCCATTTAGGTGAATCTGTCCTGTGCAAGACTATGCCTCACTGCACCTCTGAAGACTGATGAATGCATTTTGGAAGCCAGTAATGTTTTAGGATAAGCCCACCTTGGAACTCCAGTAATTTTCCAATAAATGGAGTCCATGAATGAGCTCATGAACCTCCAGTATGAAGACCAACTTTATCTCTGGGGTCAAAGTCAGCCACTGGGCAAGGTTCCAAGCAGGAAAACAAAGCTACCTCCTCCTTCTCCAAGACATTTTTCTGAATCTATGCTGCTGCTTAAAAAATAGTTCACTCTTTGATGCAAACCCTTGGAAATACTGCAGTTATTTAATTATTCTGCTTCTTGTCTCCTGGTAATTCTCCTATATCCTTGCTACAGCATTGATTCATATTTCTGAAGGCCAAAGCAGACCAGACTGATCATCTGGTCTGGCCTCTTGCATAACACATACCACAGCATTTCATCCTGGGATATCTGAATCAAGCCTTCTACCTTGTGCAAGATCCAGGGCATCTTAACTTTGTCTCCAAGTGCCGTAGAATTTACCACATCCTCAGATAGCTGTTACAGACATTTGTTACCTTTGTGGTTAAGAAATTCAAATTTCATTTCCAGCTTGAATTTCTCTAACTTCACCTTCCAAACCTTGCATCTTGTTGCACTCAAAGCTGCTGTCTGAAGATCCCATTGGTGTTGTCATTTACCCCATACCAGGACTGCTAGCTGAGACCCAGGAGGCTTCTCTGTCTCTTCTTCAGATAAACTCACCACCTGGAGCACCTCACATGTCCAGCTGTCAGAAGCGGATTTAACACCAAATTCACTCTGGTAATTCTTCTCTGACACTTCTGCAGGCTCTCAAGCATTCAGCCTGAGAACAGAGACCAGAGCAAGAGGCAGCAGGACTGGACGGAGTGGGGCACATCCACTGCTGACCAGGACTCCGGGGCTAACACAGTCCAGCCTCTGCTATCTGGCCTTGGCGTGCTGAGACCTCGTGCCACAGCTGCTTGTCCACCTGCCTGACAGCGCTTTGTCATCACTTCGCAGGACACACTGCTTCCTCGCTCGGTACACAGTGTTCACAGTCTTTAGTCCTTGTCTGCGTAATCTCTGTCTCCTCCTCTCAGAAGGGCCATTTTACGCACTGCCAGGCTTCCTGAACAATGCGCATAATGTCACTCCGGCTATGCCATTTGCTATTTATTCCTTCAGGAAATGCTGCATCACCTGGAAACTTTGCGTTTTCCATCTTACAAAAAAAATAAAGTTTGCAGCTAATGAATTCTTTGCTTCTATCAGCTTCCTTATGTCCTTGAGAGACGCCAGCTGCAAACTGGACTCCAAAGAGAGACTTCTCAAACAGCCCATATTCACTGTCTCTGGGGCTGCTACAGTCACTAGGATGATATTAGTATTCAGCCTTTTCAGAGGGAGGACATATACGAATATGCTGACATTACAGATGAACTGTTAAGCAGTTTGACAGTAACTGTATTCATACCCAGATATTCAGTTTTGTTTCTTTTGTCCTGCAGTGTGGCACAACTGGAGCTGTGGCCACTGTGAGTGCAAAATAATTCGCTTCATGAAAAGTGAGAGCAATGGAGTCTTCTTTTTCTTTTGACATCCTCCCGGCCTGGGAATGCATTCCCTGCTAGGTGCTGGAGAATCAGCTCAATCTGCAGTTTGTCCTCCAGCTGAGGCACTAACAGCGACTCTCGCTCCAAGCCAGATTCCTACTTTCCAGAAACTCCCAAGACCTTAGCAACTTTATCCTTGAGCTAATTTGGCTGAAATTAGCCAGCCACTTCAAAAGTTTCTGAGTGGAGGAGGAATGACATGTCGGCAGACAGACAGACACTTATGCAGATGTGGGCAGTCAGACAGACACTGAGGCAGATGGGCAGTCGCAGGCTGAAAAGGAGGACAGAGAATTCAGTTGCGTTATGAGAATTTACTCTCGGTGTCCTCACCAAGATCTTTTTCTCCTCTTCCCTACAAAATTTGCTGTTCATATTCACTGCTTGCTCATCCTTAATGTACACTGAGACAGATTTTAGCCACTAGCTTTTAGGAGGCATTTGCCTGAGAAATTTTTCCTCCTATCTCTCCCTATTCACGGTAACTTTGTGCTGTAGTAGCCACAGAGGAAAGCTGAGAAAAGTGACTACTGAGTGTACTCAGCCTCCATCTGCTGCTCTCAGCAAGTCCCAGGAAAGTACTGACAGATTTAATATGCTCTGAAAGGCCACTGAAATCTGCGAGATTCATCTGAAGCAGCCCACATCCTCTGAGCCTACCCAGCCAGGAAGCATCCCTTGGGCCTTATTCAGGACCGTGTCCTGATGCACAAGGCTGCGACCGCTGTGGTGTGCCAACATCAGCATCGGTGGAGAAAGCCCCAGGCTGCCCCTGAGCTGCCCCGTGCTCTGCGGAAAGAGGGGCAGTGATCTCAGCACAGGCAGAGCTTCACCTCATGTTCCCTGCTCCAAAACTGTTTCTGTGCTCTGGTGGTTTTCTGTGTTCTGCCTCTGACCAAGGCTCCCTTGGTGGTGTGAGCTGCACCGAGTTCAGGCTGGGGTCACCCTGGGGGATCTGTCTCTCCCTTTCTGGTTGAGCTGTGGACACTGGGATAGCAAGGGCAGACACTGCAGGAGCTGAAATGGGAGGCAGAGTAACAAACTCCATTAGGTGCCAGGTTTGCTTTAAGAGGATAGTTATTGCAGTTTGAGCACTGTGAGCACAAACCAGACTCGTGCTCCAGGAGTATTGCACAAGGCCTCCTCTATCAGCCCAGTGCAAATTTGCCACTCTCAAGGGAAAATTGAAAGGGTCCAAGGCAGCAGAGAGCCTGTTTGCAAGCTACAGAAATAGCAGGAGGCTGATGTCTAGACTCAGGAAAGGAAATTCCTGTCCCTGTTTAGAAGAGCAACACACGTACACATACAAATAAAAAACAGGAACTGCTGTAGTCTTTGATAGTAGCCCATGGGAAATAGCAGAATTTGGTGGAAGAAGAAAACAAGACATCCACTTTGACGTAACCATCAGGCCTATTAGGAAGCAGAGTGCCTTGACAGACAAGTCTCAGAGAAACCAAGCCCAGCAGAGCAAGCCCAGCACAGACCTGCCTCCATAACCCGTACTGGGGATGAGGCTCTCAGAGAGGCCACAGACACGTCAAACAGCTTGAGATCTCTAAATAGGGCTCTAAAAGGTTGCTGGTTGTCAGCGTCATATTGGCTGTGACGCATATTTGGAGCCGTTAGGGCTCCTATCTTTTGGCCTGGGAGCCCATCTGTGTTTAGATACATTAATCTTTCTTTGAAAAGGGGAGAGGGTGATATGTGCATAGCCACAAGCCCCTGCAAAGCTCCTGGCCCAGACGCATTTATCACATTATAGAGACCTGTAGAAGTGCCAGGTTTGCTGAGTACTGTGTAATGCGGTTCCAACCACAGAGACTTTGTTTTTCCACCATGATGAGGACCACACTCTCCCTTATCCAAAATAAATAAATAAATAAATGGAGAAGGTCAGAGGGCTGCAAATCATACTGACCCACTTCTTTAATTAATAGCAATACAAGCAAATTTTTCCTAAGATATTTGCTATTAGACTGAAGGGCACCTTGCTCCATTTAGCAAAGACCAGAACAGATTCACGAAGACTTGCCAGGCCTCAGACATTATGTGATCTGAATGCAATTTCTCCACCCAGGCAATAAACACTCTATTCTTATTAATTTCATAAGAGGTTAATAGGGAGGGAGGGAAAGAGGAAGGAGGCAAGGGAGGAAATGCCCTTTGACCAAACAAAATGCCAGATCTCAGCAAATTGTTATAATACAGTATGCTGAAACGAAAGTTGAACTTGTCTTTTAATTTCACAGTGAACCCAGCCGTAGGACTGGAAAACAGAATTTCTGTTCCACTGGCCTGCACGACAACATCAGACAACTAAGGCAGGAAATGAATAAGAAATTACCAATGAAGTGGCAGGGAAATCTAAAATAAAACTTAAAAAAAAATAGGAATAGAGCTGGGACAAGAACTCTGCCCCTGTAACTCACAAAGCTGCCTACTGGCATACTCACAGCAGGGTCAGCTCATTGGCTTGCTGGACCCACTCCGAAGATCCTCGTGTGGGAGCCCTCTCCCATGGACAACTCCTGCGTTCCCAGGCTCCCAGGCAGCCCTCTGTCATGGACAGCTCCAGGCTTGTAGGTGAGCGCAGCCCTGAGCGCAGGAGCGCGCAGCCTGGCACACGCCAGGGCTTGGAGCGCCCTCAGTGAGGCCGGTCCCCAGGAATCCATCTAAACAGCCCCGCAGCCCCCGACGTGGCAAATTGTGCTCTCCACAATCTATTTCTATACGGGCCTCATGTCAAAGAGCAGATCAAGGGCAAGTTGCTCCAAGCATGTATCCAAGCAACCTTGCCATAAGCATTTCTCTTGTGCTGTTTCACCCTCTTCACAGCTTCTCAACAGAGCAATACTCCAAATTTTAGAGACACCAAGAGGGTCAGGAGTTAGAAAGGACTACTCTTTACCTATACCACCAAGTCTCTTATTACAAAGCGTGTTCCTAAACTGCCACATTCATGGAAGTTTAGACAGCAAATCTGGAAGCACATGGGAGACAGACTAACATGGGAGTATTACAAAGAAAATCTTCCACACAGAAGGTAACTTTTAGAGGAAATATGATATTTAATACTGTTTGACAAGTAAAAGGCTTAAATAGGATGTATGTGACAGTCCTTAATGTATTGTAAGATTGCAGGAAAATTAGAGCTTGGTGGCTGATCTTTTAAATACAGATAAGGCTTGAGATTCCATGGGGAAAAATAAAAATGTTGCTATACTCCAATAAAAGCCCTATTAAACGAACGTGTCCTGCAGTAAATAATTAGATTCTTCCGCAGGGAAGCTGGTGATGTGCAGTGAGGGGTCCTACAAGGTAATGGATTTGTTCACACCGTGAGTACATCACTGGTTTTAAAGAGAAGTGACTCATGGCAAAGACAGTCCATGCTTGCTTCTCACATCACCTTTCCAGTCAAGAGAACAGCAGATCACTGCTGTCCTACCTTACCTTGCCCTGTTGCAATTGCCTTTTTTCTACAAAAAACTTTGAAAATTTCCCAAGTACTCAGCAATGCTCCTACTTTACCAGTGGAGGAGGCAGAAAGGAAGCTGAGTGTGAATTTCATCCAGTCATATCCATTATAACACAAGCTGTACATATCTCAGTCTTGCCCATCATTTGCCTCTTGCATGAGATCTCATGAGGACAAAAATCACATTGTTCAAGGCAAGTTTTTTGTTTCACAGTGTGGGTTACTCTGTGAAATATGATGCCTATGCAATACAGAAAGGGAGCCTAGGAGATCCTGCTATTCCTCCTGACCCTAAATTCTGCTACACCCTGCACCTCTGAGTACATCTGTATGAGACAAAGACTGAAGTGTGGAGAGAAATTCAAAGTGGTTCAACCACTGAAAACATCCACATTTTCTCCCAGTAAAAACAGTTACTAGTACACAGAGAGCAAACTCTATAAATGATCATTAGTACAGGACAGTCTGTTCCCCTTTTGTGCAGCACCTAAACTTTCTCTCTGTGGGAGAGGCTTACCTAATAATCCCATTTGCCACAACTGCACTCTTCACTGATGAAGAGATATGCAAGAGGGTTTTGAAATACCATAAGCCTCTCATACCTTCTTGGAACGTATTCCTAGAAGCAGATAACTTACACTTCTTGCCAAAACTTTGTCCAACATGAAGATCATTCAGTTGGTGCTAAAATTCACTGCTTAACAGGGCTTTTCTCCTGCCCTGAGGTAGCTCCTCACCAGATTTTTCCCCCTTTTTTGTAAGACAAATGAGGTCACCAGCACTAAAGCAAACACTGACCCCAGAAAAAATGCATTTCACATCGGTCCATATTTCCTCCTCCTTGTTAGTTCTGCTCACGTAGGTTACAGTGGCTATTGAATAATTGCACAACTCTACAGACACAGACTAATTGAGAGCTTACAGAAATCTGTCAGAATTTTTTTTTTCTAGTGCCTTGGGCCCGTATCACATCTTATTTAATTATAGACTGCTTGGAAAATTTGAAACCAGCTAGCAAGGAGAAAGTGAGAATGCACCTGGATAAAGAAACACGTAAATCTGTGTAGATTTTCTTCATTCTGTTCTTCCACCATGTTCATTTGTTAATGGCTAAAATATTTTTCGTAGTCACAGGAATTTCACATTCTGTTGCTTAATTTTGTTTTAACTATATGGTATAGCCAGGTGGTGAACCAATAACATTTTTCACCTCAGTTGACACAATTAAACACTATGATTTTCAACCACCAAGAAAAGTTGGCTGGCTGAGTAAGGGCAGTTTGACAACTGAGATATTTATGTATGGCCAAGATGAGATAGTGCCCTATATTTTAAACAGTTCAAGTAAGAGGAGAAAAATGTAAAATTGGTTCCTAGATAATAATGCCTAATCTTTGTTTTTATGGCGCACTGCTGTGCAATTAAGGCTGGCTCATGAAAGCTGTGCTTGAGCACACTTAAATTGCTGAATGGCTTGTAGATGGCAGGAAGGAAAATAAATATTCTACTGTTTATACTTTCTGAATTAAAAACTTTGAGATAAACAGTGTGTCAGGCTGACAGGTGTGACTTCTTTAGTCTTGGCTTGATTAATTTTTTCATTCACAGCTGAGGCTGATTGCCTAAAACTGTTGATGGAAAAAAAAACACTGTCCAAATTTTGATAGGAATATGAATGTCTGGGTCTTAGAAAGATCTGAGTTCTGTGCGAAGAATTGCAGACACTCCGTTATGCAGACCTGGGGAAAAGACTGTACTGCAGCTATGTTATATTGCACCAGTGTTTCACTCAAGGTTTGGCAAGGTAAGGGCATCAGGTACAAGAGAATGCACATTTGGAATGCAAGCTGGCGAGGGAAGTTAAGAACAGCAAGAAAAACTTTTTCAAATATATCAGCAGAAGGAAGACTAGGGGAAATGTGGGTCCCCTAGTGAATGGGATGGGCACCCTGGTTATGAACAACACAGAAAAAGCAGAGTTGCTGAATGCCTGCTTTGCTTTGGTGTTTACCAAGGGCAGCCCTGTAGAGTCCCAGGGCCTAGAGACGAGAGAAGAAGCCGGGAGAGAGGAAGACTTGCCCTGGGTAGAGGAAGATTGGGTAAGAGATCACCTAAGGAAACTTGATACCCACAGATCCATGGGCCCTGATGGGATGCACTCCAGAGTGCTGCGGGAGCTGGCAGAGATCGTAGCCAAGCCACTCCATCATCTTCGAAAGATCCTGGAGAACGAGGAAGGTGCCAGAGGACTGGAAGAAGGCCAATGTCACACCAGTCTTCAAAAAAGACAAGAAGGAGGATCCGGGCAACTACAGGCCAGTCAGCCTCACCTCCGTCCCCGGAAAAGTGATGAACGGCTCATACTGGGCGTTCTCTCTAGGCACATGGAGAACAAGAAGGTGCTCAAGACTAGTCAGCATGGATTCACGAAAGGGAACTCATGCTTGACTAACCTGATAGCCTTCTATGATGGGATGACCAGCTGGATAGATGAGGGGAGAGCGGTGGATGTCATCTACCTTGACTTCATCAAGGCTTTTGACACCATCCCTCACAACATCCTCCTGGACAAGCTCTGGAGGTGTGGGCTGGATGAGTGGACGGTGAGGTGGATTGGGAACTGGCTGGATGGCAGAGCTCAGAGGGTGGTGATCAGCGGTGCAGAGTCTAGTTGGAGGCCCGTGTTGAGCGATGTCCCCCAGGGGTCAGTCCTCGGTCCAGTCCTGTTCAATTTATTCATCAACGATCTGGAGGAAGGCACAGAGTGCTCCCTCAGCAAGTTTGCAGATGATACGAAGCTGGGAGGAGTAGCGGATACTCCAGAGGGCTGTGCTGCCATCCAGAGGGACCTGGACAGACTGGACAACTGGGCAGAGAGAAACCTCATGAAATTCAACAAGGCCAAGTGCACGGTCCTTGCACGGGGAGAAACAACCCCAGACACCAGTACAGGCTGGGGACCGACCTGCTGGAGAGCAGCTCTGCTGAGAAGGATCTGAGCGTCATGGTGGACGACAGGTTGACCATGAGGCAGCAGTGTGCCCTTGTGGCCAAGAAGGCCAATGGGATCCTGGGGTGCATTAAGAGGAAGTGAGGGAGAGGTGATCCTGCCCCTCTACTCAGCCCTGGTGAGGCCACATCTGGAGCACTGTGTCCAGTTCTGGGCCCCACAGTACAAGAGGGATGTGGAGCTGCTGGAGAGAGTCCAGCGCAGGGCCACGAGGATGATCAGGGGCCTGGAACATCTGCCCTATGAGGAGAGGCTGAGGGAGCTGGGTCTGTTCAGTCTGGAGAAGAGAAGGCTGAGAGGGGACCTGATCAGCGTATATAAGTACCTCAAGGGAGGCAGTGAGGAGGATGGGGCCGGACTCTTTTCAGTGGTGGCCACTGACAGAACAAGAGGAAATGGCCATAAACTGAAGCACCAAAAGTTCCACAGGAACTTAAGGAAAAATTGTTCGACAGTGAGGGTGACAGAGCCCTGGCACAGGCTGCCCAGAGAGGCTGTGGAGTCTCCTTCTCTGGAGATCTTCAAGACCCGCTTGGATGCAGTCCTGTGCCACGTGCTCAAGGTGTCCCTGCGTGAGCAGGGGGGTTGGACTGGATGACCTGTGGAGGTCCCTTGCAGCCTTAGGCATTCTATGATTCTATGATTCTTTGTGTTGTGTTAATCAAAAATGTTTCTTCGCTCTTCACTGCTTCCTGAGGGCTCTCTACTCCTCTGAACTGCTCAGATCTTTGGGCAGACAACCCCAGGGATCTATTTTTCGTTCCCTAGCACTGTGGGTTTTTCTCACACCACACTCTGGACCACTGACTAGCCACTACTGAGACAAAGATCAAACTAAAAAATTCCTGTGATTCCTTTCTTGACACCCATTCATTGTGCCAATGGTATTTTTGCACTGCTGCACTGAAGAAACAGCAGCAACACCATGATTGAAGCATTCATTAGTACAGGCAGAATCAAGCATTTATATTTTCACATTGCACAGCTACTTGGGTCCAGTTCTGAAGGTCTGAAGGCATTTTATAGCAGGCTGCCCAGACACCTATCTCTGTGATACATGGCGAGCAGAAAGATTTTTCAGTGGGTTCATCTGAGTACATAATTTTCCATAAGTGATACCACACCATTCTGAATTTGTCAGTTTCCTCAATTGCGAAAATGTTGTTCACTTCTTTGTAGAGCTACTACTATAAAGCAAACAGCAGGATTATTAATAGCATCTTTTCCTAGCTGGTTGTGTTTGGATACTCCAGGTTTCTCCAATGTTTGGGTCAGCCCTGGTCCAAGGTAGACTGAAAAGCAGATGTAAAGAAATGTATTTGCATCAAATGCAGTCAGGAGAAAACAGCAAGCAGGGATCATCTTCATAAACAACTTCATGTTGTAGAAGAAAAGTTGCAATTTTCAGGCTTACCAAATGAGAAAAAGGCTTGCTGAGCCCCTGCCAGTACATGGAAATTCCAAGAACAACAATTTAATCCAATAAGATCCAATAAGGCATTGAGATTGAGAACTAGAGAAACAAATTGTGTTCATACTCCATGAAAATACAGAGCAATTGTAAGTCCTATAAACTCCCCAAGATTATCTTTCCTGTCCAAGAAAATCACTTCTGTCTCATATGGCTTGAATTTAAACCAACCAGCTTAAATCCTGGCCCTTAGCTCAGTCACTGAGAAAATAAAGAGAAGGTAAGTTCCAAGTTCAAAGAGCAGCAGTGGGGCAGGGCTCTCTCATGAGCACAGGGATGGCACGGTAGGCTGATATAGACCCCTGCCCCAGTATTCCCACACAGGGCTTATGCTGTTTTGGGCATTATTCTAAAATGGTACCTTAAAAAGCTGTACCAGCAGGAACCAAAGGAGGAACCCTCCTCTACACAAGGTTTCCAAAGAGATGTCATGATGCAGAAGGCTTGGTCAGTGGCCACAGGTGGATTCATGATGAGCTACAAGATACCAGGCTGCATCCACAGGTATCTGTGAGCAGAACAAGCAATTAATATCAAACCTTTGGAGAAGGGAAGGAAGGTGTCAGGATGGCCAAGTGTTCTAAGGTGCCAGACTCAAGGATATTTCTAACCTTTCACTACTCTCCTGTAAAGCATCTCTTTTGAAAGTAAGTTTATCTTATGTAAAACTTTCTACTACAGATTAATGCTCTTCCTCACCTTCTCAGGCATAGATCATTTCAAGGTTTTCAGAATAATTATTTCCATGGCCCTTTCCCGCCTCTGGAACAGCTGATTTATATGGTGATGGCAAGACTGTACTACATCAGGAGGCCTAACACAAAGGGAAAGATGTAAATCGACCCTAAACCATTTATCATTTTTAGTTGGTAAATTATAAACATTGCTAAGGAAAGGCAAATACCCTGGAATGCGCTGAGAATCACTTAAATGAAAAACAATGGGAAAATCAGGTCTAGCCTATGACTAAACTGCACAGGAGTCTAGACCACACAGACACCCACAGAGACGCACACAAATACACAAAACAGTTAAAAGTTAAAGAGCAAATATGGGGGGTTTTACTTATGGGTGATAACTGAGAAGATCAGTTGCCCCAGGTGAGTGCATTTCTACTTGGAAGAGTGAGTTTATAAAAAATCTGCTTCCTGTGTGCATTGAGGACCTACCCTGCCTGCTTTCTTCTGCCACACTATATCTTTGTTTTTGCTGCACTAAAGAGCCAATAGAGCCATGAGAGTAAGCTCCAGAATGCAAAGACGTGACCCGCAGGCTCCCTTTGCTGGTTGTAATGCTCCACCAGCACAGCTGATGGGGTTTGCAATAAATATAGGGAATGGTGCGGAAATCCTTTTGCTTCCTCCATTTACCACATGTAATCTGGGCTCAGAAATACACAGTTTATGCTGTTCTACATTGCTGTTTTTTTCCAAATGTCCAGTCCACAGCACAATACAACAGACCTACATAGCATAGAAAGATGCACTTTTTCGCTCACTTTTTTTTAAGAGTAAGCTCTACTGTCTTATCCAGCTTATTCTCAGAATGAATCTATGTAATGTCCAATTTTATTTGTTTGCTTTTTTCCTTAAAACCTGCAAAATAAGCAACCAGGATGAAAGAGAGAAGTGTGTTTCTGTTATGTGGATATGTCATGCCCTGTATTTACTTGCAAGGAATACTCAAAAAATGTTTAAGTCCAGTTCAAAGGTCCATACCACAAGAAATGAAATCACCGTATTAGTTACATTTCCCAACTGGAAAAATATTAGATAGAGAAGGGTGCCCAGAGAGGGAGAGAAGTGAGGACGGTGTTTTGCTCTGCAGAGCCAGGGAGCAGCCAGCTGAGCTGAGCCGAGAGGAGCGCCGCGGCCGGGCAAGCGGCACGGCTGGCGCTGCTGCTGCTTTCCTCCTGCCATAAGGGCGTCTCCAGAACGCCTGAGAGCAAAACTTGGCAAACAACACGGGAGCTGGATGGAAAGGGAGAAGCACTGATTGCGGATTAGAAAGGATCCAGAAATAAAAACTAATTTCTCCCTTGCAAAACAGGATGAGCGAGGATACCAGTAAATATCAACAGTGCAATACTGCCGCTCCCTCCCCCATTCCCGTTCGCTTGCACTGGCCTCCTCACCATTTATCAGAAGGAAGAGGCAGCGGTTTTATTTACAGAGTGATATAAATAACAAAACCAGAAATGAGGAGCGCGATGCACCAGCTCTGCAGTGGTGCCAGGAGCAAGGCGGCCGGCGGTCAGGCACGCTCCCCTATCTAGTGACAGCGCAGCCATCCCGATCCAGCGCGGCGCTTCCAAGGGCTGCAGCCACCCACCGCTGGTGCCGGCCCGGAACACGACCTTCTCCTCCATAAATAACAGCACTCCATCCAAGTGTTATTATTAAATTCTTTCATGTGTGATGCAAGCTGTCCCCGGGAATAAATAGTCTGGTACATGATTAGGAGGGATAGTTTTGTAGAGAGACATTTTAAAGAAAACACTGCCCATGCTGGATTAGTCTTGGGCTAATTCAGAGAAAACTAAGAAACAGCACACACTTTTTGAAAGTGGCACCTTAAATATCCCATCATGTGGCCATTTGTATTTGTTTCTCTATAGTGAAAAGGTCACAAAATGGTGTCAGCTTCACCAAAATCTCACCAAGTGTCCAGTCAGAGCTGACTTGCAGAGCAGGCGCAGTAAATACTTTCTGTAATCCCATCAGGTCAGCGCAAGGACTGCTCTCCCATAAGACACAAAAGTGTAAGTTTGCCGAAGTGCTGGTTTGCAATCCAAAGCAACACTCAGACAGAAACCATCTTAAAATAGAACTAAGGACCTAACTATATCTTCCTTGAATATTAATAGAATGCTACAGTCATTAAAAATAGATCTTTCAAAGAAGGAGAGAGAGAAGCGGGGGGAAAAAATGATTTTTCAAGGTTTTAAGCCTCTGGGTTCTCTCCCCCATGCAGTGTTAGTGTTCAAACTCTTTACCTACGTGTGCTGCTCCTCCCAGGAAGCCACATATTAACCTGCTCAGACAGTGGAGATACAGCGAAGTCTGCATCCATGTGCAGAAAAGATGTCAAATCATATCTTAGTATCTGGGGAGCAAGAAGGGGTTTGTGCTTTCTGAAAAAGAGGCCCAAATCACATTGGCCACCATCATACCTGTCTTTTCCAACTTCCTGTCCTTTAGGGGGATTTAGACAGCAAGAAGCATCTCTAGGGCTTTTTATGTAACACACTGTTACATGCTTTGCTCTCTCTTTTCTCCCAGGGAGAGGCAAAAGGCTGGGCAGGGAGAAGAGGAAAAGTATTTGGTATTTAAGTCAAAATACTTTTAAAATATTCAGGTTCTCCTTTGTGCTACTAAAACAAGTCACTAAGCTCATTTCTAGTTTACCCATGGGTAATGACTCCCTAATTGATTTCTCCTTGATGTCCCCTTGCACTAACATAAGAGGGGAAGAAGCCTTGTACAAAGTAGTGCCCATGTTAAGGGACAGTCTTCCTTTTACTTTGAGTCCTCTTACTTCCCATGACACCTTTACTGCATCCCCAGATTGCTTTCAGGAGAGAAGGAACAAGAATGGCACCAAGGGGCAGATACTGCTATGGCAATGCATTATTGGAAGATGTTCAGGTAGCACCATCTCCAGGGCCTATACAGAGCAGAGTAGTAAGAGAACATATTCTCTTACCACATTGCTCTTTTCATAGGGCCTGGTGAGTTGTATAATATCTTGGGCTATAAACTGTGCTAGCACAGACATTTGCTAAAGAAAAATCAAGAAAAGAGCAGCTGTGTAAAGAATAAACAACGCAAACTTTATCATCTCTGTTTTTTCCTCCACTCACATTCTGTTTATTCACACAACTACTTTATTTTATTGGTAACTGTGATGCTCAGCTGGTCTCAATCTATACAAATTCTCTTCTTCCAATGGCTTTGTGGTGATCTGCGCCAGCTACAGATCAAGCCCTACATGTAGGAGACATACTGCATTTCCTGTCTTCTGGCCCTTGATCTGGGCCTGGTTATTACTCATCGGAGGTTTGCCAGGGATGGCCTGCTTCCCACATAGCAGCTTTGAAGTCAGGATGGGTAACTGCTTCAGGGAAGATGCTTCACACGCGTCCCTGGTCCTTGTCCTCTCTGTCACATGCATCTTTCACCTTATCAGTTGCTCAGCACCATGTCCATAAATCTTCAGGGAGACGTTCTTCAAGACTCCACAGAGGCAGTTCAGCCTGTTTATGCAGTGGCAATCGACAGGGAAAGCAGCAGCCAAAAAACAAGAAACCCTCTTCCCTTCAGGTGGCCTGCTCTTTATTGACTGTGGAGCAAAGTATCTGAAAACCAGCTGTCCTGCCAAAGAGGACAGAAGAGTTTCTCGTGGGCAGCATGAATGTTTTATTTATTTATTTTACTTATTTACCACACTCCACTCACTAGCATGATTTTCCTTAATCTTACAAATTGCCTGCCAAGGACACAGAGCATCTGGCTTTCTTCAGCAAATAAACTGTTTGCCATGTGTCTGCTGTCCAAAAAGACATGCTGCCCCTAAGTTACAGTCCTGAAAAGGACTCTGTCAACATGTTTTATCAACTAATAATAATAATAAAAAAACCTCCCATGTTTTTCTCACTGCTATTTATAAAATGTCTCCAGAAGCCAGACAGTGAATCAGCCTCCTTATCCAACTTTTGTTTCTACCAATGCAAATGTTCTTGGGTTTGTTTTTGGAGGCTTATTTAGGAACAGCTGGGCTGCTGGCATTCAGACTATGCCTTTATTTAAGGGGTTTTGTTCTGGTTTCTGAGTACAAAGACAGATTCAGAGATCATTCATGGACTTAAAGCTAAGCATATACTTAATTACTTTGCTGCACTGAGGCCTAAAGCATTTGCACTGAGGCAAAACAATACACAAACAGCCTTTCCAAACAAGCATATACCAACCTCCGGACAGGCCCAGTACTTGCAGAGCTGGTGCTGTGCTAGTAGAAAAGGTTATAAAATCCCACTAGTAAGGTCACATGAGTCAAAGTAACTAAGTGAATAAAGGAGAGACTGGGTGCATGCAATGTTCTTGCAGAAGGTAGAGGGGTGTGCGCCCACTAACGTGGTTGCTCATGGGTCCAGGAGAGAGAAGAGGTGTGGGATTTTAGTCTTGCAGCCCATCACACACACATATGGTGAAGGTGGAAGGAAAAAAGAAAAGCCCTAGTAAAGTGGCATGGTTTCCTCCTGCTTTGTCCACTGTCCTCCCACTGGGGCTGTGTGTGCCCAGCTTGGTAACTGCTCCCTCACACTAGGAGTGACTGTTCCCACTGCATTCTGCTGGGCCGCCGCAAGGACAAGCTCTGCCATAAATTCACCCTAGACCTCCTGAACTGCGTGCACTAGTGTAGCAAGACCCGTTGCTAAGTTTTATGAAATGCCGTACAAGGATCTGATCCAATCCACACTGAAGTCAAGGCAAAGACTCCCACAGACTTAAATGGGCATTAGATCAAGACCTCAGACTTGTAAACATCTTCAGGGCAGGAGCCATGGCTTTGTTATAATGCACAGTGTGCACTTAATGTGCTCTCTAAATAATAATAAATAAGAATTTGAAGGTAATTTGATGGGGAGGGAAGAGGGGGAGGAAGAGAAGTTTCTAAAGCTTTCCAAAGAACCTTGGTATTGAGCATACTAATGTATTCTACCAAAACTGTGTTAATCTCTTTAGATACCTTTGTACAAAGACTGTAAAATCCTAATTGGTTCTGTGGGCTGCAATCATTCTGCAGCAGCTATTCATTCCACTCCATAGTTCACCTTTCAAAAAATGAAATAAAAAGCCTATATGGTATTATTCCTTTGCACATAATTAATGGCTTGCTGCCATCCTTCACTGCACAAAATCTTTGAAACCTTTCCTGCTCCCCTTTGCGTGTTTTTCCCTCCAACATGAGACACAACTTGGGTTCAGAAGTCAACAAACTATCCATCACTTTCAGGGCCCTGCAAAGGAAGACAAATAAACAAGGGAATGAAAGGACAATGGAATCCTTACAATGCACCCAGTTTCCTGTGACTAATGAACTGATAGACATGAACAGGCTCTTGTGGTTCACACTCAAGGATGACTATAAAACCTTTTGACAGCTAAATGAGTTGGTTTTTTTTTTTCTCTTTACATAAAGATACTCATTTTTAGTACTGTTTCTTCCCTGTGAGTTCTGTCTGCCAGCTCCGAATGAGCAATCCACCAGTCCCTTCAGTCTTACTTAAATGCACAGGACTGTGGTCTTTATGTTTTGGTTGGGTGGCAGACTGTTCCTCTCCTGCTCCACAAAACCCTCAGGTTACAAACAACTTATTTCTTTGGAGCAGTCAGGTGGGATCAAGCACTACTCAGACACACTCAGATCCTCTTTGCTGGAGTTGGACTGAGCAGTGATTCCCCATCCTCCTGGCTCTTCAAAACCACCCACTGTGCCTCTGTAGTGCTCCCGGCCTCTGCCTCGAGCACCACAAGAACAGACCCCAGACTTCAACCTCAAATCTTGCATGGCACTTCAGGAAGCTCATGGGCACAAGCCAGGGCAGCCACATATCCGTTGCTTGCTGTCAAGGGAATATATATTTGTTTTACTGGGACTGTTATCACAGGATCTGACATTTTGCAAATGCTTCCTCTGAGATACACTATCAGTTTGCAAAAAGGGCTCCTTGAGTGCTCTCATCGGTTGTGTTCACAGATAACTTAAATTGACAACCAAAGTGAAGCACAGCGGACTATCAGCTTAGGAGAGACGCTGATCTTGGTGACACTCACTAGGAGTCTGGAAAACTCAGTTGGACTCCATTGAATTATTTGCCTTGCACAAATGTCACCGAGTTCAGACACGATCCCCAAAGGAGAGAGGATGCTTGCAGCTTTGTAAGCCTGACCCAGCCCAGATAGAAACCCTGGTGGGTGTCACAAGTCCTTTTCTCCCGCTCAGAGTCTGCTAGAACATTGCAGGGGCCGTTGTGTGTGAGTTGATCTCTCAGCACGCAGAAGTGCTCAGAAGGCTAAGAGTGATGCAAGAGGGATCACCAAATGGGAAGACAGACTTGTATTTCCTGAGGTCTCATAAGCCAGTCAGGGAAACTTTCCCTTGCTGACTGTGACCTGAGAAATCACAGTTACAATCACAGTCTTATCTGAGTTGAAAGAAAGGGTGTTTTCAAAAAGTCCAGTCCTCCTTTATGTTCCTTGCATCTCACTTCACAAGAGATAATCAAATGTTATCACTCTCACTCTCTATTTCTCCCTTTAACTAACCTGACTTTTCAATCAAACAGCAAGTTTAAATAGTGTACCAAAAATCTGTCCTCTAATCACTGTAGTAGAAGATGCTCTGTGGGCCAGTTCCCCAACTAGCCAACCTTTAGAACAGCCAGCAGAGCCGCAGCAGCTGAGAGACAGGCTCGATCAGAGTGGGCATTAGAAATGTTCAGCTTGTCACTGTCAGGCTCTTTGTTTTTGGAATAAATTGTATAAATTTAGCATTTAAAGATGTCACAAGATTCATCAAAAATGAGGTTACACAAAGTCAAAACTGGGTCCTTCAGTAACCAAAGCTCCATCTGAATTTCCCGTTAGGAAATTAAACATACAGTTAATCTCTACGTTCTTACAAGATGTTTTGTTGGAATTAGTTTCAAATACTTCATGCCTCCATTCTTCTTTATGGTCCCTGTTCCTGATCCAAACTAAATCTCCCTTGATCCATTATTGTTTTTCAACCTTTTCACCCAGTTTTCATCAATTCAGTGAGCCAATGGCTTTGTCAGGCGAAATCTCTCAAACCCAGGAAGGACTTTTTAGGTGAGAGAAAATTTTCTTTCACAAACATGATTTCTGCTATCTCATCTCGTTTGAGACATGACATTTGTCTTCTCACTTTTACAGCATAGTTCTTTAAATCATGACTGATTTTCTGACAGAACTCTCCTGATAACTGTACAAGGACTTGTTTCATCTGTCAGTTGAGTCACTACATTATTTGTCATTTTTATTTGCAATATCTCCCAAGCCCTAACCTGAATTCTTCTAAAGTCTTAATTTCTACTCTGTTGACCAGCCTTTACCCTCTGTCACCATTCTGTAAGTGTTGTCTGCTTAAATCAATATTTTATTTGCACTTATCCTTTCGTGTTTTAACCAGTGCAACATCTCTACTTAGGGTTATCCCTGAATAGCAAACTCTATCAAAGCAGACAGTTTGTTGTCACCCACAAATTAAAAACAGGATACTACCCTCAGGTAAACCCACCAGCTGCATGGTTGTCCTTAGAGCAATGGGGAATTCCTCTCTGCAAGGAAATACATGAGTAAAGGTTACTTTGAAGGAAGTCTTTGTGAAGTCACCTGGTGATATCCCACTCATGATGTTCCTAGGTAGGGTATGAGGCACAATTTGGTCTCCACAGAATGAATGATATGTGAAAGACAACAACATGTCTTCCTTCCTCTACCACACTGAGACAACTCCTTGAGACACTACAAGAGCGAAAGAGGAGGCTAGGAGAAGTTCTTGGCATCAACACCTACCTATTTTTTCAGTCATAGCTTCCTCTTCTACAAGATCCTAATCAGTAAGCAGAAGGATGAAGGGCAGAGTCTTTATTCCCTCAACAGATATAGGCACTCTTGTGATAAGCAGGGCGCAGATCCCTGCTCTGGAAAGCTCAAGGAAGGGAGAGAAAATGAGTGTATGGGAGAGAGAATGAGTGTATGAAAGTGAGATGTGTTGTTCGTGGTGCCGTAAGACATTTATGGCAAGACACAGAATTGGATTTTATCACTTGAATAATGACATTCAGCTATTTTAGCTTTCCACTCTGATGTCTGGGCCATTTTAACCATAGTTAGAATGAACTAGATGTCTGTAGCAAAGAAGCTGCACTAATGGATGTGACCTTGGCTCTTATGCACACACAGAGAAAGTGCTGGCTTTACTGTTTACTGATCACTCAACAGATTGTGAGCATGTTTCCTTTCAGCAAATAAATAAATTCAAATGTTTGCTTTCAGACAGACAGAGATCTATCCCAGCTCTTTGGTGAGTTATACGTAACACTTCCTAAAATGTAAATGTGCCATAAGGATGAAATGTTCAGGTAAAAGGCTAAGTATATGACTTGGGAAGGAAGAACATATCTTTCCAAGAGCATAATGATGGTCCTTCAGGAAGCTATTAAGAACTGAATCAAGGCAAGTACAACACAGCAGTTGCTGATTTAAAGGTTTCTCAAACAAGTTTAAATATCCAGCGTTTGTCATGTAACCCAGGCAGACCCAGAAATTTTCTAATGGCATATAGTGCGTATATAAAGAATACATATATGCAATATAGGCTTATATTCACCAAAGCAACTTCAGTAGTTGCTTTGCATCTGCATTTCTTTCTTAATAGCACATTAAAGAATGGCATGTCTCCTGTCCCCTACAACTAGCTGCATTGCTGACCTCTATGTTCAGTGCATTCAATGTCCATGATTAAGATGATGAACTAAAAAGATAAATAGATAAATAGATAAAAGCAACCACTCTTTAATCAGCATGGAGACAGACACTACAGCTTGGAATATCCAGCAACTTTAATGAAACATTTTATTCTATCTCTAATATATCTATTTTTATCAGCATACTTACCTTATTAAAAACTTTGGTTTGGTTGTGTTTCTTTTTAAGGTTCTGACATTTTACATATATCAGATATTGACATTTATGGGCAGATTTGCATATGCTCCTGAACTGGCTAAAGTTCACCTCTCCTGGGGTTGTATGTTCTCAAACTGCACGTTAGCCTGTAAAAGAGCACTTCAAGACCTCTTGTCATCTCAGAAGAGCCCCAGCTCTTCCCTCTGCATTCTCTTCACACTTCAGTCTGGAGTTAACTTTGCAGAGGGATAAGAAAAAGGGGATCCTGCAAGCTTTGCTGTGGGTTTGCAATATGTTCAATCTCCTTGCTGCAACAGGGGTATTGGCAAGGCTGGCAGGAGGAGGCTGTTATTGTATGACAGATGCACAGTTTTTATTGGGACCAGGCACGCAGAACAGATCAAGCCGGAACGTGGTACAGGAATATAATCTGTTTTTTAGTTCACTCCTATACTCTGTATTATGTGCACAAAATTGTCAAATAATTGCAACTATTTGTTTCCATGGATTCCCCTATAGCTTTTAAAGGGGAGAGACAGAAGAATCTGCCCTTAACAAAACTAACAAGTTTACTAGCAACTGTTCATGCCAGTCCTTGTCCAGAAAGAGCATTATAAGGACATGTTCTCAAAGAGCTCTGTTGGGAAATCCCCTGTTGAAAAGGAGCCTGTTTCCATGCAGAACTGTTTGTGTACCAGTGTGAAGGGCATCATACATACGATATGTCTGGCAGATGGGAGTGCACCTATTTATTTTGTTGATTAACACTAATATTGTTTGTGTGGCCTTTTGAACCACACAAGTGGAATTAGCTTTCAAGTATTTTTATTTTAGGAAGTGGCTCCTGGCCATGGCCTGAATTTGCAATCAATTTTACAATTTTTTGTAATTATACAAAAAAGCCTCAGCAGATTCCCCAGGGTCTTGTAGGTGCAGCCTGACATCTAAATACATCCCCACGATCTGCATTCAGGAGGCAGACTGGCAGTATTGATGTTCCCCAACTTGCGAGAGCACTGGTAACCACTGCATTCTTCTGTGTTTTTCATGTGCATTTAACTGAGCCTTTAAAACAGTTATCTGAGAAAGCAGACATTCCAATGAATTCCAGCTGGGCCAAGAGGCAGATAACCTCTGAGCCCTGCTACATTTTGAGGTGGAATCTTTCTGACCTCTAAGTGAGTCACCAACGAGAGAGCATACAGATTATTGCACTGCCCTCACCACACAGCAGCAAGGAGCTGCAGGGTCTCGTCTCCTCCTGGGGACAAGTTAGCAGCAAAGAACAATTTCCCCCTCACTTCCACCGACAGCAGAAACTCAAGTTTCATTCTGCTTTCTGATACATGCTCACTTTCTTCTTCTGAGTCATCTAAGCCTGGGTACTTTTTCTCCTTGCTTGTCCTCGCTTGATAGCCTGTCTCCATCTCTGATGGATCCTCTTTGTCCCTGTATCATAACGTATCTCCCGTCCCTCAATACCTGCCATTCTCCTCTCCCTTCCTCTCTATGGCAGCTATTTTTTTCCTTTCCTTTTTTTTTTCCCTCACAGATGAAGCATTTGCCCTTTCTCTGTGTGAGTTACACTTCTATTTGTCAAAGCATATCTTTGAACTTCTGCTGCCATTTACCTATAGAGCAAGCAGCAGTTGGAGACTGAGGAGGAGGGCCATGCCTTCAGAGAGTGCATGTCTCGCCAGCTTGTGAAGACACAAAAATCAAACTCTATTATAGCTGACAGACTACTGCAGGGAAAGGACCACTTAGGTCCTGCTATCAGAAGACTCATCTAAGGATAAGCCTGGCAAACTTTTAATGAGTCTTTTCAGACACTTAAAGCTTTTCATGCAAGCCTGATAGCATAAGCTGTTCGCTAGTGGCTTTAATCACTCTCCTTTCTCTGCCCCTAAGGAACAGAGGTTAGGCACTGAGCTTAACACTGATGGAGATGCGAAGGGTGGGACCCGCGTGCTCTTTCCTTCATTTTTGTACATCTAAAGTAAATGCTGCAGATGGCACCTGGAGCACTGATGGGATGACCTAGGAGTCAAGAGCAGGAATTTAGGTCAGTTTATAGTTCTTATTTTCTACTTGTTTTTTAGCCCTTGCTTTCAGCTTAAATGACCATTGTTTCTGTTCAGACAATCACATGTTAAAGATACAGAAAAATCAGCCTTTGGTTAGAACTGGAGAGCAGAACATAGACGAGTTGTCATGCCTCTCTCCTCCGAGCATCAGTTCTGTCAATCTGAGGGATCCCAGAGCTGACAATTCAGATAATTAGAAGGGACAAGGTAAGAGGAGCCAAAGAAAATATAATATCCTGTCGCAATCCATAAACTGTCAATCTTCCTTACACCTAATGAAGAGGCACCATAAAGGTGCAAACCCCACTATTAGGAAATTCTATGCAGATCCCACTCTATACGTTTTGCAGGCCTGGGGCACACACTCCCCACTAGGCCATTACTGCAGTTGCAAGCCAAAGAATACCAAAAAGGAGACGGGGAAGGAAGTGCTACAGGCTAGAGGAAATGAAGGCTTCATTTTGCAGATAGCACTCTTGCCTCCATATCATCATTAATTTAACATTCTGGTATGAACTGACCAGACTCTGTGTTAATGAGGTCTCCCTCTGTCAGATGACATGTAAAAATCAGGAGGCCCCGAACCCTGCAGGTCATGGATAATCCCACAGAGCTTCTCAAAACAATGCAATGTTAAGCCCCATGTCATAGCCAAATTGGTTATATCTCCACAAAAAATCAAATGGCAGCCATCGTTTTAACAAGTTTACCCCTTGCAGACCTTGATTGTCAGGGTCACTGTTAACAAGTGATCAATTAGCCTGCTCAAAAGCACTGATAACATTTTTGTGTCGAAGAGCCTGGAGGGCTGAATGCCAGGACCTAATCTCCCCCTTCCTCACAGCAATCCTTTCTGCAAACTAAACAGCTCTCAGTCTGGATGACAGCATTAAAACCACTCTTGGATTTCTTTTCAAGATGCCCTCAGAGAAATTAAGTGGAATTTTAAGTTGCGTAACACTAAACAGCCGGACGGGCCCTGCGCAGCGCTCAGTGCCTTGCGTGGGCCCCAGGCCATTCCAGCTCCACCACCTACAGAGCAGGTAAGCGCCAAGGACTGTTGGCCAGCCTCACTGTGAGTCAAGTTCAGAAAATACGGATGCAAATTACCCTTTTCTGTGAAGGACTGAATAAACCACTAGTATTGCTTTGAGACATGAGTGTGGTTTACTGTAACAAATGAAGAACCAAGGCGCTGTGTAATTAGGACTCTTTATTATTTGTATTACTGATATTTCCATTCACATCAGAGGCTTCCTACGTGGTCAGTTCCAGGGCTTCATCCTACATAGCTCCTGAGTTCAGCTTTATTTATATCAGCTTTGAGTGATGATAAGCCAGAGATTACCCTAACATCTTTTTATTTGAACATCCTTACTCTTAGTATTTCTCTTCATCTTCTTTTCAGGACAGAAGTCTTCTTCATGGGGATGCTAAGCCAAATTTTCCTCAGATATAAGAGATACAACTGCTGTGTCTGCAATTTGGCTACTATCAGGTGAAACAGCTCTGGAGCTGGATTTCTAGACCCAGCACCAATTCAAAGCTTCACAGCAGCACGAGCAAATTGAATTCAACACAAAACCACTCCATTTTACTCTCAAAGTCCATTTTCCCCACCAGAGCAAGAGCCTGATAAAGCGGGAAGCTGACTGTCCCTTCAGCCTGTATTCTTTGAGCAGATGGGTCCAACATCCTCTGGCATGGTTGGAAAGGCAGCAAGGAGAAGGCAACGCACAGGGTAATGGGTAAGGGTATTTGGACTGCTGCTACGGAGTCCCCAAAAGGCAGGTATCCATCCACCTGCATGCACACCGCATGGCTGGAGATAGTGCACCTCTCCATGAGCTCCTATGGCCCTTATAGATCTTGTAGTTTTAGCTTTAAACTGGGACCTCAGTTTTGCCTTATACTGTAAAATGCCACGCGCTATTCCTGGCCTTATAGTACAGCACAATGTCTCTTAGTCATTCCTTAATGCCTGGGGGGCTATTATTTGAGCTTTTGTAAAATAAAAGTCCACTTTCTATTTAAGACATTCTGTTCAAATGTGCAAGGTGTTGTGCAAAAAGGCGAAATACCAATGGCCCTGCAAAGGACATCAGCTGACATGAACCGTAACCCATTTGGAGATGGCATGAGAACAAAGACGAGAGTTGGCCTGGCTGGGATTACATCACTGCTCTGCCCGAAGCCCTCAGCGTTGCCCGATCCAAGAGCAAACAGAAAGGCAAGCAGTGACTCAGAGCCGCAGCCTGCCGCTGCCTTTGCTGATCCCTCCAAGGGGAAGGGATCACCGCACCAGATCTATGACTGATGCTGCAAAGGTCATGTCTCCTGCTGTGCTCTAACTCTGACACCAGCCGGCATGTCACAGGGACAGAAGAGGGGTAGATCTTCTCTCCTCCCTGGTTCCCATCTGCCTCCAGGGGCACAGCAACCTCATGGACACTGCTGACACCTTCATCCACACCGGGAACAGTCCATGCAGGAAAGCACTGGTCCTTCACACGCGCACCCGGCCTGCTCAGCTTGTGCACCCCACTGCCCGGCTATGAATTACCAATGTACTTCAAAGCAAATGAGGCCTTAGAAATCTCTCACAACATCAGTTTTTATCAGAAAATCTTCACTGCAAACAACACAGCAGAATCCTAAGTCTTAATTTTGCTTTCACCTTTAAATTTCCCTTGTGCTGCAAGAAGGGCTGTAAGAAACTCAGGGTATAAAGTCTCACCCTCAGGATGTCTGTCTTAGAAATGTAGCAGTTGCTAATAAAACACAGCCAGGCCAATTCAGTCAGAGACCTACCTGGGGAAGAGGCCTGAATCTATAGTTTCCTTGCCAGCTAGAGTACTGAATTGTGCCTTAACACACCAAGAAGTCATTTTTATGAGTGTTACTTTGCAGTACAGCTGCATCTGGTCTCCATATTTCCACTCATTCCTGCCATTTCTGTGTAATTTAAAATAACTCCTGTTACCTCACTTTCTCCCCTCCTCCCCATTACATTTTTTTTAATTACTGATGTCACCTTAGTCCTTTTCTTCAGTGACAACAAAACCAGTTTCTCACTCCCACTTTGGCTTCTCGGTTTTCAGTCATGTCACCTCATTCTCCATTCCTGAAAACTTTCACTAACTTTTTCCTAGCATGTTTCTCTTGCTGTCACTTCTTACTATCTTCAGTTTTTAAAAATGGACTCTTACACTGCAAAAATATGTCCAGCTCTCCCTGTCCTTCTTGGTTTGCCTCTGAGGAAGTGCTCTGTTTTTTTCTCAAGGCGTATTCATTTCTTCTCGATTTTATACAAGAGTAAATTACAATTAATTCTATAAAAGTTATCCATTTTAGACTTCAAGAAAATTAGTGTCTTACTGGAAGCAAAATCATTTCCAGAAGTATTAACAAAATGAATCAGGTAATTCTGTAATGTTCAGAAGCAGAGCTAATAGCCATCCCCAACCCTTCCTGTTGACTGCTTGACAGACTTTACCATCCACCATAAGGACTTCACCGTTGCTTTCAAATTTTCCTGACTTTTATTATCTGAATTTCAGTTTTCCATGGCTGGTATTAGTGTCATTTTGAAGGTTAGGTTTTGAAAATGAATGACACCATAACGATAAAGCTGCTGCTGTTTTCCTGCCTTTGAAAAGAAAATAAATATACAGCTGTTGTGTGTATTAGGGACATGCCTGTTCAGGTCTGGGTTAATCATAGAGCTCCAACCTCTGTTCTTTGTCCACTAAAGCCATTCAGTGTGTGTTCATAGTGTTATCATGAGTGGGAGCACCACCTGTCAATCACATGAAGAGCACTAGATGCTACTTCCTTTCCAAAGGGTGAGGGTTGGCTCAGGGTTAGGAGCGGGATCCCCGTTGACCAGCTTCTCATCTGCACATGCCTAGCTAAACTAAACTAGAAGCAGACAGAACCGTTTCCTCAACATAGAGGCTCTCAGTAAAGCTCCAGGCTTTAAGGGACTGGAGTCCACACTTTGCTATTAATAAGAGCTAATAAGAGCTTTTCTCATTTGGGCCCTCATTAAGACAGCTTGAAAGTGGATGTAAGAGCCCTCAGTGTGGAACTAGGCCACTGTGCCAGCAGTGCAGCAGGACTTTCCCAGGGACCACACATGCAACTACCAAGCCCAACGCACGATCTGCCTTGATGATCTCACTCCTGAATAATTCAGCGATTCCTTTCAGCTAACATCAAAAAGGATGAGCAATCTTCAAGAGGAAAATGGCTTGCCGCAACCTTTGACAGAGCCTATATTAGAGCCTATAATGGAGTTATCACAGGTGTGGCTAAAGGAGCGCTCGGAGGACCGAGCTGACAGTTCCCTTTTATGTAGGAACATTAGAAATCGATCTGCAGGTCTGAGGTCACCTGGCCCGCTCTTCAGAGACCTCCCTTGGAATTGCTCTCTGCACCACATCAGAAAGCGCCAGCAACAACTAAACTGGAACATTTAGGCTGTCTGGTAAATCACATAAAAAGTTAGAAAGTAAAGGTGTTTCCTTTCTCAATTATTTTCCTCCATTTTGTTTATATCTTAGAAGTTATCTGATTGTTTCTTTTAGTTTCTCTTCTGGCAGTCCTGAACACTCACACAAACAGCTGCAGATTGCAATTGCAAAATAAATCCACCCTCTTCTCTTTTATTTTTTGGTTAGTTATGTTGAGAAAATAAATATGAATGGCACAGATGTTCCATTTTTCTTCTGTGCATAAAACAGTTTATGACATATTGCAAATGCAGAAAAAATATTTAAGAAAGAGATTTCTCTTTCACAAGCACACTACATTTCATAAATGCTTTAAGAAGACTTCTAGAGAAAAGCCTCATTTGGGGATGCCTTTTGTAGTTTACTAATAACATCAGAGAAATAAACCAAATGTTTTTAATGGTTATTATTTACATTTGAAAAGCTATTACATTTTCAAGGTTGCTGATCAGCTGCTACAAATTTATACATCTCACTAGACCTCCAAGTAACAGACTTAAGGAAAAGAGGTTCGAATTAATAATACATCAACTACAAAAGAAAATGTTTAGCATAGAAAGTTAAATAGCACAAAGGATTGCAAAAAAGGAAAGAATGAAACTTGAACTCCAGCTCTTTTTCTCTTTAATTCAGTAGAACACAGAGAAAAAGAGTAGCTTAGTAAAACACTGTAATCAAATGGATCATCACATACCAAAAAGCATTCAAGTAGAGAAAACTATAAGGGAAACTAGATAAGGTGCCATTTATCATGGGTTTCCTCTGCTGTCAACTCATTCTGTCACTCCCACCTAAAGCAACTAGACCTTTCCCTCAATCATAGCCACGTGGGGTAGAAAGGACCTTGAGAGGTCAGCTAGTCCATCCCTTGCCCCAAGGCAGAATCAGCTCCACTTACTGTCATTCCTGACAGACATTTGTCTAACAGCTCAGAAATCCTCCAGACATGATTCCACAACATCCCCGGGCAACCTATTCCTGTGTGGTGTCTGTCTGCCTTTGGAAAGTCTTTTTTTTTTTTTCTGGTGTCTAATCTGAGTCATTCTTGTTGCAATTAGCAAGAATAAGAGATTATTCTTGTTCTCTCTCCAGCAGCCGCTGAGGCACGCACAGAAGCACTCATCCACAAAAACGGTCCCCCCCCCGTCCCATCCCACACATCTCACAAAATCCCATTCCTGAATGTATTTCTCACAGTCTGCATTCAGAAGCAGTACAGCTCACTAAGGGTGGATGTCTCCCTTAGGCTCAGAAAGTTATAAATACAGGAAAAATAAGAAGGTAAATGTATGGTCACTCTTTTTCATACCATTATGTATTTAAGTAATTTTGGAGTAGTTCCTCCCTTTGTCACCCTCCCTTGCTCCACAAATCTGGCTCAGATGTTCAAACTGTCCATTTTGCTTTTCAGATACCCAGCAAATCAGAATTTATCATCAATTTCCCCAAATATCTGTGAGGAGAAAAAATACTGCTGTGCTGAATCCTGCTTGCCATTAGTGTCCCTATAAGCTTGTTCCATGCTGCTGTGCTGGTGTTGCAATTGAGTTTACAATTTTCTCTAAGAAAAATATTTCTTTGTGGAAAAACTGTCTGCAACTAAGCTATTGAGAAATGTTCTGCACTGTCCATTTGTTTTCCCTTTGTAATGAGTTCATAGGTTTTACAAAATATACAGACAGACCACTTTTCTCCCGAAGAAAACCACAGGATTTCAATAGCAGGAACATAAAGTAGCCTGCAATGTTCACAGTAGATAGATAGAAAACATCCACGGTGTGAGTTCATGTCCAAGCATTTCCAGCTTGGCAATGTGCATAGCTTCATATATTATATGCAGTTTGAATCAAGCCTGATACTAGTGTGGTACTTATAAGACACAGATTATGAAGAAAGCTCTTGAAGAAAATTCTATTCTCACCTAATACTTATAAATCAGAATAATTATCATCAGTACAATAGTGTTGCATTTACAATGCTACAAATTAAAGTACAAATTAAAGTTTGGCTCACTGACACTATACCCTATATTTGTCTTGAAAACAAGACAAATGGTTAAAGAGATTATTTGCTGAATAATAAAGATTTTGAGAGGAATCAGGGAATTCATTGTTGAGATCTGGACAGAGCACAAAGTAACCATAGTACTGGTTTTCTTCTGAAAGATAATGAGAGAAAAGGCAGGAAAGGCAGGAAAACAAATTATGACAGAAAAAAAAAATCAAAAGAACTACTAATTCTTTTAGCCAAGCTCAGAATGCAAAATTAGTAGGTCAAATTAATGATACTGGATATCCTTATTTTTCAGGTATGTCTTTGGAAAAAAAGATTATAAGAATGGAAAAAAAAAAAGTTCCCTAAATAAAAACTGTCATAAGATTTAAATATTACCATCTGCAGTACAAATTGGGGTCACCCACTGCCATGATTCACCAGCAGACAACAAGGCAAGAGAAAAGAAAAATGTAATCAAGCAACCGTAGCACAGACCATGATTCAGGAGTTGTGTTCAGCTCTGCCAAAGGCTTCCTGCGGGAACACTTAACTTCTCTACACCCAGTTTCTTCCATCTGTGAAACAGGGGCAATACCTTCTGCTCTGAGACTTACTTCACACACATGTGAAGCAGCAAGAGACTCCCTCATGTAGCAGCAAATGACTGTTTACTAATCATCAGTGTTGTTATAAAATAGAAGTAATTCAACTATTTTTCCCATTTGCCCCACTTCCAAAGAAATCTCATTCAATCATGAATAACAAGACTAGCATCCAGATTTAATAATTCTTTGTGTTTGAAAATAAACTCCCTTTTGGCCACGGGTGCATGACGCTGCAATTAGTAAGGAACTGATAATTACAACTGCTGCTGCTAAAATTAATATTTATATCAGAAGACAAGACCAGATGAAAGGTAAAAGGAGAGTTTTGTTTTTGTTCAAGCTTTGTCCTCAAGTTGAAACACAAATCAAAACAGATTCCAGTAAAATAATTTTTTTTTTATCAATCTTGGGGAAAGAGGTGTCTGAACTTCAACAATCGCACAGTTTCTGATCTCAGATTTTCCCAGGACTCTATACATGTACACAGATGTTACATCCTTTGCAAGACTGAGCTTTACTCGCTCTGCCTCACGCCTAAAAATCCAGATAAGTTCCTTCCATCTGCTGAGGGGATAAGTTTGAGCATAAGTTGGAACAAGCATAACATAGGAAAGAAGGCTGAACTCTTATTGTAGTGCAATAGCATTATTTTTTAAAACAACCATCACAAGCTTTTATTTCACGTAATGAATTCCACCATATAGGTAAAAATTTATAGAAGTAGAAGCATTTCTGAATTCAGTATTATTTTATCAGCATGTCCAGTGAGCACTATGATGATATTAATGTCTGGATTTTTTTCCCAAATTACCTATAATATTCATAAAACTGAAATCATGGGTGTCTATGTAGGAGCAAGTGTAGGGACAAACAGAGGAATGAGAGCAAGCTGTGAATCACACATTTCCATGAACAAGAGAAAAGTATACTCCATAAATCCCAGCCCCTAATACAAATTTTCACTAGGGTAACGGTGCTACTTCTGAAGCTGAAAGCATGTTCTATGTGGAAATAACACAGCTTCATATCAAACATTTTTTATTGAAAATTCCACTTATGTTTTCACTTTCCTAAGTGATATTACACAGGAAATGCCGGTAGCTGCATGAAAGAGAGGGTAGATGAAATCGGTGAGGGTATACATTTCAGCAGCCCAAACTTAAAATAACACATATTCTTGCTTTTATTGAAAGCCAGTAGAAAGGTATGATGTCTGCTCATTTTGCACCAATATTTTTTCATTCTAGGGGCATGGATTTTCGTCCTCCTCCCTTTCCTTCCATCCTCCATTTGAGATGGGCAGACTTGGCCACACTGTGCCCATTACAATGATTGAACAGAATCTCCATTAACTTTTGGGTGAATTGAACAACATTTGTCAAATTATTGCTCATTGGTGTGAGGTTTAGTTTAAAATGCATTGGCCCCAGTATCCCCACGGCCTTTGAGTAATTTGAAATTAAAAACTTGAAGTTATTTTTCATGAGCTAGAACAATAGCTTTTATATCTGTTGGCACATACAACTGACAGGGTACTGGCAACAGGCAACTTGCAGCACGACTTGCCAATGCCTGCATGCATATTTCTAAGAATAACTCAGTGTCCAAGAATTTGGCCTGTTATATCACAAGCCAGGACTAGCTGACAGATGTTTCAAATTACAGTGGACTGAATGATATTAGCTTTATTGTAGTTGGACTGACACTCTGCTTTCTCTTAATCGTCTTAATGTTCTGATTTATCCTTTAGCCAGGAGTTGTACAGCATTTATTTATAACACTCAAGGTTTAAGTCACAAGTGACAGATTGGTTGGATTGTCTTGTATACATGGAGCATGATCAAAGTAAAGGAGTGCGCTGTTAGGGAAATTTCAGCTTCTTTGCAAGGGGCAGCCTATAGATTCAAGGCTAGGGTTTTCCTTGCACAGCCAAAAAATACTGACTCTCAAACAAATCTATCCTAATTTTCCTAGAAGGAAGGCCTTTCTTCCAAGATTTGTATGGTATTGTGAGCCACACTATCACATCCGCCTTTAACTTCTTTGGGGAAGTTGGACAGAAGGTTAGACATGGACCTGTAAACTGCCATGTACTTCAGTTAATTACAGACAGAGCTCATTTATTACATCAAGCACAAATTTCTGCTCAGGGTCAAATCTTGAGCCCATTACAGGCACAGTAAAATTTGCAAAGACATTGCTGTTATCAGAGTATGATTTTTAGACATCCTTGCATGTGAACGTTTGTCGTTTATTGAAAATTTCCTAGTTCTTTCGGAGAAAAAAAAATGAACTTGTACTTTGTTTTGTTCAGTTGTCAAAATGTTAATAAAAGAACTAATTTACAAGGAATAGTAAAAAAAAGCTCAACACTGGATTCTAATCAAAGGTAGAAGAAGAAATCCCTCAACTCTGCTCAGGGTCCAGTTTTGGGCACTACATTTAATGGAAGAGGAAGACAAATTTCAGAGTTACAGGAGAACAATGAGAATGATCAGAGATCTATGAATGTGACTTGTATGGAAACAGGAAGAACTACATATATTTAATCTGAAGAAGAGAAGACCCAGGATGGTGGTGAAAGACAGGAATGCTACATGCTAACAGTCTTCAACTATGTGAAAGGCTAGAGTATGACAGGAGGAAGTAGTCTCCATTTCCAAGGATACTAAAATAAGATGTAGCAGGCTTACAATGCAAGAGGAAAAATGAGATTGGACTCTTGGGAGAGGCTTTCTCACAAAAAGGTAGCAAAACGATGCAACTACCAGCTAGGAGCAGTTGGGAGCATCCACAGATTTTTAAGAAGAAACTGGAAAAAGATTTACCTGACATAACATAGGCGTGCTTGACTCTACCACAGGAAGAGATAGCTGAGGTGATTTGCAAGGACTCTCCCAACTATAATCTTTTAAAATCCTGTGGTTTGTAGGTTTTTCCAATACTCTCCTTGTTTATTTGAATTTAATAGACTGGAAAATAATATTTCTATCTAACATTTATATTATAATTTTGACATATTTGAAATCAATGAGCAGCATAATACTGTACGCAGTTTAAAGGATACAGGTCCAATGCTTTTCTTGGTTTTACTGAAGTTATGCCATAGAAGTGGTAAAATTTCACCAGCATGCAGAAAATAACTTAAAATAAAGAAAATACAAAAAAAAAAAAAAGGACTTACCAGGGCAGTTTTGTCTGTCCTTTGAATGTCAGTGGATTGAAGGCAAATTCCTGCTCATTACAGAAAGCACAAGACAGGAGGCAATATATGAGAATGAGAATATCTGCCTCTTCTTTTGAGAGTTTGGCACTGGCAAAGCACGGTTCATTAGAGTATAATGAAAGTAGAACGGAGTTTTACACTTAGCATCAGTCTCCCTGCCTTTTTATATATAAAGAATCCCATATAACCTCTCCAGTATTACAATATTATCTGAGTTTAGAATAATCTTCCTGAGACATTACAAGCAAATCCATTTTTTTACAAAATCTTGTACTGTTAATCCATTTGAATTAAAATTAATACAGATTATTTTATAAATTCAGTGCTATAAGTTGTGCAATTTAGATTTCATATTCTTGCAAAATAAAAGATATCCTTCAGATTTATTAGACTTGAAATCCACTGGAATCTGTGCACAGGTTGCATATAAACAAGTTCTACTTCCAGTGTCTGCAGTCTGTTCTCCATCTCTATCCTAGGCAGAATCGCAGAAAAACCTACGTTGTAAGAGTCCTCTGGCATCAACTTTTAGTCTAGTCAATACCAGTTCCACCTTCTGCTCAAAGCGGGGCTGACTTCCAAGTTAGATGAGGTTGCTCAGGACCTTGTCTATTGAAAATTTGAAAGCCTCCGAGGGTAAAGAGTTCGCAGCTTTTCTGAGCACCTTGTTCCAGGGCTTAGTCACTCTCATGGAGAAGAACTTTATATCTAATTGAAATATCTTTTGGGGCAACTTGTGACCGCTGTTTCTTAACCTTTCACTTTAGATCTTCACAGAGCGTGTGGCATAGCAGTCCTGAGTCAGTGGACATTTTTGTACAACTGCCTTCTCCCTCCCAAGATAAAGCCAACAGCCCTGCTAGACGAGAGAAGCACCTTTTTAAAAGCCATTTAGTCTCAGTTTGGATTAGAAACAATGCTTTGCAGTAATCATAAGTGCTGCAATTCCCATGTAAATGTATATTTTTATGCACTGCCTCCTTGATGCTGAACATCCTGTGTTTATAATGCTGCCCTCTGGGATACTTACAGCACCTCTGTGATATAATTTACACTGATTTACTAGTGTGAGTTTTGAAATTTAGCAATCAAATAAAATAAAATAATGCTGTGAGGTCTAGAGTCATACAAGTCAAAGTAGCTGATAAGTGATAAGGGATAAAAAGGTGAATATACACTCCTTCTGGTGTCTAGCTATTTTACTACGTCTTCCTAGTCACAACTGCAACTGAGTTGTCTGTGCAGGCCATAACCAAGCCTAACTGCAGTGTACACACAACTGCAGGCCACATCAGTTGTCTGAAAGTTATTCGTGAGCAGGGCTGACAAAATACCCTGCGAGTGACAAGACTGTAATGTCACAAAATCTGAGATGTGGTGCCCAGAAAAAGGGGAAAAGCTTGACAACCTCCTCTCGTTGTCTGCAAGAGCTGCTGTGGAAGGTATTCTCCAGGGTGAACACAGCTTTGATGTGAAGGGGAGAAGGAAATACGTGCCGGGTAGCAGAGGCAGCCCTGTCCAGTGGCAGTTGCATTAGTACTACAGCCAGGGGCTTCTTTGACAGTCCCACACAGATAAGCCAGTGCGGACGCTCTTTCCATAACTACTTCTTTGCCCACAAATCTTTTTTTTTTTTTTTTTTTAATTTATCTCAGTATCTACTTTACTGCTGTGGTCTAACTCCCACAGCCACATGCTTTAGTCATTAATGTATTTATTCCTTTGTTTTGTCAAGTGTTAGGGATTCCCTCCAATTCAGTATGTGGAGATTGCAAGGGAATAATAGGGAAAAAAAAAGGAATAAAACATCCAAATCTGTTATAGTTCTAGAAATAGATAATTTCTCTCATCTCTTCAGCTATCCCTCACTGGCTTCTCCATTAAAGCAACCACACTAAACCATTCTTTCTTCTAAGCGTGGTATGCTTTGGAAAGGGATTTATTTTTAATCAGTGCTAACAATCTATTATGGTCTACAGAGCATGCTCTGTATGAAAGGAATAAATCTTCAAAGTGAAGTATAAAAATCTGCTAACCATTATATGGATTTTGTGGGTGTACCTCCAGCTTGCTACTTTGAAAACTTGCCCCTTTGCCTGTCTTGAACTGAGCGAGGAATTTCCAGATCTGACGCATCATTAGAAATAAAGTACTGGATTGTGCACTAATGGTACTGTTTGAAATTTAAACATACCGGGCTTTCTATACATGAAAAAGGAAGTATTTCCAGGGAATGCTTGGAATGCATTCAGCAAGGAAATATACTTAATTATATTGAAACAGAATCCTAACTTTATTATAGATGACTACCCTTGCTGATAGCAAGAGACAAAGAAGGATTTTAGGAAAGAATTGCAAAAATATGGTTTAATGGCATAAGGGCTAAACAAGGTTAAGGAGCAGAGGTGCTAAACTTACCATACTTAAGCCACATTAATCTTTTCATTAGTACATTAAAAGAAAAAAAATCACAACTTTCCATCTCAAGTTATTATGTTGATGGGGCATCTTTGATCTAAAAAAACAGCAATGATCCCAATGGGAAGCCAGAAGTGTTTTTGATTATTATCTGTAAAGTCTAAAATTCCTTAAGTGAAATTCAGTATGAAATGCATCCATGCAATGATGAAGGTGAGTGAATATGTCAACATCTGTGCTTTATTAAAGCTGGACTATTTTTACTAGGCACTGAACCAGAGAGACCAAATACCCTGATAAAACCAGAAACTCCAGGAAGGGATCTTTGAAGGTATTTCTTGCTGTCATGTTACTGAAAAATACAACTTAGTGTTATTTTCTTACATATTTACGTATTTTCTTCCATATTTAATATCACCAGTTTGCCCCACTGCACATCAACATGACCCAAAACTGTCTTCTAATAATGTAGGGAGAGAATGACTTAGATTTCCCTTATTTACCATAAGTATCAAAAGGATCCCCAAAATCTGTTTCCAGCATTCTGAGCAATGGCATTTCTAATAAAATACAGCTTGAGTGCTTGCTACTAGTTTAGTAATTTGAAGTAAATATTCAGAATTATTATTAGGATCTCAGACTTTCAGAGAAATGATTATGTTTTAAAAGACAGTTTCAGTGAAATTTCTGATTAACAAATACTATAAATCAGTTATTCGTTTGCACAAAATAAAGAGAAACTGTACTGATTCTGTCATTTGAGCTCTCATTTAGCACATACCACGGTGCTCCTTCTCCACCAAGCCTAATAGCTTATGTTGGCATGTAGCATTTCCAGCAGAAAGGCAATCGTTGTTTTGGAGATATCAGAGATGGAGATTTCACTATAAACAGTGAAAATCCAACATAAAATAAGAAGAGAAAATGAAAGAAAGAGTCTACGTGCTACTCCAAACCCCACGTAAGTGGATCATAAGTAGATCCTTCCTCAATCTTTGTGACCTTTCAATTAGGTCAAACTACAAATGCAGATTCTCTATTTCAAGACTGACTCTACCTGTGTCTCACAGAGCAGAATATAACCAGAGCTTTTCTTTACAGCACGTGACACTGTTTTTATTATCTGTGCATTTTTATTTCAGACCAGTTTCCACACACTCATTACTGTCAATATTTTATTTTTCCTTACATTTGCAGGAGTCTGAAGAATTATGCACCATGAAGAATACCTGAGCCACTGAAAGCCTTCACAGACACACTTACTGAGCAATACATGGAAGACACATTATTAAAAACCCTCACATCCTGTACCATTAATTTTAATTTAACTAGTTATTTCCACCAAATTTCTCATGTTTATTTCCACTGAATTTCTCATGTCTCTTTGAAACTTTTTAGCCATGCATAGGGAGCTATTGTAGATGAATAAGTTCTGTGAGGCAGAAGATAAATTTAAAATAAAGGAATTACAAAAAGAAATGTATTACAACACATGAATACTTAACAATTCAATATGGATGCCCTGTTCTGACAAGACAAGAAAATTTATCCCTCACAATCCACACAATGGGAAATTTGTTTCCATCTGTAGTAAGTTACTGTAATGATAATATGAAAATAGGACTCAAAATACAAACTGGTATCAATGTCATTATAGTACTGTCTCTGGATGGTCATGTGTGAATTTGCACACATGATCAAAATATTTTCATCAAGCTTAATTCCTGATAAATATGCTATTCCACAGAGGGGATTTGATAGGAGGGATCTTCTGGTCAGGTGAAGGAAATTAACACACCTTGCTGATATGCACCAGCCTTTGGTATTTTCTGGGAAGTGATGCCTGTGCCATGCAGTATGAGTAATTCAGGATATTGACTTCTCTTCAACATGCAAAGGCTTTAAATATTGCCTAGGCATGTAGGTTAAAAGGGGCACTCATAATTTATCCTTTCGCTTTCTCCACAGTGAAGCCCAGACTTGGTTAAATCAACAAATCACTTATTCATATGCAATTAAATAGACCTGAGAAGAAGTCAGATGGTACTAATAGCCCCCATTATTCATCGCTATGTTTTCACTGAACACTAGATTTTTTTCCATCACACTACTGTGATACCAATTAGACAGATGTACACATAAAGAACCTCTACAATATAGACTTTACCTTGTTTGTTCTACTGATTATTGGTATTGCCAAAGGTTGGTTAGACTCCACGGTGTAACCTCAAGCACATCTGAAACCAGGGTACTTATATCAGGTCACAGGAGTCAGTTTCCCTTAATCAACACTGAGAGCAGCTATGAAGTTCTGTTGGTACCCAATCATTTTCCTCTTGAGTTTCCCCAAATGTTTTATTACAGATTAAACACCCAGAAGATTAAGTAGGAAAATGGTTTACCATAGTTCTGCAATGCCAAAATCTTAAGTCACAGGAGTCTATCAACACACTCATGCTAAATGCAATTTGGATATATATTTGGATATATATTTATCACATATATATTTATCACATGGAGTATTATACAGGTTATAATCTCCCATACCAGGTTAATNGAGTCAGTTTCCCTTAATCAACACTGAGAGCAGCTATGAAGTTCTGTTGGTACCCAATCATTTTCCTCTTGAGTTTCCCCAAATGTTTTATTACAGATTAAACACCCAGAAGATTAAGTAGGAAAATGGTTTACCATAGTTCTGCAATGCCAAAACTCAAAGTCACAGGAGTCTATCAACACACTCATGCTAAATGCAATTTGGATATATATTTATCACATGGAGCATTATACAGGTTAATGAAGATATGCTCTATTCTTTACTTTTAGAGCTAAGTAGATAAATTTTCCACATGCCTCTTGAGTCCCAGTAATATATAAGTCATCAGGGCCACAAACGACAGCAGATCATAGCAAAGTTCAAGAAAGCAAATACAAATGAGATGTTATGATTGCCAGTCTAGAAGAGGCTCAGGTCTATTTCGTTATCAGTATAATTGCTAGCAACAGAATTATACTATTTGAACTTTTTCAGTGTTCAATGTCTAGGGACTTAGAACTACAAACTAATGCTCTATTTTCTTTCTCCTTGAGCTCTGGCAGTTTGCCTCCTTATCTCTCTAAAAAGCTAATCTGAAGCACACTAAAGGCAGTGGAAGTTTTGGAGACAGGTTCAAGATGTAAAAGTGGTTACAATGCATGTAGACTTTCTATTATCTTTCTGTGTGGTTTCTGAAGTGAGATAATGTCTGCTTTTCTTGTTGCAAACATGTTACTCTCTTCTATCTCTTAACATACCTACTAAGACCTTGTGCATTCCAGCGATATTTTAACTCAGAAGTTCTTAAAGTACAGGTCACGACACATTGCCCAAGGGTCATAAACCTACTCCCTTTCACTGTCTCGGATCTCCCACTGAAACAGACTTGCTTAGTCACTGGCAAATAGTCCTCCTCTGATAGCAGCAGCACTCCATAAATCACTGTGTCCATTCCCGCATGCCTACTTTGAAGCACCGTGGGAATCAGCCCAGAGGATTCTGGGACACATCTAAGAAGGTCACATCGAAAATAAGCAACTGTGGAGTCACAGCAGGGGGTGAGGTTGAAGATAGCTCATTGCAGCAATTGGTAAGATAGATGATAGCAAAGACCTTATGATCTGGTTAAGTGTCCAAGGATTGCTCAAGAACACAGAATGGGAGAGACTTATCAAAAGTTACCAGGAATGAGATTCACAAAACCCTTTTTTCTCTTTGTGGATCTCCCATTAGTGACATAGGGGTACAAATCTCATTCCAACAACTGTGATGCATAGTTTTCTTTTTTATGTCACGGACAAAGGACAAAGCTATATGTCTTTCCCTTTGATCCATCCACTGCTAAGTGACCAAATGACAAAGTCTTGCCCTGATGGCACAGCTAAGGGATCCGTGATTGTATCTTCCCAGAAGAGCTGGATGTGTCCAGTTCCTCCAGCATGTTTGTCTGAAGGCTCCTTGTCTTTGTGTAACTGCCGTAGCTGAGTAAAGGCATTGGTCTCGTTAGAAAAAAACCCAACACATTGTACCACAGATACAGTGGTGGTACAATTATTGCCAATCTGCAATAACTTGTATGGGGTGAACAAAATGACTCCCACCAAAATGAAATAACATGGGTGGGCAAAACAAAGAACGCTATACTCAATCCATGGCAGACCTTTATGCTGACATTTAAAATACTCACAGAGCTGTGGGTATTTTTTACTGTATTTTTACTGTAAGTATTTTCTTAGGGCTCTAGGCACTTCAATGCAACTTTCTTAACCTTTTGGTACAGACTGATAGTCACAGATGATCCTTTGTAGGGTGGTGTGGAAGATGATATGGTTTAGGTCAGAAGGGAAATCGGTACGGTCTTCTGGCAGGGTCACCTAATAGCTCTACAGACTGTTTTTAGGACAGATTGTGCCTGAGAAGTCTATGTGAGAACATCAAAAAAAAGCCTTTCAGCGAGACAAAGTTCACAGGGAGAGCTGATACCCTTTCTTAGACCACTTCTTAATAATCTCTGTCTACACTTTTCTGCATTAATATCCTTAGATCATCATGTCTTCAAGATTGCTACTACAACATGAAAATATTTCAATATTTCAAAATACAGGAACTATCTTTAAATAAACTAGCATGCTGGCAAAATGATGTTCCAAAAAAGATTTCCAAATGGATGTCAGGTAACCTGACCAAAAGAAGTAGGTTTAAACAACCATGTGCATTGCTCCCAAAATGAACATAACAAAAATTTGTTTTTCCTTTACGTATTCTGGACATTTTCATGAGCTCCCTTGGATAGAAAGTTCTCCAACAAGAATGATATTGTAATTATTGGATTTTCAGCTAACTCAGAATTTGTCTGCCAAATTTATCATTGACTTCTCCAACTTGTTCTTTAAACATCCTTTGACACATCATAGGCCTTTCTATCTACTTCATATAAAGCAATAGTAATGCTGTAAGAGTTATGTATTTTTCATCTCTTAATCTACCCTTACCTCAGCCCAATAGCTCTTTGAAATTACCACTGCCAGTCCTCAATTCAGAGCCAGTACTTTGAAAATAGATATTGTAGTTGTTTGTCTGTCATTCCCTATCCTAACTGGATGATTTCAACTGGCAGCAGCAACATTTTCCCATTTAGTCTCTAAAGCCTTACAGGCTTTTGCTTGGACAGTGCTAGCAAGATGTTAAATGTACGATCAGAATGGATTTGACAAAAAAAACTTGATCTTGCAGGTAGATTCACTCTGGTCCAGTTTCCTTCAGTTTGGTTTTACATTGCCATCAGATTGCTACTTCCTACTAACTTTTTTTTTTTTTTTCTGGTTAGCAGCATTATGAAGGAATCTAGCAGTAGACTGTCAGTATCTTTTAGTTTCTTCCACATGATAAGATTATTGATACAGAGCATGTCTAGTTTTCTTCCTATAGAGAAATGCTTTATGCCTGCACTCTGCTCCAGAGGGAAGAGCGGGAATATCTTGAAGCTCCCTTTCTTCCACATTCGTCACAGGACACGGATGAAAGCTTTTGGTTACCAAATAAGCAGCTTATGTTAAGCTCCAGTACAATAGGCTGTAGCAGAGTGAGGCTGGCATGGACATCCATGTAGCCACCGCGGTTCAGCCCCAGCCCCACAGCAGCTCCCCCAGCCTACAGCCTGTGGCCTGTAGTGTAACTGCAGTGTCCACACTCGCAGCAAGCTCCCAGGAGCTGTTTGAATAAAATGTAGAGTTTCTGCTGAAGCAGAACGACATGACAGGTTTTTCTAAAAAATGATTTTTTTCCCCGTGTTTTGACTAGCATCACTGAAATCCAAAGGCATTTGTATTCACTAAATCCTAGTGACTGCAACCTAACATGAGGCAGGGCAGTTAGACGTTTGGATGGTTTTTTTTCCCCTGCATTTCAGACTTACACAACCGTGCAATTTAGAGAAGTATCCAATCCACAGCTGGTTTTAAATAGTGTGCAAAAGAATGTATCATTTGCAATGACAAGGTTAAGTCACTGGCTCAGGCAGTTACAGCTTTATCACGAATATGGGTTCTTTTTTTAGCACAATCCATCTCACATACCCTAGAAGAGCATATAATAACTTGTGGCATTGTTTTAAAAATAAAAGTGTTCGTAAGTGCCAACCGCAACAACCTTAAGGCCTAGAATGACTATTTTGGGAAAAGAAATCCACCATATTATTTCAGAGACATCTCAATATTCCTGCACAAAACACTGACCTGAGCAAAAACACTGATGAATTATTTTGTATTGTCCTGGAAATTCCTCTACCGATAAGTAGCTTATCCAGTACATTTTTTTTAAAGATAAACTCAAGTAATGCAGAAAAGTTGCATGAATCCAGTTATCACCAGATCCTGCTTCCTGAAGTTTTCAGTCTTTGGAATGACTTCTCATATGTAGTAAAATTTTCATAAATACCTGAAGATTTCAATACTAAACTGATAATGCAAATGTTGTTCCAAGATGATACTGCTTCAATCTTTATTCAACTGGTTTTGTAATTAAATCGCATGATCAATAACAGGGGTGGATCCACCAGTCCTGGCTGTGAAATTTCCTTAGAAAAAAATGTAGTAAACAGAAAACTTTTCCATGGCACTAGAATGGCAGAGCTGGAGTCTGGGATGAGCTAAAATAAAGGTGAGTGAAACAATTGCTAAACCAAGTAAAGCTACCACTTGCTAACCTTACAAATCCATCTAGCAATGACTCCACGACCTAGAAGTTATCTTTATCTCTTCAGACCTGCTAGAAGGATTAAGTTTATAATTGTTTCAGGAGCTGGGAAAGATTTAAAAGAGGCATCTCTCTTCAGTAAATCATGATGAAATAAGTGATCTCAGTGTAGAAGTACATCTAAAAAATAAGAAAGGAAATTATTTTTACCTGATGGTATTATATATGATTGCAATTTTTTCAGTCTTTTGACTCCTATACATACTAGATTCTTTTAAGTCACTTTGAATTGACCAACTTAAGAGCTTTCTGCATAATTCTTTACATGTACAAAATATACAAAAGTGGCCTAGAGTTATTTGCCCTACTCCATAGGCTTTATCAAATGATTCAAAGCAGAAGCAGGACTGAGAAAGAGGCAGCTGTCCTGCTGACAGTCACTGCATCTAGATTTAAATTAAAACATTCTTTAAATGTCTTGATACAAGCCAGATAAAGGTGGACTGCCAACCTGGACGCATTCACTGAGTGTGGTGTGCAACAACAGAAGTCCCAGTGTGGACATGTGTACCACTAGATGTCAAAATAAGTGCTATTCTTACAAGCTTTTGTTACTGATGCCTACCTAACAACATCTAATGCAAGTTTGGGGTCTCTGCAGTGTAAATTGTCATGTGTTAACTGTTTTTTTAGCATCTTAGGCACTCAAATCCCCTTTAAATGCTGATCCACAGTCATGAATAGTAGTAGTATGTGTGCTTATGAATACTAACAAACAAGGGTGTGTGTTGACAATTTATGGCCTTTTACAAGGTGACATGCTTTCTAATGAAGAGAATAGCCATAATTATCTAAAAAATTGGGTTAATAGTTAAAGCCACTTAGTCACTATGTTGTCTGTGAAAAATGCAGACTGTTTTTAAAAGCAACTAAAAATTAACTACTTTCTGCAAATTACTAGACCCCCACAGCATGAGTCCCAATAGGCCCTTTATATGGCTGCAAATTCCTTTCTCCAGAGCATTAACAATTGCCCATTAATCTACTCCCAATTTCTTTCCAACTTCTAAAATTTCTTGTATTCAGGCACTATTTAATTCAAAGTCATCTTTTGTGGTTCATCATTTCCTTCACATATAACTGTATTTTTATGATGACTTATTTTCCTAACTGCAGAAATTTTTAGAATCTGCAGTTAACACCTTCTCTTGACAATGTAGTTATTATATTCTTGGCTTACATTATTCTCCCCGATAGACAAAGATAAGAGGATAGAATATATTAGAAATAGAATAAACAAAATGTTTAAGAATGTTCAAAAAACTCATCTGTCGGTTCAACTCAGCAAGAAAATTAGCTACTATTGGACTGTTCTCTGTAGAATTTAGAAAGAAAGAAGTGTATCTGAATGTTAGACTCCTAATTGTACAAAATATATTCAATAATGAAGTTTTAATCAAATTCTGCACTAGAAAGACATTTGTGTCTCTCACCTACCTCTTCTCCAAACGAGTTTAATCCTCCCAACATCCATATGAGATGACTAATTAACCAGTCAGTGCGACCACACAGCTGTACAGAAGGGGAAACTGTAACACAGCAAAGCTGCTCAAACTGAAATGCACTCGATTTCAGATGAGGGACTAGAACCCAAGAGATCTTGGCTTCCAACTTCTGTTTTGAGACTGCTAGACAACGCTTTTCATTATTAATTCATTTGCACAATAAAAGTGAAAAAAAAAAACACATACAATAACATGAGCTGGTGAATAATTAAGCACAGATATCTTCTCTTCTAGGTGATTACTTTTGAGCTTTCCAAAGCTGTCTTGCTACTCAACATAAATTTCAGAAGGTGATCTCAGAACACTGAGCTTACATCACTATAATAACACCAGCCAGAGTAAAATGCTCATTAGCAGGATCATCAAATAACCTCACACACTCATTTGACACAGAACCTGAACTTCACAGAATAATTATACCCAAACCTATCCATCATAGTGGCTCTTCCATTTCTTATTTCAAGAAGTAAGAAATCCAGAAATAAAAGCAATTCTTCAAACCTGATTTTTCAGAAGTTTTTCAAGGGTAAAACCACATCTATAATAAGCAGATTCCATGGAAATCACTTCAAACTCAATTTAGAGAAGATTATCCAAAAGTAAACAACAAAAGAATTAAGTGTATGATTCAAATATTCCTTAAATACATTACAGCCTCTTGTATCTATTCAAGTAATCCTAGCAAAAGTCTAAACATAAGCAGAGATCAAATTTATTAATATGAAAAGAATTGCTATCAGAGAATAATGAAGGTAAAGAAAGGAGTTTCTAAACACCTCACAGTTTTTAAAGAATTTTTTTTGCTGAGGCACAAATTAGATGAGTTTCTCAAAGAGGGTAACAGAAAGCTAATCCTTTTGGAGTAGAAAAATAACCCTGGGTCTCCAAAATACTTTTCCATTGAAGAGAGAAACAAAAACAGAAAGAGAAACAGTTTCAATAAACCTGTTTTTTCTAACCCAAATACACTGTGCTGGAAAGCTCACAACAAGTTGTTTTGTACAACATGAGGCATCCATGGGAAGCATGCATAGAAAGGGGCAAGAGCTCTGATTGTGGAACAGTTTCCATTATCCCTGAGCACCTCAGGCAATCTGATGGATGCTGGTAGCAAATTTATCTGATAGTAAACAGTGCATTAAATCAGAGGTTGACTGCACACATGCACAAATGTGGGACTCCCTGTAATCTCACAAAATCAGTGCTATGCAAGCAAAAACGGCACTCCACAAAATGAGGAGTCATTTTCCTGCATTCTGTCAAAAGTAGGTAAATCTACAAAGAATCTGTAGAACCCATCTAATCAATATTGTTGCCTTTATGCTAGTGAGCCTCACTGCCTTCTCAGCTAACAGTCTGTTTTGGAGAGAGAGCACAGTACATAATGCTGGAGAACCCTCTTCTGCATAAGAATACAGTGTGAATGACTATAGTCCCAAAGCCTATCCTGGCCGCAAAGGTGCATTGCAGAGTCAAACTGATCTCAGGACAAGAGGCAATGGGCACAAACTGGAAAACAGGAAATTCCATTTAAACAAAAGAAAAAGCTTTTTTACTATGAGAGGGGGCAAACATCGAAATAAGTTGTGGAGTTTTCAAAATCTGCATGGACAACCTGCTGTAACTGACCCTGCTCTGAGCAGGGTTGGACTACATGATCTCCAGAGGTCCCTTCCAACCCCATTCTTGATTCAAAGGCATGTCTGACCTGTAATAACTGTAAGTTGATTTTCTATGCAGACTTTTCCACAGCACTTATTGTGACTGTATGCTTAACCCAGTGAAATACAGAACTGTTAGAGAGATCTGTCAAGGATTTTCTGACTTACCAGGTTTAAACCTGCTTGTTATTTCACTTATTTTCATTGGAGACAAATGAAAAACCTAGACTAATTACATCATGCAGTGAAAGTAGAGAATGAGAGGGGCCATCAAAGAGCAGAAATCTCATAAATCCTTATAATACATTGAAAGAACACATAGCTCAAACTGACAGCATTTCACTGGTGGTAATGGAGGTTTTCTGGTGGAAACTTTTCTCTCACGAAAGGGAGGGTGCTCAATGGCTCATTAATTTAATACGCTCTGCTGTTTCAGGTACACAGCACTGGACGTCAGAAGAGTTGGAAAGGAAGACATCTTTTGCAAAAAGAAAAAGCTAACCATCAATTTATTATTTTTAGGGTCTCATTAACCTGTTTATGGCATCATCTCTCCTAAACATCTAGAGTTTAAAGTAACCCAGTTACTTTCTTCCCGTCAGAGAGGATAGCTTTTCAAACCTAAAGGGCTTTAGTTTTAGTTCAGTGTTTACTGGGTAAAGCAGAACACTGTCTACACTATAGAAAGACACACTGCCTGTAACCCAGCATTAACTTGTACCTCCCAGAAGGGATCCTCAGTCCATGCCTCTCTCCATACCTGTCTGCCGATGCCTGGAGAACAGCAAACAAACAACAGCACAAAACCTTCTATGCTAGATCCAGGATCAGAACTACGTTCACAGTGTGATTCAAACCCTTTCAAACCCATTTGTCCTAAGCTCCCAAGTGGGAAAGATTTGGAGCATATATTTAATGTGTAACCAACTTACTCACCCAGTGACTGAGAGACCATTCCTGAAGGATTAGAGGAGCATCCTGCTGGCTCCAGCAGTGCCAGGCTGCCAGAGGGGCAGTGCTTGCATTGCTCTGGTCACTACTGGCCTCAGCTAGAGCAAGTGAGACCTTCATTTTTGCCCTCTGCACATGCTAAACGTTACAGTCATCCTGACTTCATCTCTCCTGCACTTCATATGGTTACGTAAAATTGATAAAGGGAAGAGGAAAAAAAAAGACAAACCAGAGTGACTGAAGAGAAATTTCCCCAGTATGCTTTGTCCTCAGTTGTCAGACTTTGTCCTGATCTAGAAACTATGAAATGAGCACCAGGTTTTTCCTTACCCTTCTCAACCATCAGCCTCTAGAACGAGGATAAACTCACGGCCCTGGTACAATGTTAAGAGAAAATCCCCGTTTCTGGGAAGGGAATGAAAAATATGCTAATTGGTAGGAGAAAGATATCCCTTGAATTTGAATGAATGTGGGCTTTTCTATATACTAGAGCACTCCCATGGGAAATACTTTCCTCTAATTCTACCCTGAACATACATTGTTTGAACTGTTTTGGATTTCTCATGCAGAAGTGAAAAGGTCAGAATGAGTTTTCTTTGAAAGCCCACTATATCAGCCTTACGTATCTCATTAGTACAATTAAATAAACTCTTGAAAAAAAATTTCCAGCAATTAACAGCCACTCAGAATTTGACAGAAATAGGAAATCACAGTTCGAAAAACTAAATACTGTCTACAGACTAATTTGACAGATGTCTGAGCCTCATTAATATTGTTATTGTCTGTTTCTGAATAATAATCCTGATGATCATTACACTGTTTTGAGACATGCATATTTTAATAGTATGCTCATTACTATCCATATATATATAAAAGCCACATTTTCCTCTAACAGTTATGAAAAAAATGAAAAGGAGATATGTATTGTTCTCAAGTTCATGAAAAACTGTAGAAAGAATTGGAAAATACTTTCTTAAACACTTTGGTAAGCAATGACCATGGTTGGGTATCACTCTTCTACACCATTTTACAGGCTCTCTGCATGGCAAAGCTGGCTCAACTTCCAGAAGATTTGTTGGCACAGGGGCTATGCTGGGAGAGATGGACGAGAAGGAATTCCTAGAGGAATGGGGCCACAGTCAGTACACTTCCATGTTCTGGTGGTAACTGGTTCCTGCAATAGTTTTTTGAAACCACAAGCTCTCATTCCCAACCTCAAGAATCCCTATGATTGATCCTAAATGCTCTGACGGTCATGCTGGCATATTTTTCTTTCAAAAAGCACTCCTTATGCTCCTATAGCTCAAGGCCAGCCTATTTGGACCGAGAGGTCTGACTTCTACACAGTGGGTTTTCAGAACCAGTTAACAAGCCATCCTTTCTTTGCACACTGTGCTTATATATTGCTCAAAGCAGCTTGAGGAGCCAATGTATGTGTCTTGAATCTGATGGATCTGGAGCTTGGAGAGGAAGCAAAATTGTTTAAGTGGGTATTTTAGGATTAAAAGTGAACTCCAGGATTTAATCTAGGTTCAATTTCTAAATCTAACTTTCCAGCATATTCTACAGCTTTCTCCACAATATATTTGCACCCTAGACTGGGATGGCTTTCCTCCATTTCAAATACAAAACTTTATTCAGGATAGCACCCATCACCTTATGTTTGGGAATGCAACCCAAGTCATCAACCTTCTCACATCCTCCTATTCACCATCCTTGTTCCCCATCTAACCACAGGCAAATGTAATCTGAAGTGAATATGAATCTGGTAGCTCTTCGATCTGCCTCACTTTGTAGAAACCAGACAATTTCTACTCAAAACTCACAACTTGGGAAACTTAAAAGACACTGGTAGAGATCTAATTTAGGATCTACTCTGCTAGGATCTCCCTGGAGTAAAGGAGACCTGGCTAGCGAAAATATAGGAGAATTAATATAGCTGAATTTGTCCAAGATCTTTTCAGAGGCTTGGTGTGGGTATTTGATTTAGGAATAAGGCCAGTTCAATTAGTCTACTTGAAGTCCCCAAAAGATCTCAGAGGAACAAATAAAAGATTACTAATTTAAGGCTTTGGGGGTTTTCTGTGTCTAAGGAAAAGTATCCCATATATAGCCTCTGCTTTCCTGGCTCTGCCTTCTCCCCTGCTTTTGGTTAAGGTGACAAGAATCATTCAAGGAACAATATGAGTGAGTCAGGAAAAAATAAATCACCTTTCAGCTCCAATTAAATGCATTTGTCTAATTTTTCATTCCAATCAAATCTCAGGAGAATTTACTAGGATAAAATTGCTACTTCTACCACCCAAGGTATCCATGCACATTACTGATTGATATTCCTTTATTCAGATTTGCCAAAATTCTCACTCTGATTAAGTTTTTCTCCTTTCTGTCCTGAAGAGGATTCTATTAATACCTCCCCCCTTTTTGGCAGTCTGTTTTAAAACGTTAAATCCTGATTTCCTCAGCAGGGGTATAATATCTTCTCTTATTAAAAATATTGAAACACAAGCCTACCCAGAGGTGTGTTTTATTTGACGTGAAGAGATTCAGTAAAAATACTTCCCTGGGAGAGCTAGTGTTTCAGTCGTCCTGCAAGGGTTTGGCAAATGTTTCAAAAGTTCTGCTGGACTCTAGTTGAAATTTTATTAACCCCTTTTGAAAATGGTAATTTCCACTATTTTCAGGTGCAGATGTATGGAAACTTCCAAGTTCTTTTGTCTGGAGCTGTGACACAGACAAAGAGAAAGGCTGAATCTCTTTTGATTAATCAGTGGGGAACACACTGAGTAAGGATGATACAAACTGTATTTCCAAAACTGTCTGCAGCAGCATTTTGCACACAGGCAGTGAATTTGGCCTCCTAAGTCAGTGACCACCAAAGCACTCCTATTTTCAGTCTATAATGCTGTAAAATCTCTCTGTGAAAGGCAAGGAGATGTAGCTGAAACCCTATTGTAAAGGTCAAAAGGATAAAAAAGGAATAGTCATTCAGTGGAGCACCAAGAGAGCCTCTAATGTTCATGTTCAGAGAAATAAACAGGCCTCCCACATTGCAGCCTGACAGAAGAGCTCTCTGCACCATAATGCGAATAGCCCAAAGGACAGATGTTAGTGGCATGCCAGAGAAGTCAGTCTCAAAGCCAAGGTTATCCATTAGAGCCTTTGGCCATGTTTAAATACTCCAGGATTCACACCACGTCTCAGGGAAGCCAGTGTGAGTCTTTCCATTGACTTAAATGGAAATTGAAATGAATCTCCAGGTCTCTTCTCTTTCTCTCACTTTGTATACTTCATTTGAGATCTCTGTGGCGGTCATCTTTCAGATGTATTTCATTACATATTTAGCTTTCTACTAAGTAATTTCCCAAACCACTTCTCTTTGCAAGTCTGACTGAACAAAAATCTTGACCTTCTCACTTTCCATCGCTGGTTGTTTTTTTATTTATCCATCTCTTCCTTCCGAATCCTGGCTGACAGACTGTCTTTGGACTGTTTTGCAAACTGATATCTAATAGCATGGACCTCTGATCATTGAATAGACTCTTTCAACCCAATCTTAAAGCCCCTATATGTTCTGGGTTCTCATCTGGAGTAGATCAACTTCTGCTGATATCAGCATTACTTTGCTGGCTTAAAAGACTTAAGAATCTAGTCCTCTAACAATTAAAATAACCATTTTGATCAAAGTAAGAAGTGCCATGCTATAGTTACCTACTTTTTCTACACAATGATCACTCTCTTGGCAAGCAGAAAGCCTGTCAGATTGTGTTTGAACTTCTCTTCCCCAAGGACATTAAAAAGACATCCATTTTTTTCCTCTCAGCTGTTCACTTCTAAAATAAAACACACCCTTGTCATTTATGAGGAATACAAAAGGCATACGACAGATGACAATATTATGTATGTATTTCTTCATACCTTTGCGTTAATCGTAACTGTTTGCACATGACTTCCTTAAATTGTTTTATTACTGAATACAGATACGCCTTGAACACAGCAATTACTCCAAAAGCACTGTAGTTACAGCACAATTTAATGGCATATGACAGACCACCTAGGCCAATGCTTTTACATGATCTTTTATTTTAGTTTATTATTTATACAACTCATTGTATTGAGCTGTCACTCAGTAACCAACTGGCTTTGACTAGTGGAGCTACAGTCAGCCATTCCAGCACATATTGAACCAGTCAACTGCCCAGACAGCAATTTATTCCAACCATACTAATTGGAGTTTAATGTTTTAAACTTCAGTCCTCCTGAATGGTCCAGAATAGCGTCTCTTAACTACATGATATGTGCTCAGTAAAAGACAAACAAACCATAAACATTTTTTTACCTATGGTGCTATAGAGTTCACTTCCTCCAGTTAGTAAAACTGTGCCTTCATTCGGAGATGAAATTTAGTCTCTTTGTGAAATTAGCAGTTTAACATGTTTAACAAACAAAGCAATAGAGTAGAAATTAACCTACTGAATAAATTTAACTTCCACAGATCCATCTCAGAAATCTTCCCTTCACAGATTGCAGAAGGCCAAAAAGGGATGTAGCAGTCCAGATGAAAGGTTCAATAAAAGCCTTGTATCAATACCTTCAGTTCAAGAGGTCTATCAATCAGCCTGGAAAAAATAGTTGTTTTAACAGCTTTCGATAAAGGTGATATTTATACAAAAACACTTTGCATTACCATTTTTTATTATTATTTTGTTCTTCAGCAAGTGACAAGGTATTACAAATCCCTACATAGATCCATTATTAGCAGACTCACATTCTGTTAGTCTCAGCTTCTATTTTTCTAGACAACCAAGCTTGGACATTTTATTCTCCATTCTGCTCCAGCTGCTCCCTGGTTGGTTGATGGATGGTTGCCTCTTCTGTTGTGTTATTAAAGACTGTGCCTCAAGCTGAAAAAAAATGAATAGGTTATATCTTTCGACCATATGGCTTGTCCCACAGCTTGGCGAAAATGGTTCTAGAGGCAGAAAGCAAAGACAGCAGTATAAGAGCATCCTGCCAAAAATAGCCTCTGTTTTTTGACCTGACAAGAACAAGCCACATCAACCATACTGAAATCTGTTTTAAATCCATTTGGGTTGTTTTGAGTGGGAGGGCAAGGGGCCACACTGGCTGCTTCAGGAGACAGTGGAAATGACAGGAACTCCAAGGATGCGGCCCCTTCTAGCTTGCCTGATTGACAGATGTTTTCTGCCCTTAGTACACTGTAAAAATATTGTAGCAGATTTGGGATTATTCCTTAAAAGAAAAAAATGTTACCAACAGCATATTATTTGTGCGTATTTTAAAGGTCATGAATTTGACCCATGAGCTTCATGAGATTTTGATTGTTACCTTTACAATCATGTTCACTAACTAATACTTAGAAACAAAGATCAGAGCAAACAAACAATCAACAATCTAAACATTTTTGGCCAAAGATGATAATTTGTTTGGCCAGGTAATTTTCTAACAGCAACTTCATTGGCTGTTTCAAGTGCAGAAAAATAACTGAGAAAACATTCTATTTAAAAAAAAAAAAAAAATTCTATGGTTCTACTTTGAAATGATGTTTCATTGTTAGATTTACTTCAGTTTGGCAAATGAAAGTAAAAGCACCAAAATGAAATAATAGTTTTCTTGATCACAGGTTTTGGTTGGTGACATACATTTCACTCCACAACTTCATTCAAGTCTCTTACTTCAGATAGGAATTTTTTCAAGTCTCCGTTCTGCGTAGCGAGAGAACAAATTACTAGGTGTTCTGAGCTGTTATAACCTCGATGGCTACACAGGACCTCACCTGAAGGAAGACAGTAGGTCCCATCAGGAGACAGGTCATCTTTAACAGGGTGTTCGAAGTATCTCTTGTCCTATTTGATTCTGATCAAAAGACGTAAGCAAAAAGTGAATTCCTTCTTGGTGCTCTGTCAAGCCCTAGGCAGCAAGATACTTCTCTACTGCACAAACATACTACACAAGTCAAAAATAAGTGAGGGAAAGGTTCCCTGCAGCTGTAGTGAGGCCATGGAAGACCTCTAAGGGGAAGGCACACGACATTTTTCTACAAACCCTGCAGAATTTATGACTAGACCTGTAAAAAAACGACACCACATGCAAACAACCACAGAAGTGACCAGACAGCAGCAAGAGTGAATAATTTTATAGCCCCAAACACTTCAGTATGCTCCTCTTTCAGTAAGTATCCTGGTATACACTGCACAAACTGATCTCACAGGAGCTCTAACCTGCAAATACAACATGTTTTCTTACCAATTCACTTTCTTAAAAGTCCTTACTAATCACGAGTGAAAGCTGTGCTTTCCTTTTCAAGCTTGGGCTGAGCAAAAGAGCATATAAAAGGGGGTATTAAAACTACACAATACCTTATAACGTGAATTTTAAATGTTGTAGCACCTAACAGACTTGCAAATGAATGGAAGAAGTAATTACTCCAGGGCTACATGAAATAACAGGTGTCCAAGTAAAGAGCAGCAGGCTGAGGTAATGGGCTGTCATGAGAGGAGGGGAGGAAGAACACTCCTGGGACATGTGAAGTCAGTGTTTCCATCTGTAATTATTTTGCTGCTCACATCTTCAGCAGTTTGATCACCCTCGTTCGGCGCTAAAGCTATACTGATATTTACAAGTGTCTTCTGGGCATGCCGTTGGACTCCTAAAATCAGGATACATAACTACGCAGCACTCAAGAAAGAGAGTTTACTTTTAGGACTTATTTCCTTAACAAGAGCATGGTTTTCTTTCAGAAGTAGACACACTTTAAGGCAATAGTTCTTAAAAAACACTCAAAGACTTCACAAACCCAGGACTAATTATCTCCAGTTTACACATGCAAAGTCTGAGAGGTAAAGGGAGCCGTCTGAAGTCAAAGGAGACATTGGCTGAAACCAATTTCCTCTCTCAAATCCATACTCTGCCCGATGGACCACTAAATCAAAGTTTCGGCTTTTCGGTACTAGACCACATTGGCGTTCTATTTAAACACCCTCGGTAAATGGGAAAATCACATTAAAACATAAACCAGCAAATGGACTTCTAAAGACAATTTTTGGAAGTAGGAACCAGTTCCTAGTTGGACTATTAGCACTTGTGTTGTATTACATACACTTTATATGGAAATGTGTGCGAAATGCAGAGTATTTCCACATGTACATGTCTAAGAAAACAAATTGTGGTTGGCTATAGCTGACAAAAATACACTAATAAATGAATAAAGGCTTTCCTTTTAGCTGTAATTCAGTTTCCCTGCTGTGAAGATAGAAGGTGCTCCAAACCTCAGTTCTATCATTCTCCTTCTTGCCAGACATAACATACCATGGAGAACACTGCAATTGTGTTTTACCAAAGAAAAACAACTCCCGCTAGACTAAAAGAATAACATCAAAAATCTCTCCACAGTTCACAACTGTTTAGCCATAACAGAAATGGTAAGTTCTTGGCTTGAAATTCATGAGATCACAGGATCAAGCATATAACTGCCCATTATTGCAGTGATTGTTACTTTACTAGCAGTAGATCTGCCACAGGAAAAATCATCTCCAAACTCTATGGCGTCTGCCTATCGATGAGCTGCAGCGGCCCTGTCCTGGGAAGGCAGGGACAGATGTGGCAGAGCCCCCGTGGCACTGCCTGCAGTGCCTCACTGCAAGGCCTGGCTGCACACACAAGGGCAGTGCCCTGTGCTCAGCTGCTCACTGCAATCGGCAAAGGGCACTTTCACCAGAGCACATCACCATAGACTCCCAAAAGTCATGATCTTATACCGTGAGAAGGAGCGCACTTTCACTGTGCCACCAACAGATGATCAGGAAAAGCAAAACACTTTGCTTTTCACAGGGTGGATCTTCCTTATAGCCCAGTTCCTTCTGAATAGTCTTTAAAGACCAACTACCAAACCCAAACCCTGGTGAAGGCCACAAGAATTTTGCTGTTATCCTAGTGGACGTAGGGTTTAGTTCTGAGAAGATACCTCCCAAATGAATTTGGAAAGTCTCCAAATAACTCCTTGAAATAAGAAAGGCAGGGGGGCAGTGAAGGTCAAAAAGGCATTCAACACAAATGCATTTATTTCCAGGCATTGGTTGTGATAACATTAGCTAACAGTTCTCTGCCTACTCAACCATTTTAAAGTTGGTTCTGCAAGGTGCGAAACAATTGGGCCCCAGTCCAACAGGACACTTAAACATGTACTCAGCTTTAAGGATACAAGTAAATCCTCTTGAATGTTTAATGTTACGCTTTCCTGAACTACAGCCAAAGCACTGCATCCCTTGCCAGCTATTAAGGCTAGCATCAAACAAGTCTCTCTTGGTAATGTTAAATAAAGACCTTCATACAAGCATGCAAATAGTTCCAGCAACTGTATATATATATATTATCTCATTCTTCTGCATATACATGTATAGGTCACTTCAGGATATTCTGTTTCAAGCTCCTTCTATTTTGTGTCTGTGCTTTATGACTTCGATCCAAGCACTCTGTTGCATAGAGAAGACAGGGATTAAAAATGAACAGCATTCAAAATTTGTTATCCCTAGTAATAGTATTAACCCTGTAGCTATAGCGTATTGGCTTTAATATTATCCACATTGTGTTCTCTGGCTGGCATTTTCTCTGATATGTTTTGGTTTTCAGCCCTCAATCAATTCTCTCATCCAGCTGGAATAGTTTCTCTCATCCAGCTGGAATAGATGCCAAAATGACTTTGAAAACACTGTTCAGGTTCCATATAATAAAGCAAACCACAGGAATCATCTATTAGCATTAAAATTACAGACTCATTAAAGATAAACATGCCATCAATGTGAGTTGAGCAAGCATACCACTACAACATAACTTTTTAATAGCCCAAGTTCTTACACTATGTACAAGCCTGTGATTATATACGCCATGCAACATGCCATATTATATTATTTATCCAGTACAGTTCCTTCTCTCTATTCATTTCTATTTTATCCCTAAGGATGTACGGTACATTCCAACAAGACAAAGCAACTCGAACTTCTTTCCCCAGGCTAATAGAAGGACCAATAGCTCTCTGTCTGCTTCAATCTATCAAAACAGAAGAGTATTCCATTAATCCTCCAAGCTGGCACCACTGTGTTTTCACCAATTAACTAGCCATTTCTGTATTTTATAGTATTTCAGCCTTTAACTAAAGCAACTTTTCTAAACATATTTCTTTCTTTGAGATCAAAGCCAAAATTCCTTCTTTTTATAGGTTTCAAAGTGTTTCCAACAGCAATTGACAAAGATCCAGTTGCTAAAATTCTCTAATGCCTTTTAAATATTAGATTGCCAGGTTCCTGTGTTCTTGACTGCCATTCAAGTGTCACAGCGAATACCACTAAAATTCTGTAGTTCAAGTGCCCAACAGCTGACGAATACACTGACTACCCCTGATTCTTCAAAGCACTGAAGGGTCTATAGGTCTAAAACAGGCTTGAAGGGTCTGTCTCAAGAGCCTTTCTGCCCTCAAAACTGCCTTTTGTCAATACTTCAGACTTACCTATCAAGAAGAAACACAAACATTATGCATAGTCATGGAAGTTAAAAGTTAGAATCGTATCCATCGTATGTGGTTGCAGATCCCATGACAGAGAGATGTCATACTTTTATAAAACTATAATCTTCAGACACATCTAGAGGAATTATTTTGGGAGTCAGCCTGAATAGAACGTATAGATACAGAAAAAAAAAAAATGTACTGACGTCAATAATAACCTTTCCATTTATTCCAGCAGAATTTTGAATCACACTCATGATAAAAGAGGAAGTGACGCATGAAGGGGATGGATGTTTTGAAGGATATTTTTGGGGGGCTGTAAACACAGGCATTCCCCTCTCTGGTGCATTTCCTTTTGTTTCTCACACTAGAACATTTATATGCACTGCAGGCAGTCTCAGCAGAATTTCTCCTTCTTACATCAGATTAAGCACAGCTAACAGTATTTATCACTTTTCCATGCAAGGAGCTGTTGCAGTTATTGCAGGAGCAATTTTGGGCACATATATTTTCCAAAATGTTTTGCATATTCCATACGTTTTAATTTTTGTTTGTCTATTTTCAGGCCACCACCATAGAATGAAGGTAAGCCTTATCCAGCAGGTAAAATAACACTGACCCTGAAAACGTGTGTGATGCTTACTTGAACCTCCCTTTCTCTTCCTCTCTCTTTCTGTCCCCCCAAACAAACTGATCTGCATTTCATCTCGCATTTCATCTGCTGCTAAGGCTGCACAGACAAAGCTATTTAGAGCTCTATCTTACAGAGAAAGACATCATTTAAAAGACTCCATGTACTAGCGGCTGGTCCCCGCAAAGTAGTTAACTCCTTGCCATAAAGGCCATAATTTTAAACCAGTAATGTTATATGTGGTTTGGCTGTGCCAAGCAGAGTACACGAAGCAGAGGGGATTTTCTACCTTTTCTTCAGTTGCTACCTTTTCAAACCCAACTAGATAATTCCATAAAAGTTCCTACACATTTTGCTTTTTTTTTCCCTCAAACTGATTAATAATTCAATTTTACAAAAGACTCGTTTTATTTTCATGTATAGAAAAACAATACATACAGCTAGATGTTGAAGTCTATCTCTACATGCAAGATTAGTTTCATTAGTTTCACAGGATTTGCCCTGCAGTTTTTGTCTTCTGAGGAGAATAATGTGTGGGTTTCTCCTTTTGTTGGAAAATGGCTGGACAGACAATCCTCTCTTCTGATGACAGGTACAGTAAATGTCATATCAGCTACTGGTATAAGAATCTCTTTTTTCAAACACAGAGTTACTTCAAAACTCGCTGGGATGAATGACTGCTGCCATCCACAGCTCTGCAGTTCCAGTGTACCCAGCTTTCCACATAGCTTTTCAGTGAAACCAAATACTGTCCGCTATTTTCAGCAACACTGTAAGTACATGGGGTTGTTTGCCATTTAAGCTACTTTCCAGAAAGCTTTCCACAGAATCATTAAAGTTGGAAGGAAACCCCTCTTCAGTTCTTTATTCCACACCCTTGCAGAGCAGCATGTTTACCCACATGAATTCCAAACCAAACCTTACGGGTGAGTATCTCCAATGACGGTGATGTCACCATCTTACTCAGCAGACTGCTCCTTGTCCAGTGTTTTTTCAAATAATTGTGCAATCACAGAAACTGGCATGCACATATACACGTGTACAAGCCATCTTCTTCCTGTTCCAGCTAGAGCATTGCTTTCTCCATATCTCACTGAAATTTAAGAATAAATGCAAGCAATTTCAGAAAACCAAGCTCCTCAAGGACCAGACTTCCACAAATCTGTGAAAGCTTGTTGGCTTTATTTTTAATGGTCAAGACCTATTTTAAAGGTGTGTTAATAATGAACATTTTTGATATTATGGTGCTTTGAGGTTGTTCAGTCCTAGAAGCTCAATCTAAAGGAGTAAGCAAACATTGCTTGGAAAGGTCAGCTAACGTCACAGTCTCTGCACCAGGCAGAATAGAAGAAAAACAGATGCGTAGAGACGTCAGTGGCAGCTGAGCCACATTTTAAGATATCTATGATTTCCCAAAAGCAAATCTGACCTACCCTTGTAGAAGTTGAATTCTTAATGGCAAAATTCATGTCACTGTGGGTTGGAGTACACAATGCATGGCTTTGGGAGCCAGAGAATAACCCTTGGTGCTGGCCAGCTGCACTGCTCCATCTCAACTGTTTTCCAAACCTGGTGAAACTCTGAGTCCAGGTAGAGAGGGATGTAGGAACAGACTACATACCAAGCTATCTCAAAAGAGAAGAAGTATGGTGTGCATCACCTATCCCTCAGCACTCAGCTCAGTGTTCAGCAGATTGGTTGCCAGCTGCCCATTAAAAAAAGGGAGTTGCTCCACAAGACTGATCAGATACAAGAGCCCCTCAGGTGCTCCAGCTCTCCCTCTCCAGCAACTCCTTTGTTCCAAGACACAGAGAAAGGATTACCCATCTTTAAGTATGAAGTGAGTGTGCCAAAGTGTGTATTTCTTTTAACATCCCAAGATACGCGGTCAATTGAAAAATTGTAAAATTAGGACTATATTGAATCAATCTTTATACTTTTTATAACACTCCTTTTTATATTTACAGGCATGTATGTCTTGTTTCTGGCTCCTTATCAAAAGGAAAATATTTCCAGCTCTCTATACCTCAGATCTACTGGTTTTAATTTCAAGAGCTTTTATTATTTTTATTGCTCTCCTCTGCATTCTCTCCCAGCTTGTCAGCTTGGATGTCATAACATTTGTGGTTACATACGACCAGCATCACAATAATTCCTTTTTTTCAGTTTCTCTCCGAAAAGGCCAGTCCAGAGATCTGAACAAATTGAATATACTGACACGTATCTGCTTGCACAACGCCCAACTGCAGGAAAGTCAAAGTCGTCATGAACACATTGCCACAGCTATGTGGACCAACTGTTAAAAGATCAATTCCATGTATGTCACAGCCTTTTGGGCAGCCTTCCAGTCTGACAGCTTGAAAGGATCCATTTCAAAACAAACAACAAAGGGAAGACATAGTTGTGAATTAAAGGCTTTGAAATAAAATCCATGCAGCAACGAATGGGTCACAGGATTTGTGGGCTATTTTACCTCTAAACTTTTGCCAGAAGTGGAACATATATATGTGCCATAATATTACCTTGCACACGGGAAGCCTGAAGACATACTGGAAGTCTCAAAGCTAGACAAAAACAACTCCAAGAAAGATGTAATAAACCCAAATATGAGATAAAGAAATCCAACAATTAAATTTCAACTACAGCAGAAAAGCTACTGCTTTAAAGTTGTCACGTACTTGCTTGAAATCATGAGATGAGTTTGAAGGAAGAGAGTCCTTTATTACAACTATGTTGTTTCTAATACCCAGTCCAGGAAATATTCATTAGCTGAGCCACATCGTCAGGGTGCATCAAAATACAAATCTGTGCTTTCTGGGCTGCAAGTCAGGTGTCTGTCTCTCTTCCCAAATGCATCATATTTAGACAGTGCAAAAGCAAAACAAAGCTTCATTGGTATTCACTGCCTGTCACATAGCCCAGCTGCACCTCTCTAGAAAAGATGAAGAGCTAGGAAAGGTACCAGCAACAGCTGAGAGTTTCAGGAAAGTAACTGGGTTTGGTTTTATTCTAGTCCTCTCTTTACCTCCCACCCTTTCCAAAACTGGAAACTTCAGACTAAAGAAGTAAACTTGTGGCTTCTACTCGATTGCCTGCAATGGCAAACCAAATACCTCATATGCTTGTCTGAGCTCTCACATTACCTGCTCTCTGCAGAAAAACTGAGGAGGTCTCTATTTGCAGGTGTTTGGGCAGACTTAGTGGACCCTGGCCCTTGTACCAGCCTTTGAGTGCTCTAACTGCACAGCTGGGTTCCCTCAAGTTACACAGTTTCTGGGCCAGCTGGGAGTTGCTCTGTATGTGATTAGAGAACACAGCTGGTATAGCACAGCCTGGCACATCAGGTGCTTGTACGAGGCCAGAGAGACACGTATGAACTGATGCTTCTGCTAACAAGAAGGTGGGGCTGAAGAAGAAAAGTGACTGCTTTTCAGGGAGCAGGGATAAACATCTCAATCCTACTGGTAGAAATGCTGTATAATGCAATGTTCTTGTCACACTGCAGTTCCAGACTGGCCTTAGACATGCTTGAAATTTAACATTGTCATCGGAGCTTTGTTGATGGGCTTGAGCACTGGGTAATGCAGAACTGGAGCCATGTCTAGGCCCCAGCAGAACAAACGGCTTTGAAGAACTCCAGAGACCAGGTCACTCTCTCCTTGTTTTCTTCTTTTTCATAACCAGCAGTCTTTATTAGATCTGATAACTTCATATTCAAACAGACCTCACAAACAAGACAAAAGAAACGAGTCTAAGGTGCAAATGGTTTAATTTTGATCCAAAACTCAATGCAAAAATCAACAGAGGCACCCTTGATAATTCCATATTACTATCGAAGAACATCTTCTTCAAAGAAATCTACACATCAGCAAAGACCTGTTACCATGCCAGAATTGTACTAGGAATCGAGAACTGGCATTTCAGTTGCTTCAGCTGATTCACATACGATAAGATGAAAGAACCCTGCACCTGTTGTATACTATACAAAGTCTCATGTTGTCTCTGTTGCCAAGCAAATAGTTCACAATAAGCAACACACTTTTAGTATTAAGGAAATCTTTTGTGCTATATATGTCTCAAATAGTGAAGTATTAGTGGTGACATATTTTAGTACCAAGATCTTGTCACATCAAAGGTTCTTCTATTTGCAATAGAGAGGCAAACGCAGCAGGATTCACAAGCCACAAATACCACTTTGGTATTCACATGTGTTGAAGTCATGCCTATGGTTACACTTATGGGAGCCCAAATCCAAACACCTTTAGCGACTCATTAACATTTACCTTTTGTCAGAGCACAAGTAGCTGTGGTGCTCCTTCTGTGGCATCAAATTAGGCCCAGTAGTTAGTCCCTATTAACACACAATCCCTCGCTGCACATTTTTATTGGCAGTTTCCCAGATATAATTGCTCAAGCTGCCTTTTTTTTTTCCATATGGAAAAGGTATTACCAAAAAAATAAAAATAAACACCATAAAAGCATACACCAGCTTTATCACAGAATTTGGAGTCTGAACCAGAAGCTGCCGAAGTAGTGAAACAACTCCATTTGTCATACATGGGTTTTTAGATTGGACTCCTTAATAAGAGATTTTTGCTCAAGTTTCAGTCTTTCAGAGAGTACTTTCAGCCACAGCATGTTCACTCTAGTTTAACATAGACAGGGAGCAATTCTCCAGTCCTTTCTTGCCTAGAAACAGCTTTGTCCCTTACACTGGAATGGCTCTTATGATCAAGTGTTCTCTCACACACACGCTACAGACCAAAGTCAGCAGTCTGTGTAATAGCCCAACAGTAGAGAAAAAGTATTTTCTAAAGACAGTTCCTCTAAAGTTACAGCCCGTTAGAGTAGTGCCAGCATTTTTATACCATTGTATACAATCTCTCTTTCTTCTACATCTTTTAAAACCTACTTCTCTGTTAAGTAGCATTCTGTAGGTCTTCCGTAGTATTCCCCATGACGCTGTGCACTGCCTGGCCTGTTTCCAGCCCTGTAGCCAGGTCAGCCCTGCGCAGGAAACCCAGACCTACAACCCTGGGCAGTATAATTGCATCCTTCTTCAGGAAAGAATGATAGAATCACAGAATGCGTAAGGTTGGAAGGGACCTCTAGAGGTCATCTAGTCCAACCCCCCTGCACATGCAGGGGCACCTAGAACACGTGGCACAGGACTGCATCCAAGCGGGTCTTGAAGATCTCCAGAGAAAGAGACTCCACAACCTCTCTGGGCAGCCTGTGCCAGGGCTCTGTCACCCTCACTGTCAAGAAGTTCTTCCTTAAGTTCCCGTGGAAACTTTTGATGCTTCAGTTTGTGTTCGTTTCCTCTAGTCCTGTCGGTGGCCACCACTGAAAAGAGGCCGGCCCCATCCTCCTCATTGCCTCCCTTGAGGCACTTATAGACACAGATCAGGTCCCCTCTCAGCCTTCTCTTCTCCAGGCTGAACAAGCCCAGCTCCCTCAGCCTCTCCTCACAGGGCAGATGTTCCAGGCCCCTGATCATCCTCCTGGCCCTGCGCTGGACTCTCTCCAGCAGCTCCACATCCCTCTTGCACTGTGGGGCCCAGAACTGGACACAGTGCTCCAGCTGTGGCCTCACCAGGACTAGGTAGAGGGGCAGGATCACCTCCCTCAAAGGAAGCTCTGTTTCAAGGCACCGTGGGTTCCTGTGCTTCCCTTGCCAGGCAGGTGCCTGCAAGAATGAGGGGAGAGACCAGGCCCTCGTTATCTCATTACTGCTTTTCAGAAAGTTTTTCCCTTGAAGGTCTAAATAGAGAGAACTGTCTCCTGAGAAATGCCAGTAGCAACACATTCCTACATAAAAAGGTTTTTCACATGCTCCCCCGGCTTCGTAGCACTGCGGGTTCACAAAAATTGGCTCTGCAGATAAGAGAAACAATGTCAGGCTCAGCACAACTTCACTGCCTTCCACAAAGTAGCAGTCCACTTCAGGAGCATTGAATCTGGTCGACATATTGCCAAATGCTGAAGTAGTTCGATTTACGGAAGTGGTGGTGAGCACCCATCCAACTTGGAAGGTATGCAGCAAATGCAGTAAGCATGATTGCACCTCCACAAACAAAGGAGAATTATTCCCTTTCCCCAAAAAGCAAACAGAAGAACAATGATTCAGAAAAGACTGGGCCTATTAATCATATCTTAATTTAATATCAGCAAAATTACATCATTCATTGGCACGGTACTGAATTCATTTCCCAAAACTTTATGCTGAATACTCTTTCACGACCTGAATCTCTCTCATTCGGCACACTGCAGATTTTTAGAGGTGTATTCATAAAAAATAAAGCATATACTTTAGGATTAAAACTTACTGAAAGAATAGCACAAAAGCAGACAGCAACCATGGAGCTTTTAAAAAGCTCATATTCTATTCAAAATTGTTACTGAAATTCAGGGTGGTCTCTGAATCTACCAAATTTCTGGGATTTTAGCTCCTCTCTAGTGTGTTCACAACATTCTGCAGATCAGCACAAACACAGGAACACAGGGATGGCTTTACAAAGTCATTCTGCTGCTTCAGGTTCCCATCTCTGAAGGAGACAGGTAGCAGCTGCTTTCAGGAAGGGGCGTGCAGCCTTTAATGTCTTTTTGCTTTTTCTTAAATGCATTTAGCACAAGTTTCAAAACACCAGTAGCATTCTTGTCAATAACCACCAAAAAAGACCCAGCAACACAGAATCACTAAAGCCAACACTGTGGCTGAGCCTGGATACAGTGAGTTTCCATCTGCAATGGCTCAAGGCACCTCCCAGAGGCATAGGCAACATCAGACTTCATCACTACAGGGATGAGGCCAGACCCTTTTGACTGCAAAGCAAGGACAGCAACAAGAGATGGGACAAAGCAACAACACTCTCTCTCCCTTAGCATCAGCCCTGGCTTTTCAAGAGTCTGACATTATTAAATAAGGCCTTGGGGCAACTGCTGCTCTTGGCAGCTGCCTGCTTTGCCTGCACATAAAGATGAGCTGGTTTCTGCCACAAGCTGGCAACCTCTCTCGGAGAGGAAATTTGGCACTTATTCCTGAATTTTAATGTAATGAAAAGCTGGCATATACATGTCAAAATCAATGTACGTTTAACCAAAAGTACGTTTAACCAAATCTAAGGTAGTTTGGGTAATTTTGGAGGAAGATTTTTAAATTAATGGCTGCTAATTTTTTTCTCACTTATCCTCTTTCACTTTATCTTGTTCTTCAGGCAGTTATGATTAGCCCATAGAATATTAGCCTGGTTTGTTTATCCAAGGGTGCTTCCAAGTTTCACATTAAGCAAGAGCAACGTAGCCGAGGGCTTGGGCCAAATCTAGTGAAATCCATTTTAGAAAGTTGCATTAATTTTAATTGGCTTTGCAACAGGTCTCAGGTCCTGTAAGAGTGAAAGTACTCTGTTCCTACAAGCACAGCACTGGCAAAAACAGTACAGTACATTATCTCGTTGGCAGGAAGATGTAGGGATCTAACCCAGAATACAATCAGTGGATCTCAGCAGGAAAGCAGCCCCGGGTATTCTTAATTCCCGTAGTTAAAGCTGAGCCATTGCTCCAACACAGAGCTTGTCAACAGAGGAATTATCACTGTTTTGACATTATGTCTATTATTTCAGTGAGATTTTTAAAGGAAGAGTGGTACAGAGTTGGCCACTAGGCAGAGACTTTCTTACTTTCCCCCAAATTTCTGTATAACAAATGTATTTCATTTCCATCTCTTTACTGCAAAAAATAAAAAGTCTGTTAACTTTGAGAACTAAGCTTTAGTGATCAGATTAACAGAAGAGAAGGCCTCCTTAAATATTCTTCTTTTCCCTACCCTTCTTTTCCATCTGAAACTGTAGGAGTTCCTCATTCATTAAACAGTAGATAATCTACATTGCAGAGAGACATTACTAATATCCCAGATAAAAGAAAAGTCCCATGCAGACTTTGCATCTTATTAGAAAGCAAAAAAAACCATGAGGGCATGAATCCAGAGACTAGGCATTCCTTGAAACAGGCTGCTCCCTAGAGAAACCTTGATGCTCATGTGCATGAGAAGTGCAGACCCAGTTCATCTTTTCCTGCATTTAGGTAACTCTGGGGTTGTTCCAACCATCATAATGGAACTGTATGCATGTACTTACAGGGTCTACATTTCTAAACAGGAAACAGGAAATCTATTTTTTCTCCAAGTCTTGGTCTTTAATATGGGTTTCATTCTTCTTTGGAAGAAGGTGTTGTTTATTCATTTGCTTGGTAATATTGCCTGATACTATCTATACTGTATATGCTCATGAAGTCAAAGATATCTGAACACCCTCTGGTAGATCACCAGGCAACCCTGCTGACATTTGTTTTTCCCTCTATCAGCCCAACAGGAGAACTAAGTCTGCAGTATTTTCCTCTAGCAACGTAGATTGTGTTATGCTTTCGGGTTTCTTTCACTGAAATTGCCCTTTGAGTCAAGACTGGCTCTGTAGGATGACGGGTGGAGTGATGTGAATGAGGAATTGCAATTCTTTAAGTGCCTTGGGATACACAGCACTCTTAACATAATAACATAAATCACTCTTAAGAGCAACTGGGGTAAAACCTGTGACTGGCAGTGCAGGACTCTGAAACGTATCTATGGTGCTTGGGAAAGTTTTGTAGCGACAGAGCTCTCCATGCACTGAAACATGCAGACTGAGGTTTTGTAACCTTGGTCATCCATTCCCCTCAACAGCTTCAAAACATACCAGGACAAATGATATAGTGTGTACTTTGTCTGCACTAATACAAAGAATTATTTTCTGTGTTTTTTTTTTTTTTTAATCATTATGAAGTTATCACCCCAAGTATTTATGTTCATTCTTTTCCTATTTCTAAGTGGGGAATTCTCCCACTGGTTTAGGTATTTCTCCCAACACCATCAAATACATTCTGAAAACCAACCAAAATAAACCAGGTTCTTTAAAAGATTGTATGTCAGAGGTGATGGGAAGCATCAGAAGGAGAAACATGGCTTCAGCTACTAGGGAGAGCTGAACTGGTGAGAGAATAGTTGTGTTCTTCCAAGATGCTGTTTCAAATCAAGCCTAAATGAAGAGCAAGTAACAGTCCATGAGAAATGAAACCAGGACTAGGGGCAGGTAGTGACGGACAGGTGCCTACAGCACGCGACACAACACTGCGTGTTAATTTGTAGCTCTGCACCCACCTTCCGGCAGGCAAACACATGCACATCGGCGTGTCTGATTTCCTCGGTGCTCTTGCTACCTTGCTCTCGACATGCTTAGCGCACCTACCAGCTCTGGAAGGGCAGAAAACCTCCCAGAGAAACGTTACCTCGAGAGGGGCAGAGCCACAGAAACGCTGACCCCCGCGTCTGATGCCCGGCAGCCCGACCCAGCCCAGAAAGGTTATGTGACACTTTGCAGTAGGACCCATTCCCAAACAGTGCCCAGGCCTGCGCTCAAGGGCAGGACAACAACCTTATTTTTATCCTGCTGGCAGCAGGTTCGCGTTTCAGCAGGTATTATTAGTGCGGGGACTTCAGGGCTGATAAAAGGCCAGCGAAATGTCAGCGGAGGAGCCCCGGCAGCAGAGGGCGGGCAAGGCTGGCAGCCTGCAGTGCGGCCGGGAGGGGACGAGCCGTACGCCAAGGGCTGTCCATGGGGAATGGGATCCCCATGGACTGCCCCATGTGAGACGGGCATGGGGGCCGCCTAGGGGGCCCAGTCAGGGCCATGGGGAGATGAGGCCACAACATGGCTCCCACGGTGGGCCCAGGGAACCTGCAGTAGAGCCGAGGCAGGGACCAACAGCCCCAAAACAGGTTCCAGGCTCAAAACAGAGTCCTGGGCAGGGATGCCCCTCAGGGCACGGTGAAGCCACATTTTGCCACCCGCTACCCTGTGGTAACGTAGCGAAGCATGGTGCCCTCCACCAACATGCAGCAGGACGCAGGGCGAGCGCTCCCAGCCATGCCGCAGATAACAAGCAAAAAGTGTTTTAGTTCGCACAGGGTGGTGCAGTGGGAGACAGGGCTTCGGTTTTCCTCTCCATGATGACAACGGCATCTCTCTCTGATGTTTCACCCCTCAAACGAGGGAGGAAAAGCAGACTGTGGAGGACAACTTGACTGCACGCATGGAGGGCGCTTCACTGGCCCCTGGAGAAAAGTTGGACCCACAGGAAGCCAAAGGCAGGCTCAGTTCAGATCCATCGCAGCCACCCGTAGGGTCCCACACAAGTTTGTCAGCCCGCCTTTCCAAGCAGCACTCCCTTTTGTTGCCCTACCACCACCGGGGCCCTAATTGGAGGCGGCAGCGCGCGCCGGTGTCGCTGACCCGTGCGCCAGCTGGAGTCAGTTACGTCTGTGGGTGACCTGCGCCTCGGATGGCCAGCCCGAGCGCCTTGAATCAGACACTGAAATTAGCGCATCGCACTGCGTGCAGGACTAACGGCTTCAAGTCTGCTGATGGAAAGCATATGATACCATGAACTCCAATTCTCATGCTACGGGTGACCCTTCAGTAAGAGAAGCTGTGATCTTCAAAAATTTGTTTCACCTCCCTTGCACAAAAGTACTCAATTTAAGCTATAGATTGTTTTTTCACCTTTTTTTCCACTAAATACTTTTTTTTTTTTTTCCCTCAGCTTTGCTATTCCTCGGTTGCAACTGGAAAATCGATGTTCCATATGGTTATTTTTTTCCTTCCACCCCAACACCGCTGCTCCCTTACCAATGCTGGACTGCGGAGCTGCAACAGCCACTTGCAGTAGCAGGACAGGCAAACTCCTCACTGCTGGAGCAACGCTGCTCTCTGGTGGGCAGCTTCGTGTATGTTCATCTGCACCTACCTTTGCAGCTTCATCCGGCTTACGCTATTTCCAAAATAGCATTCCTAGGCAGGGCAACTCCCCCAATCTACATAAAATAATGCGTGTGTTTAAGAGGCAGTCTAGCAAATAGGGAGCATTCGTGCAAGCATATTTACACGTACAATCAGCTTCCAACCATCGCCTGCACTGTAGGAGACATCAGAAATAATCTTCACTAAATAGAAATATTCACTCTTTAATATAGCTCCAGATTGCTGCTAGTTTGCATTCCTTACATAGACATGCAGAAGACAAATCTTAGATACTCCGTTAGATACACACACATTCATCTCAGACACTTCATCCCCTCTTTGCTCTCATCACAAGCAGGAGCAGATCCCTCACTTGTCCAAATGGCTCCATCAGAACAGCTTTTTGTCCGTCTCCTACAAGAGTTCCTGATATCTGATTAAATTTCAACATTTTAGCCTACTACCTAAGGCAAGGAAGGAGTTCCTAGAACTTTCTGGCTCTAGCCACCATTTCCAGGTACCTGAGCAGTCTCCAAGTGGTTTAACTTCCAATGTACCCACCACTGCTTGTTGCCAGTGATGCACTTACAATTGGAGTTGGTCTCCGAATGGGATGTTTCCCTTTCAAGCACCTCAGGTGTTTAGTAATTTCTAAATATCCCAGGAAAAAAAAATCTTCATAATTGCTCATTTCAAGGAATAACTCTAGAGGCTTTAACATTTCCCATTTTCCTAGTAATTTCCCGGACGATGGCCAGGTCCAGGAGAAGATAAGGTTTTCATGTCCTCATTGTGGGTCTTCCTAACAAAATCCCCGGTCTTGCTTTTATCCTGGCCTCTGCTTTCACTGCTTGAGAAGCTGACCTGCAGGCAGCCCCTGTGCAGAAAAGTCTTCTTGTTTTTTTTTGTTTTGTTTTGTTTTGTTTGTTTGTTTTGTTTTTGTTTTTTTCAGCGAAGCTGTCAGTTTTTTGGTTTTGTTTTTTTTCAGCGAAGCTGTCAGTTCCCACTGCCCATTTCCCTGGACAAAAAAACCACTCTACCAGTGTATTCTCAGTGAAGGTGTCAGTCCATAAATCCCCTGGTCATGTACCGTAGAAACAGGGTCCAGGGTTGTCCCAGTGGTGATTAATGTTAGAAGAAGCTGCAAAGCCCACAGATATCCTGAGATGATTGCTACTTATGTTATTTTTCCCAGAACACCTGGTCCTCTGTCCCTTTTTCTGTACCTGGAACCTCTTGCAGGTCTCTGGTCTCCCTATACAAACAGAGGTAATTGTATTGCCCCAGTTTTCTCATTTCCCTTCATAGATCACCAACTCTGCCACATATCTTCGTGGTGCTTCCTGGTGTCTTTGCTGTCCTTCTACCTCTGTGTGGTACTCTTCCTCCACCCCACAACACCCTTCTCACATGGGCCTCCTCTAGAGAGAGGGTATCTGATTCTGTCTGTCCCTCCAGTCTTCACACTGTGCCACCTGCTAAGCCAAATTCTCCAGTCTTTGGGGAATGCCATGATATCCTCCCTGTTAGAGTAGCTCACAAAAAGAAGTCATTCCAGGCAAGACTAATTACCTTGGAAAACTTTATGGAAAGGTCTTGGCTCCTACTGCTTCAGCTGAGTGTTAAAGTCATGGTCCTGCACTGGAGTCTAATGGGTCTGATTGATTGACAACAAATGCAGACGGTGCAGGAGCACACTGGGATCTCTCCTGTCTTCACTGTCTTTATAAAGTGACTTCTCATGCCCAAGTCCGCGTCTGCAAGCAACAGCAGGCCACGGAGGGATAAATGCTGTCAATGCTGTCTCTATCATCAAGTGTGTCCATATCCCAGGGCCAGCAAGAACAGCTTGCTCCCTAGCAGCAGTGATGTGTATAAACTTAACAGCTGGAGGACATGAATGCAGAGCAAAAATCTCTATTCCTAAACTAGACATCAGATAGATCCAAGGTTGGACATAAAGGAAATACTGAAGTATGTCTTCCCTGTCTCTGCCCATTGAACATCTTCCCCGTCACAGTGAAGAGAATAAATGAGACATAAGTCCAAAGTAACCCTCTTTTTCTAAACAAACCTAGTCACAAAATTCACACATTTCTCGACCAAACTAACATTAAATCTGTATTTTGTAATTTTGTGAGTTCTTCTTAGATTGCATCTCAGCACAACTGTCCAGTTCATCTGAACAGTGTGAAAGTAGAAGCATTCTGGGCCAGCAAGACAGGAAAAAAAAAAAAAAAACAAAGCAAAACTAAAACAAACAAACAAACAAACAAAAAACAGAAAAGAATACTGTTGTACAGTACTGTCCACAATGGAGCAACAGGTCAGCTTTTGGGGTTTGCTGCTCTGATCCAGCTGAGCAGCTGCCCTGCTGTAACAGAATATGTAGTCACATTTGAGCAAAGGATGAAAACAGGAATCAGTTGTTTTCCATCAGAGAAAGCAAAACCAAAACAAAGTCCAAACCAAAACAAACAAACAAAAAGCGCAGTTTCCAAGCTATTACTGGAAAGAGTAACAGGTTCTGAGGCTTTTAAGAAAAAAAAAAGAAAAAAAGGAAAAACAGTACAAAAATCTGTTTTGCTAACATGAGCAATGTTTCTCGGCATCTGTAACGAAGTCAAGCTACTGATTGTTTCTCCATCTAGAAAAGAGCAATCTCCACTGAAGAAATGCAGTGAGTGGCCTTTCAACAAACAGGAATTAATCAATGTCATTTTAATGTTCTCTTGTTTTTCTGTTCGCCACCAATAGTCCCCTCCTTCCCCTTCATTTATCACATACATAAAAGATGCTGTATCCTTATTATTTTCAACCTGGTGAAACTCACCTTGGGGCCTGTGTTGCTCACAAACAGTTGCAGACTTAACAAGGAGACAGAAAGGAGAGAGGCAAAGGTTTTTTTGGCCCTTGATAAAATCTTTTAGGCTCGTAATAACATCACCCAGCTTCACTAGTGGCTGCACAAACCTCAGAAACACATTCACCACTACAAATTCCCCTTGGTTCTAACTGGAGGAAAAGTGCTGAGAAAGTATTAAAATGAAGACCACTTGCTTGGGCATTCAAATTTAAAAAGTTATTTCTGAAGTTTCAGTCTAAGGGACCTAGCCAAGACTAACAAGTCTGCAGCATAATCAAGCCTGGAGCTTCTGATTCCCGGTCCCTAGTGTCTATTTTTAGCACTGAAATGAGATAAACAATAAAAGTCAGAAACAACCAGACAGAGAACCTGCAGAAAAACAGCGCGTGTATTTTTGGCTTTCTGCCATGGGTAATTAAGCCATAAAAAAGATTAAAAGAGAGAGAGAGACACTAAATCATTGATTAACTATTTTTATAGGCTTTGTTAGGAAAGCCTTACGTTTTTACACCATGCTCCCAAACAAGACTTTCCATCCAATAGCAGGTGCTGCGCTTTCTTTTCCGGTACCGGATAGAAACTTTTAAGTCCCAAGAAAATTACAGTAAAGAATAATATGCGACATTTTTATTTTCAATTTTAGACAGCTATAGATAATTCTTAGCAGATGTTACCCTCAGATGCCTCCTCATGGGTAACCAAGAACCTGCATTCAGAGAGTTCGTAGGTAAATGGTCAAGTTGAATCAGACACAAATTTACATTTTTATTGTCTAACTTCCAGAGGCAGTTCAAGAAAAGGGTATTTTGGAGCAACAAATTGGCCCAGTGCAATGATGAAAGAAGTACTTTCAAATTTCAAGGGTAAATATTCTTTTTCATATATACCTAATTAGGTTACTTTAAAGAGTGAATATTTTAATCTTATTTATAACTTCAATGTGTTCAAAAAGTATTGGACATCATAAAAATACATCAGGATGCAGACTTTTTTTTTAAGCTATCCTGCTAGTGGTGTATTCTGCCAGAGCACGTGTTAAAGATAAAAAGGGGAAAGAGTGTAAGAAGCTTTGAAAATTACATACAAAAAAATATTTTGGCTAGAGATTATTTCAGCCTACAGGAAAAAAAAAAGGAGAAATAATATCAATTTTTAATAAAAATGCCTGAATGGAGAAATCATGAAATTTAGTCTAACTCACTGCAGAGAGAAATGCATTTAAAGGTATGAATATATTTGTCCCTATATGATCTTCAGAGCTTTTTTCACTGGAATTGTTGGGTCTCTCAAGAAGCAACTGTTTCAGAAGCGATGATGATTTGAACAAAGAACTTTTAACAGTGTTGGTTAAATTCTCTAACTGTTATTCATTCTATTATGCAGAATTGGGAATTTATAGAAGCTCCTTCTCCCCTGCCTGGTACAGTCTCATTATTACAAATTAATTTCCTGCCAAAAATGTTTTGCTTTTACCTGACGATCCAAAGCAGCTCCTTTGATAGACCAGTAAAAGAATTTAATCATTTATTTATTAAACTCACCCACAATTTAGAAGAGGAAAAATAAGTAGGTTTCTTGCAAGTCTTAAGGGATGAAGTATGTTGTTATAACAACCAGATAATAACCAGATACTTGGTTATTACTTGTTATAATAACCAGATACTTGGAGTTTGTTTCAGTCGATACTATTTATACATTAAGATCTAATTAAATCTTCTAATTTTGAGTAATATCTGTTGGCTGATTTGCCAAAAGTATGTAAGCCTCCTGTGCACAAGCCAGGTAGTGGGAATCCTTCCAAATTTTTTCCTTACAATAAATATCATTTTGGGAATGCAAACCTAGCTATGGGAAACAGCTCAAAGTTGTGGTCAATGTTTAGTAATACGTAACACTATATGCGTGGGATTAGTTTTAAACTGAAAGGTGTGCATTACCTCCCTGCTTTTATTTATTTATGGAAGCGGTGTTACATTTGTGTTCTGTCAAGTAGAGTTTGGTACTGACATGACGTGGACTCTCTCCAAAGTCTGAATTCCTCTTTAGCTCCAATAAACAGTCTGGTGGCCCCCATGAAATGGTTATTGAGAATGACCTGCCTGCAATTAATATGTCACTCTAAATCATAGCCTCCCATTAGGAATCCAATGAGCTCAGCCTTTATGGAGTTGAAGCCATGCTGCAAAGAACACTCAGGTTTGCTATCGAAGTTAAGGCAGTGAAGACTAGGGAAGGAATTTAGTTTTTTATACTCCTGGCATCTCCTTTGATGTAGGAAACAATGAGCAAAAATAGAACTCTTTATTTGGACTCCTCATTCTCAGAGCATCTATATAGGCGCTGTGATCCAAACTAATCACTTGAACAGTGAATCATTAATTATATGAGAAATGTAAAATAGGAGGCATAAGTAAACCAAAGCTTTGATTCCATATCTACTTAGTTTTTCAGATTTAGCCTTTTTTCTGCATGTTTTGCCAGCCATCCTAGTACTATGCCAATAACCTCCAGTTCTCCTCAGTCTTAAAATGATTTGTCAGTTGTTTCACTCTTGCTCAGTTTTCAACATACAAGAATCATACAGAAATGGAACAGCTACTTAAACTATATTTTTAATATCTTCCTCAAATCCTAACTTCAGTCTGCATCTGTCTATAAAACATAATCCTTCTCCTTCTTTCTGGCACATTAAGTCCTTTTCATCCAGTCTCCATCCCATGATATCTTTCTTAATCTCTTCTCAGTATAGTTAAGCTAAAGAGGTTTGGCTTAATAAATTTCACTATGCTGCAAGGAAGGATCTATTTCATGATCAAGGCCCTATTTTCAGCTATCGGCATTTTCGCAGTGCTCAGATAAGCACTCCCACATGTACCAGTTTGTACAACGCGGGTGACAGCCACTACAAGCACTCACTAGCAGGATGCTGCTGCCCAATAAATAATTCTATGTTCAAAAATTAGGGTTACAGTAACATTGCCACATTGAGCAGGATGAAATTGCTATTATGACTTATCTAAATTTTTTTGCAAATTTGCTGTTAAAACAAAGGTTGAGTCACTTAGTCCAGTTTCAAAAGATCTGCTGCAATACTAGCACGGCTCTGCTTCAGGAAAAGTTGGCAGTGCCATTGTTTTCTATGTTTGTTTCTAAACGCATTGTGAAACAAAATTATTTCACAAATTCCCCTCCTCCAGTACACTCGCCTTAGAGCAAATTCTCCTGAAGTGTTCAAATTGGTGCCAACAGGAAGTGACGATGATGTACTGAAAAACTCTAAGGAACCACAACCAGATAAGAGCTTCTTTAGTGGGCACACGCAGTAAAAGAGCGATAGCAGCAGTCTGTAATAATTGTCATTTCTGATCACCATGGGAACCAAACAGAGGTCTGCTTTGTAGAAAACAGCTCATTGGTGACTCACTGACTGCTGGGGAAGCGCGATTACTGAGATGCACCAGCCTGGCGTGGGTGACACAGAACAATGCTCTGGTGAGTTGCTAAAAAAGCTGATGCCCTTTCAACCACAGTCTGGCACAGCAGAGACTCCTTCACTACAGATGCAGGATGAAATCAAGTAAATCAGTATTTTGTCATAGTGTACATTGGACATGAAGTTCATCCTTTTTCCAACTCATTTTTCTGTAGCTTCAGCCTCGTGTATACTCTGCTGCAAGATGGATTTCACTCGTAGTGAATGAAGTCCTAACTGAACTAATCCTAATCTTCACTACGATTTTATGCTGGGCAGTGTCCTATCCAGACTATCCAGATACTGAGCACTTGGATCATTACAGCTAAACTCTGGGTTCTGGATTAGGAAGAAAGCAAATTAAGAACTCTGTCTCACTGATGTGATTCAGAGGAGCAACTGTCCCTAAGGGGAAATGGTTTGTGCAACGGGACCATAATTTGCAATCCAACAAGCAAGTTAGATTGTTTATCCATATAATCCCAAACTGTAGTTTCATTTTAATGCTTCAGTACACAAGGATTTTTCAGGTTTCAGTTATCTGGGCTGAGACATACAAGTTCAAGCACAATGCTTCTGGGCTGTCAAGAAATCCCTGATCTGTCATCTTGAGCTTTTAAAGTCTGAACCCACTATGTAATTGTTAACCTGCTTTCAGAATAAAAAGATATCAATTCTGCTCTGGCTGGAGAAAGGACATGGCATCACAACACCAACGTTTAAATTTTGTATTTTTAATAAATAGCAATTCAAGAGGCTTTGATGAACCCAAAGTACATTCCTTAATAACAACTCTCTCATTCAGCGACTCCTCATGTGGATTCATAAATATCTTCCAAAAATACCACCAACACACAGCTTCCAGCTGTGTATGGGGTTTCCTTTATGTTCCTCCTATTCACAGAAATACCCATAGACTACAGATTTCGAAAGAGTAACTAATTTCTCCCTGTGTTCTCATTAACAAAAGCTAAGAAATGGAATGAAGAAGCTGAAGAATGGAAGCTGAAAAAGAACTTTGAGGAGCAAAACCACAGTTCCTTATATAAAATTTGCTCAAGACAGACATGGCATCCTGCCATACTGTTTGTAGATATCTAGATCTTTGGAAAAAGAAAAGACAAGAATCCATAAATCTATGAAAAGGATATGGCCCTAAATCTTCAGCTTGGTGTACAGCCATGCATATCGTAAGGGAATGCAAAGCTAGTGCAAAGGCTCTGGATCATGATTAAGAGGGCAACTCTAATAACAAACCATGAAGAGGGTAACACTAATGTGCTCCGTATTTCTCTGCAGTTTTGGATATGAAAATGAAATGATGAGATGAAACAGGAATAAGTGCTCTTTGTGATAGTCCCATCAGAACTGGGTGGGATTAAAGATCACCTCTTTCTTTACTGGGTCCCCCTAAAGGGTTCAGATGTCAGTAGTAGATCAAGTGCTCATTGAGCTTAGTTCTGTGCACCTTTTTGATGATACTTTCCAGGACATGGAGAACAGGAAAGGGCAAATAATCAGGCATCTTGTTGGCTTTCTGAGCACTAGCTTAATGACAGTATATCCCAGGTTGACTAGGGTTTTCATTTGCTTGTTTGTTTCCTTCAGGAAAGGCAATCATTATCAGCTCAAACATGGGCCTAACTGCTCTGTGTTAAATAAACTTGTGCTTTGCACATTGTTCAGACAGTAGTAACTTGGTATGTGAGGCGGAACCTACACATTCATGACATGTTAAGCAAGTACCAAACAGGCTTGTAACACTTATTATCCAGTGCTATTATCCAGTTCTCTTCAGATTGGCTTCTGTGAACAAGACCTTGCAGATGTCGTTTCACTCTTTTATATATATGATAATTTTAACACTACCACTTAACCTTCAAAACCATAAAGTTTTTGTAATCTTTGCTGAGGGCTGGAGGGGTTGAGAATGAGCTGCATATTTGTCTCTGGGACCTGGAAGCAGGAAAGCATTGATAAACCAGGCAGCAGTTTCAGAGAATATCAGCAATTAGCATTACAAGCTATAGTATAAAGCTATAGTAAAGAGGACAAGCATGGAATATTTTAGAAATACTACTTTCTATGAGCCCCATACAAAGCAAACCAGAGCTTGTTTTAAAGCCAAAACTGCAAGTTACTAGAAATAATAGTCAATGTTGTTCATTAGTCTTGCCAGATACTGGTGACACTCTCAGGAATTTCATGGTTCTCAACATGTCACTTCATGTCCAAATGTTTCAATGTTTTCTTTTTTTTATTTTAAAATCAGTCATTAACCTACTGAAATTATATTTAAAAAAGAGTTTGAATAAAGAATTATGCAAAATGCTTTAATAATTTAAATACATGTTCAGCCATATGGAAACATACAATCAGTTTTATGTTGCTATGGGAAACTTACAGTCGTTATGAACTTAATGATTTTTAAAACCACTCATCCATCATTTAATACAACAAATTGCTGAAGTAATAAGAAAACACATTCTGTTGTGATTTGCCAAACTCAAGATGCTTAGAGAAGAACTGGGCACACAAAACTTAAATATTGATCAGGACTCCTCTATAATTCACGAGCTCTGACAATACCATCATGTCTTTCTTACACAAGGAAATGTCATTATAACATTATGCAGAGTGGAAGACATAACATAGTAGTTTGGTTTATCAGTATTTTTTCCATGTAAAGCTTTACAAAAGGGATAAAGCTGAATAAAATAGCAACAGACATGTAAATATTAGAGAAATATGCTGTTCTTATTTAAATAAATTTCCTTGAGCAATAATATCTTTTGAGAAGGTGAAAATTAAACACCAGGATTTGTTTCACTGTATAAAAGTGACAGTAATTATAAAGAACCTGATGGCCCCATGTCTATATCTTCCTACTCTTAAGTTTCAAAGCAAAAATATTAAAATTTGCAATATTACCAAAAAGATGCAAACCCTTCAAATATATTACTCTGAAGTAAATTAACGATTAATTTATAGGAACCTACCATTGGAATTAAGTGGACAGTAGTCATGATTTTCTATATAAAATCTATCAAAAATTGTTGGAGAAAATATATAAAGCATTGCTGATAGCTGATGAGATCTGCAGTATGGCCAAAAGGAAATAAGTTGCAGATCATCAAAGTTAGCTCTTGTCCTGAAATCTCTACAAGTTCATTAATTTCATTTTACACTGGATAACAGCAGAAATTTCCATGACGCACCCATCAGAGCAAACCTCATTCAAGGCTGTACTTTAAGTTTTACCTGTAGCTTTAACTCGCAACAGTTTCATTTTTCTTTTGGTGCTCTCAACTGTCTTGCTGTCTGGAAGGCTACATAAATACAAAAATCTCCAGCAGAAAGACAATTTTCTTTAAAGGTCTTAGCAGAGGACTGTAGGGAAAGGAAAAAAAAAAGAAAAAAAAAATTAGCTGGGCTGGTAATATACTCCTGCAGGGCAATAAAACTCTACACATGAACCAGCTAACCGGTCTCTGTTAGAAGCTGAGGATCACAGGTCTATGCCCTCCAGATGCACGTGTTCGCAGACAATCCTGCAGGGCTCGCAGGACCCTCTCTTAGGTTCAAAACTGCTCATAGTGTTTGCAGGGTCAGACCCTGAACCAGCAGCCAAACCCTGATCTCGTACCAGTGGAGTCCAACTGTTCTTTCAAATGTCTTGAATAGCAAAACGCAACGGACAGATCCTTTCCCAACCTCGGGCTTTTATTAAACCAGAAACAAATTAACACAGACTTCATTTAGCAGTCATGGGAGGAAAAAATGCACCTTTTTAATTTAGGCCCATGTCACTGAAAGGTGGGCTGTTGGCTTTGCCCTTGGAAGAATTACATGGCAAATGTAATTGTAACTGGATAATTCCCCACCTGCCTAATAGTAGCACAAGGAATATTGCTACTTTTTCTATTTTTTCAAATAGTACAGCCAAACATGTAACATTAATTAAATCATACTGTACCTCTGCCTCCAGCTGTTTGCGTCTCGATGCGTTTATTTCCTTCTAATCTTAATTAGAAAACGTAAGGTAAAATTGGTTAAAACATTCTAACATCCTGAACTTCACTAATTTAAAGCACCATTCATTCAACAAAGCATGCCACAAAGTTACCACTGTTCCGAATAAACATACTGTTATTATGGTTGATAGTGTTATTATTCTTCACTTTTTTTCCTCTGAAACAAATTTTGGAAGCTCAAGTCAGTGACTCAGCTCTGTTGTGTATATAGGTTACAGCAGTATTTTGTTGTGTTACATCTAAAAATATATTGCATGATTTCATAAATATGTGTTTATGTCTTGTCTGTTAAGCATCTACAAACCTAATGCTCATTCCCACTGTTCAAAAATATAAAATGGGAACAAGAAAACAATTTCTATTGGGTTTCATCCAAGAACAGAAATACATCTGAAATCAAGCACTTACTGAGTCTGCTTGTCAGAATTTGCCACAATGCAAGCAAACACCTTCTAAGCTATAAATAGTGCCAGGCCTCTGCAAGTGCATATATCATCACCTCTAAATGGTAACAGGCTTTTGTTTTCTTTGAATTCCCACAGCACTCAGAGCACAGAGAAGCTGTTCAGAAGACAATGTACCACATTGTGAGTGTTTGGTCTGTGATCTTTCTGCAGAAGTAGGATTGTTAAAAAATTTCACTAAATGAGAACAATCACTTTAACGATTATAAATAGCTCCACTGCCTTAAGAGGCGCCAAGGCTGTTCAGTCTGTCTAAAATAATCATTGATTTCTAAAGGATAAATACATCTTAATAGATCAAATTAGACTGAGAACGTAGGATTAATGCAACAAGCGACCTTCAAATACCTTTAGGTGCAGCTTTTGTCTGACTGGGAACCATGGCAGTTGCATCCGACGGCAGGCCAACATAAACACCACCATAGTTCCTGATTTAAAGAAAAAAAATAAGATATATTAAGATATATAAATATCAGAGCCTAGTTTAAATACTTCTCCCGTCATGCCAACAGCACACAGCAGCGCCACAAGAACCAAGGACACTCAAAAAGGAGGCACCGCCACAGGCCAGTCAGAGGAGGCCTCCTATCCCACGGCTACTGGGAAGATGCATTTCCAGTGCAGCACCCTTTGCTAAGCTGGAACCATTGCCGAGCAAAAGAAAAGCTGTGAAACGAACTAATCTTTTCTTACTCACATTCCTAGTATTTTTCATTAAATCCAAACTTTCACAGTAAAGCCCACTCGCACAGCTTCCTTTGCACACTCAATATCCATTTGATGGCAAAACCAATCTGACAGTCATGTACAACACTGAGGCTGTTTCAGCACTTCACTTCAGATAAAGTAGCAGTTAGAAAGCATTTTGACACCTCTTATTTAATAAGGACTTGCGTCTCCCTTTCTAGGGTCACACTTGGAGAAAACTGAGGAGGCAGCATGAGAGCGTCAGGTACTTTCACAGCCCAGCCACTCTCCTACAGAGTGTATCTTCTACCTCCAAAACCTCCTCCAACCTCTGTGGTAGGACTGATGCATCAAAGCGGAAAACTGTGTCCTTGCCTGGAGCTCCTTGCAGAGACTCCCTTCGTGCTGCTCTGATGCATTAGACGATACATGATGCACATCTCCCCCAGGCCCCAGGGCTGCGAGCGATGTGGGAGGCGCTTGCTGACAGAAGCGGAGCTCCTGGCGACCTCCAGCCCGGCACAGATTTCCCATGTGTGACAGCACAAACCCGCAGAGCTGGTAGGAAGGCAGAGGTTACTGGCACTGCAGCCCTTCTCTAGCAGATCACCTGCGGTTGCAAGGTAGTGTGCTCTTCTCTCAGTGAAAATCCTTTCCCCAGTTAAATTCCAGGGGCAGGGGTGGATCTATACTTGGCTCTGCATGATATTTCCTGTTCTTTTTTAATTTCTCCATTTGCAGGGAAGGGATTAAGAGGAGGAGAGGAAGGACGCACATCTGGTGGCAGAACTCAGTGCAATGTACTCCAAATAAAGACAGTCCTGTCCAACACCTACCTCCTTTTGTCATCATCTGATACAGATTCTTCTGCTCTGTAACATCAAAAAATATAAATCACATTAGCAAATAGCTTATTTCTGATATTCCATTCCTATCTGGATAGATTCAGGGACAGGGAAAGAAGGGGAGTATAACAATTCCAGATTCGTTCAGATCATCCACAATTCATTAAAACGGACATGGACATGTACACAGAGAATGACAATTTCCCAACCTGAGGTAAAGAAATAACTAACTGCACCACCACAATGACTAGGGATACACAGGTCTTTTTAATGCAAGAGGTGGGGGGTAAATCCAAGTACACTGCAATTTTTGCTAAATGCTATTCATGCAGTGCACACCGGTGCCGAGAGTGAACCTTGATAATCTACTGTCTTCCTAAGTCTCACCACTCAAAGACGGGCTGAGCGCTAGACTCTTTTCTCTCTGGTCCCTCTGCTCTTCCTCTAGAGGAGCCGGCACCATTTCAGAAGTCATTTCCCTCTCTCCTCTGACTCCACACGGCTGCAGTCCTCGGGTGCATGTACACACTTGTAAAAATTCACGGACTCCTTTGCTTGAGAACTATGAAACAGCTCTGTCCCAGAGCAGTCCAACTCCATCCAAAGAAAGTGAAAAGCTGGTTTATATAAATGGGTAGACCTGAGCCATGGATTTTTAGAAAAAAATGACAACAGTAAGAAAGGGACTTGGGGTTCCAAAAGATCAGGAACGATCATTGCTCTTGAACCAACAGTGTGCGTCACATGATTGATTTTCTCATATAACTAGAAACATTTTCTATAATCCAAATTACCCATTATCCAGAGAAAAGTGTCCTTTAGAAGGGATGGCAATTTCATGTGTAGATCAAAGCCTCTAAAAATCATTGTTGTAAGAATAATAATTGATAATGTCCAAACAAAATTTAATGTCAGTGCTTAGAAAAAAAAGCTTCTACTAGGCAACAGGGCTATTTTCTTCCACGTCAGAAATGTTTTATATTGGGGCATCACTGGGCCATTTACTGTTATTCTCTCACCAACACAAATCATCCAGGTTTGTGATTAGGCAGACTAATTTTTAAAACATTTTGATTTCCTCTTTTCCTTTTAATAGCTACTAATTAAAGTCTAGTTTTGTAAACCTATTCCCTTAAAAGCACAACAGCAAATATAGTCTGGAGGACTGAACGGGTCACAGCTATCAGGCTGAATGATGACTGGGTGCAGTCTATTACAGTCCTATTGGGAGAAGGATGAATAGAAAGAGGAAAAAAAGAAAGAAAAGGGGAAAGAAAGAAAGAAAAATTCTGATGATGAAAATGTAGGGAGAAGCTGTTTCCCACTGCATTCTGGAGACTCAACCATGTGGGAGGGACTGCTGCTCCCAATTATGCATTACGCATATTTATACATCTCTTGCCTTCGCATCCGGTAGCTTAAGGTACCATTTTGAAAAGTGCCTCCTAATCTCCTGTCTTAAAGGTGTCAGCTGAGGCACTGGGCCACGCTCTCACCCTGGGCTGCAGCTGCAGGAGCGGAGTGGCAAAATGAACAGGCAGCAACATGAACTCAAGAGGCCAGACGAAACAGCCCAGCATATTCTGTAGTCATCCGCCACTGGGTCACTACACACAGCCACTGCAGAAGAGGGGTGGCCGCTTCCTTTGCTGGAGCCTACACCAGTAACTAGTGGTTTTCTAAACTAACCTGGTATTTTAATAAAACATCATTTTATAAAATGCTAGGAATTCTTTAGGGGACAGCATTGTAAAAATTCATCTGTACTCTTCTGTAGATTTTAGAGTAATGAACAGTGACTAACCAATAATAATAAAAAATAAAGTAACATTCACTCTAGTAAGTTTTTGAAGCATAAAAGATGATCTACCACTAATCATGGGATTTTCCCATTTTAAGCCTTGCTGATACCAATGTTCAAACACATATAAATGAAATCCTACACACACACATACATTTAGGTAGGAATTCATACTGTAATAGTATTTGCAATCTTGAAGTTTAAAACTACCAAAGAGCAAAGAGAGAGATGCACTTCTGAGTTAAAATACGGTCATTTAAACTGTATAAAATGCCTGAATAATGTAAAAAGACTTTAACAGAAAATGAAAATGCTGTTTTCCAGCATATGAGACTGCTGAGAACACGAATGCTGCAGCTTATGTTGAGAAAAGGTTCCTCAAACTTGCCCTCCATAATTCAGCTATTGTCAAATCTCTGACATTGAAGATGCCGAAAGCAGATTACACAGAAAACATAGATCTCAAGAGTACCTGGGACAAAAGCATTCATCTGCCAAAGTGAGACCTGTTTGCAGATCTTACACATACTTTATAATGGCAAGGAAAAACCTGTTAAGCTCTTCTCTACACTTGTCTATCTGACTTGACAGCCAGGCTTCTACACCAGGCTTCTTCTGTCTAATTAGAGCAGTTACACAAAATGAAGTAAATAAAACTATTCCTATTGCATAATAAGAAAATCTTTCCCAGATTCTTCAGTTTCAAACTCTAGTGGAAAATACGAAATATATGAAACGGAAAAAAGGCAAAAAAATAGACCTCAGGAGAACTTGAATATTTCCATGGGTAGGAAAAGAACTTTATAGCTAAATGAAGCCTTTTCTGCATATTTGTGCGCCAACAAATGAAAAAAACAGCTAAGAAAGGTTCATCTTTTGCTGCTTTTCTGAAAACCAGGAGTTTGCAAGAGGCAAAAGGACAACGGAGATACAGGCCTGCCACTCTTAGGGGAAAAATAGGACGGGCAGAGCTGCCCTCTGCTACTAACCATGAAAGATAAGAGAGAAAAGAGGAGCAGATAAATATGGTCTTCGGTGCGGAGAAGGTCAGCTCCATAACAACCATCTCATCCTTTTCCTTCTGGGAAAGGGATATTATCTGCAATTAAGAATAGGGAAGGAGGGGGTTTTCTAAAAGAAGTCTGGAGGGGTTGCCAGGTTTCCTTCAAACAGAAGAAATTTGCCTGAATGGTTCCCTGTATCTTTCACAGGACACTAGAAATGTATGTGCTTGCTTCAGACAAAGGCATGCCCTTTGGAGAAAGGTAGACAGGGCATGGAGAAGGAGTGTGAAGAAACATGGCCATCTCTGGAAGATGGAGCTCTCAAAAGAGCCATATTTTTCTCTCTGCTAGAGAAATAAAAAGAGAAGATTCTCATATAAAAGTAAACAAGATATGAAGTTGTTTTGAGGAGATGGAAGCAATAACTAAAAAACAATAAACTTCTGATGGACTGATTATATTTTTGAAGCCAGCTAAATTATGTACCTAATCTATGTATGGCAACATCTAGTATGAGCCTAATAACACTGCTTATAAATCCAGGGTTATATGTTTGAGAGGATATATATAAAGTACTTACACATCTTTAGTAGTCCCTGTTGCACCTAGAATGAAAAAAAAGGCATGTTTACAAGATAATAGCATAATCCCATTTAAACCAACCAGTACTGTAGAATAAGCATTTCTCTGCCTTTCTATCCCTCTAAACAACTTTCTTACGCATACCATAAGAAGATATAGATATAGCAACAGTCATCTTCTGTTGTTAGAGAATAAATTTCTCATGATTGTCTCATTTATTCTTGATGAGTGTCTATATTATCCCTTAAGTCTATCACACTTGTATCAGAGCTGGATTCTCAGTGGGTGAAACCAGCTGGCTGCTCACACAGCTGCAACGGAGCCGTGCTCTGCTCCACTCTCTCAGCACAAGAGCAACAGAAGATTAAATTCATCTCCCTGCATTTCTTATGCCTCTCTTTGCTCTCTCCTGGTGGCTTTGTCTGCAGCCAAGTCACTGCAACTAACCAAGCAATTATTCCTGAATGTCTGCTTATCTTGTGAACGTGTTGTTTGATTCAGTGACAGATGTGGCACTATGTGTGTAAAAGGCTGCTCAATCCTTCCTGTCAAATTAAAAAAAAAAAAACTTCTATAAAACAACTAGACAGAAATAATGTAAACATTGGGATACAATCCATCCAAAGTCCCAGACATCTAAATAAATCAATCACCCCTTAATTCATCTTGCTATTTAACAAAATACCCTAAAGCCAAAAGCTATAACCCAGCTGCCTGATCGCAGAGATTGATTTTTTGTGACTCAGCTGCTTCTTGCTGAGAAAGGAACAGTCACTCATGTATAAACTCTTTCCTGTTTCTCCCAAGTTATTAATGCCATGTTGCTATTGCTGGCATGTCATTCAGCTGAATAACCAGCAAATTACCTCTTCTATTAATTACCCAGGCTAAGGTAGACATTAGAAAACCTTTATTTCTCTTTTTCCTCTTCCTCTCAGCACTTAAATGCAAAAGACTAGCTGAGCTCAAACTGAAAAATAAATACATTTGCCAATCCAAAAGGTTTTATGGATTTGGAGGGGTGGGAGTTTGCCTCAGGCATGACTCTTCATTTTTTGGAAAACTATTTCTTTTCCTCCTGAAAAATATCTGAAAAAGCAAACATTTTTATCTCATCTCATTCTGGTGCGTGTGAATATGTCTTCAGTGCCCTTATTTTACCTGCACAGAGGAATGAGCAGTGCTGCAAAGATTTCCAGCACTGTCTCCCTGAATGGACTACTTAAATGGTAGGAAATAGCAGATATGCCTCTCTCTACAGGCTGCTCCTGAGCACTTTTAATTCCTATTACTTGACTATTCCCCCTTCTCCCAACAGCAATGCAGGCTGGCCTTGTACAAGACTGCACACATTTCTCTTGTTAATATTGCTTCCAGAGTCAGCAGGGCTGCGTGCCTCTGCAGAAACTCTTCATTAAGTTGGAGGTACATTTATGTATAATAAGCCCAGGTCCTCACTTTAAAACTTTCTTCTGAGGTTTTTTGGCTCTATAGCCACCTGCACTGTAGCATTGCGGTACTACGGGAAAGCTGATCACAACTGACTTGTCCTCATGTAACAGAGATGTCCTCTGCTACACAAGCCTGTTTATTCAGAATTAGCTCACCTTCTTAGCCAGCCTGCACATCCAGACCAACCCTAGACCTTGGCAACACACCCTTTGGAAGACCTAGCTCCATCACTGTAGCTTGCAGGATTGCTTTTCTAGAAGACTCCTCTTAAAATGCCAGAAAAAGACATGTCTTTCCCCAACAGAGATGCACAGCAAAATCACAAACTCTTGATAAGACTTGTCATAGAATTCTAGAAATCTGACAGTTACTGGAAAACTCTGGGAAGGGAAGCAAGAAACAGAAACTATTCTTGTGCTTTGCCTCTTCTTGCATCAGAACCGCAACTTTCTTATTTTCACGCATCAGCCTAAGTTCACTGCAAACACACAGGGTTCATGGTCCTTTGTGATTCTTTTGGTGAGTCTGTCCTGAGTCTTGAGCTGGGGTCTCAGGGCTCTGAGTCTTGCTTTGAAAGGCACTAGTCTTAGACTAATGCCTTCTCTCTCAGAAGCCTAACAAAGCAAAAAACAAATGTGACAACTGAAACCTTAGCCCGGGTGAAGAACTATGTGTCACACCATACACTAACAAGTCCAACTGGCAGGCAGACTTTGTAGGACATGCACACGAGCAAGGCAGGAGGAGAGCCGTCCCTCATACCCATCGGCTTGGGCTTCATGCAGAGCTACAGGACTAAGAGCGAGGGCAGGCGTTCATTTCTGCTGGGGTTCATTTCTTTTGACACCAAGGCAGTGTACCACAGCCAAAACTCAGTGCAGCTTCCTCAAATGCACCCCATACAAAAACTGAGAACTATCATAAGAACAAATTTGTTTCATAAGGTACTACTTTTATCGGTGTATTAACTACTACTTTCATAAACACACACACACACACACAAAAAAAAACCAGTTTTCCTCATTTCCATTGGTGAGGTTCTGTTAATTTCAGAGGTGTTATTTCTCATGTTACATTTACTCATTTACTAGCAAAAAATGGNAAAAAAAAAAAAAAAAAAAAAAACAGTTTTCCTCACTTCCATTGGTGAGGTTCTGTTAATTTCAGGGGTGTTATTTCTCATGTTACATTTACTCATTTACTAGCAAAAAATGGAACAAGACTTTGGTCCAAATTCGCTTGAATATTATTAAAGTATCTGAATATAGACCTAAAAATATTTCCAGTTCATAAAAAAAAGCTTTCTTGCTGGAAGAGGTGTGATCTGAACGAAAGTCAATTCAGCTGGCTGACCCAGTCCCTATCTGTAAAAGTTCATATGGATTTTTTCATTATGGAATCTGAACCCTCTATCTGTATAGATTTTATTTCATAAGGGACCCAGATTACATCCCAGTTTGTACAGACACATGTTTGTTTTTTTAAGACCAATTCATTCACCCTTACTCCTGTTGCTTCACTGGCACGCTTCTCTAACTCTTCCATGTTTGGTGTGCAACACTTTATTTTAGAACTACTCAAGTCTGTCCTGTCAGAAGTCCAGCCAAAGAATCTTGTTTACTAGTGATCCACAAACAGTGCATAGCTATTCCATAGCAGTAAGATTTAAAGCATCACAGCTACCACAGCTTTAAAAATACGACTTGGAAGAAGGTCCATGTAATTGAAAGCTTGTCCTTTTCTTCAGCTGTATCAATTTGGTCTAAAAAAAGGTAGCATTTGCCTTATAAACCTTGAAAAACTTGCTCCGGTTGCTATCCCCAAAGCCTGCTTTGCAATGTGGTTGACAGGTAAGCTCAAAGAAAGCAGCAGCACTCAGGAAAGACCCGGACTATCTCCCTTATAGACAGAAATCCTCAGGAATCCCTGTTAGGGGGAACGCGTTTCTTGCCGTGCAGATCTTGCTGGACACTGTGCAGACTCGCTAGCTTTACACTCTCCTTCCTCCAGCAGTTTCCAAAGCCTGCCTCGCAGCAGCAGGCCAGGACAGGCGGGATGGAGCCCTCCTGACGGACCTCGCAGCTCACGCAGCTGCACAGTAGGACTGTGGCTGCATCTGGGCACTTCACAGCTGCAGGAGGAGGAGAGGGAGGAGTACAGCCTGGGAATAAGGGAGGCACATTCAGACTTGCACTGCTCTGAAGACAAGTGATTACAAAGAAAAGAAAGAAAAACAGTCTTTGTCTAGACTGGTGCTGGAGTCCCCCACAGAACATCATACTTAATCAGTCACAAATGAAGAAGGACGAAAAGATATCCCAAAGCAGCTTCCATTCTGCGAGATGAGTCTTGTACTTTCAAAACAACAGCACCCATTACTGGCAACCCTGCAGGATTTCAGTAGTTGCAAGGCAAATGCAAGAGATGATTGGAAGAAATTGATTGCAACAGAGAATATTTCTCTGTGTTGAGAAACACACTGTGAGCCAAAGTGGAAGACGAGATCTACAGAAAAGCATAAAAACGGTGAGAGACAACAAAGCACTTGCATGAATGACAAGGACTTTAAAAATACAAATATTTGTTGGACGCCCTGGTGACAAAGGATACAGAGAAGACAAAGTTACCGAATGCCTTCTTTGCTCTAGTTTTTATTGCTAATGCTAGCCCTCAGAAATCCTAAGCCCTGGAGACCAGAGAGGAAGTCTGGAGAAAGGAAGATTGTGGAGGATCACATAAGAGATTACTTAGGCAAGCCTGACACCCACAAATCCATGGCCACCAATGGGATGCACTCAAGAGTATTGTCAGAGATGTGGATGATATTGCTAGTCTCCATCATCTCTGAAAAGTGGAAGATGGAATACAGGAGAAGGGTCTGAAGATTGGAAGAAAAGTAGTGTCACTCCATCCTTCAACAAGGACAAGGAGGAGGAACCAGGAAACTACCTGCCAGTCAGTCTCACCTCCATCCCCAGAAAGATGGAAGAGCTCATCGTTACTTCTAGGGATGTGGAGGACAAGAAGGTAGTCAGCGTGGATTTACCAATGAGAAATCACAGGTAACCAATTTGATAGCCTTCTACAACAGGATGACTGGATGAGTAGATGAGGGCAGAGCAGTGGTTGCTGTCTACCTTGACTTCCGCAAGGCTTTTGACACCATCTCCCATAACATCCTCATGGGGAAGCTCGGGAAGTGTGGGCGGGTTAGATGAGCGGACACTGAGGTGCATTGAGAACTAGCTGAATGGCAGAGCTTGAAGGTTTGCAGTCAGCAGAGCAGTCTAGCTGGAGGCCTATAGCTAGCACCATTCCCCAGGGGTGGTTACTGGGTTCAGTTTTGTTCAACTTGCTCACCAGGGACCTGGTTGAAGGGTCAGAGTGCACCCCTAGCAAGTTTGCTGATGTTACAAAACTGGGAAGAGTGGCTGATACACCAGAGGTCTCTGCTGCCAATGAGAGGGACCTCAGCAAGCTGGAGAGTTGCGAGAGGGGAACCTCATGAAGTTCAACAAAGGCAAGTACAGAGCCTGCCCCTGGGGAGGAACAGCACCAGGAGAGGTGGGAGGTGGATGCTGGACGGCTGCTCTGTGAAGAACCACCTGGGACTCCTGGTGCACAAGCTGACTTAGCTAGCAACGTGCCAAGAAGGCCAATGGCAACGTGAGGTGCATTATGAAAAACGCTGCCAGCAGGTCGAGGGAGACGATCCTCCCCTTCTAGTCAGCCCTGGAGAGTCCACCTCCGGCATCCTGTGTCCAGCTCTGGACTCCTCAGTGCAAGAGGAGCATGGAACTACTGGAGAGAGTCTAGCATAGGACCACAAAGATAAGGAGACTGGAGCAACTCTCATACAAGGAGAGGCTGAGAGAACTGGGGCTCTTTCAGCCTGGATAAGAGAAGGCTGACAGGGAATCTTATCCGTGTGTACAAATATCTTAAGGGAGGGTGTCAAGAGGATGGGGCCAGACTCTTTTCAGTGGTGGCCGATGACAGGAGGCAACAGCCACAAACTGAAGCACAGGAAAATTCTGCCTGAATTTGAGAAAAAAAACCCTGGTGACAGAGGGTGACAGAGCTCTGGAACAGGTTGCCAAGAGAGGTTGTGGAATCCCCTTCCCTGCAGATATTCAAAACTCGCTGAGACACGACCCTGTACAATGTGCTCCGGGTAACCCTGCTTGAGCAGGGTGAGGGTGGAGCTCATCTCCACTCGGTGATTCTCTCAAGTATCTGACCTTTACAGCAGATTATGAAACATTTTTTACATTAGTTGCTAAAGATCATCTTTCTATAATATTTTCTTGCAAATTCTTCAAATTAAAACAAAAAGCAAATAAGTTACCCACACAACCCATATGCAACAGTTAAGATTACAATTGGATTTTCTATTACATGCTCTCTTATGATTTGCTCAGAAAGAAAGGAACATCAAACCAAATCCAAATGTTAATGGCTTTATTATAGATTTACCTCATTGTAACCGAGAATGGAATTTACTCAATTTACCTCAAATTGATTATTTCAAATTATCAAGTAGTAGTTTGCTACATAAACATGACCTGATCAAATATTAATTTTTAAAATTAGTTGGATTTTAAACAGAGTGTCAGAATGATTTCCTGGGCCTTCCACTGACCTTGAAGTTAATAAAACTATTATAGCTTGCTGGAAAAAAAAACTCCTTCGTTGAAATTTGGCTGTATTTTAAGCTTCCTGCAGACTAACAGGTTCTCCCTCTATATTTAAATGAAGTCTAGACTGCCAGCCTCCACTGAATACCATAATTTAAGGTGCTGTCATTCCTACCACAACTGATAAAGAGAAGGCAGTTAAAAAGAAAATTGTTAGGGAAGGCAACACCAGAATAAAGGGAAATCCCTTAACTCAGGAAAAGTAAATTAATGTTTAAGGGCATATTAAAGGACAAAAGAGAAAAGCTATTCTGGAGCTTCTAAAGCATCAGGAAATAACATCATAGAAACATCAGCATATGCAAAGCAAAGTAACAAAACCTCATGGAAATAACAAATTGATAATAAAAACCTTTCTAGAGTTAATGGGAATTTTTAAAAATAAATATTAAGTTAAGATTTGAAATGTCTAGGAGATTCAAGAAGGTCATGTATACATCAGTTTATTTGCAAAACAACAGACAATTTCTTAACTGATGGGTCTTTAGGCCTCAAATCCAAAGGTAACCTGTATATTATAGTCATATTCTGGAGTCCTGCACCCTAGAAGGAAACGCTATTTTAGATCATGTCTATTAGTTTAGATCCAACAGACCACAGGACTGAGAGCTCTTCTGAGGTCATCCTAGATGTGCAACAGGAGATGATATCATTAACTGAACTATCTATCTATATATATATATATGTCTGCTCAGGAATATAATTAGTTGAGCTACAATGGAAATTTTGCCAGAGGAAGAGAATAAGGACTAGCATAATATGTTTAATCTACTTTGTGAAATGTGCTACAATATTGTCCTTAGTCATATGGTATGACAGAGAGCATTACAGGTTAATTGTAAGTTATGTACCTTGGGCTTTGACATTGCTGACTGTAGAACAGTCATAACTTTAGCATCAGAGGCACAGTCATACTGTGGAAGCCACAAAATTAATTTATATTTACATTGTATTTTTGTAAAATGTTGAGAATTACTCTTTCCCTTTAAGTTCAAGAATTCTAGTTAAAACTGGCCCATTTTTTCCTTCCCTGAATTTATTTTTTTTTTTAAAACAGACTTTCTTTTCAGGACCGGAAAGGAAAAGGAACTGAAGGAGAAAAGTAGATTGTGGGGACCTGACAGCCTTCTTATTTCTATTACCAATTTCTGGTTACTATAGCACCATATATTTCATATCCTTAACGGCTAAAAGTTATGACAGAAATAGACCTTTTAGAAAGCCATGTTTTCTTTGGGAACAGTCTATAAACATTAGCAGGAATAAATGCATTATACTTATTATCTATCTGACATGCCATTGTTGGTTTCAACCTGTGCTAAGCCATTGGAGAGCTGTGAATTATTTCTAAGGAGTATGCAAAAAGTAGTGACGAAAGGCAAGCTCATATATTTTAAGAAAAGTCATATGGATAAGTTAAATTACTAAAGGGCCTCTGTTTTCCAGTGGAAACAATAGCTGCTTTAAAAGCTATGGGCACATTTGTTTAGATAAATAAACTTTTAGTTCAAAGTAATAGTAAATAATATCTTTGCCAAGCATTTACCCATCTAATTCTATACGGGGCGGCCAGGCCCATGTTTACAGATCTGCTGTCACAAAAGAACTCGGGAGCAGTTCAAATTGAAAATTCTCCTCCAAACTACGTAACCCTGCTCCGACTCCTGCTCTGGAGCTCGCACTTGCAAACATGAGACTGGGACGCAAACAGGCAACACCCGGCAGCGGGGAGCAACATTGGCCCTGTGCTGGGAGACAACTTGGGAGTCACCACAATTTAGGAATCAGCTGTGGAAGAAAACGGATATGTGCAAACAAGACAGCGCTGAGAAGCACTTCGGGAGTTGGAGCAAACACATGAAAGATGCCTCCGATACATGACCCCTGAAACCTAATTTATAGTCATTTAACTGAAATAAGTCAGCAGTAAACAGCAGAAAAGCCTCTCTGTGCCCAATGAGTGGAAAGTGCAGGGTTTGGGGAAGCAAAACAGCAATGCAACTCGCACTGCACACACACACAACTTGCAGAAGTCATAATTCATGCTCATAAAGATGTGTCCAATTCTGCAAACCGAGACTAGCACCGCCCAAAATTTATACTGAAGCTCTGAGTGAAATAAATGGAAATGGTAAAAGACGCAGACCCAACAATTCTCACTGGTCCTACCTCTATTTTGCTATTGATTTTCAAGTGAATGGGCACATAATGAAGGTATGTGAAAGCTATAAGGCAGACACTCAAATAGGTGGCAAGGTTTGCCAAGGACAAATGGGAGGGGAAAAGACGATTTGTAAATGCTTGGTTTTGCTGGTTTTGCTTGGTTTTATTTTATATGCTGAAAGCCCTTCCAACCCTTTATTTTTTAAGGGAAAAGATAAAATAACGAGTGACCAGCAGCTCCATCCTCCCCGTCCTTCTCCCCCCGAAGATAACGAGCCGCCAGCACGGCCGCGGGCGGGCGGGCGGCAGCGCCGCGCGGGAGACCGAGACCCCGGCCCCGCCGCCGCCTCCTGCTCCCCACAGGCGCCCGCAAGAGGCACGCGCGGCCCCGCGGGAGGCCTCGCCGACTGCTTAAGGAGTCTCGGGTTTGTTTTCACCAGTGTGCTCTATCTCCTCTCTCTCTAAATACTTTGATACTAAGTACNGGAGTTGCCGCAGCCCATGGGCGCCGCCCTGGCCGGCGCGGAGCAGCGCGCGGCGGCACCAGGCAGCGGGCGGAGCCGGCCGCGAGATAAAGCCGAGGGGACCCCTCCTCCTCCTCCTCCTCCTCGCTGCCTTCCCCCTGCTCTGCCCACCCACCGCCCGCGAGCGAGCGCCGCCGCCGCCCGCGGGTGCCATAAGCGGGGTGAGGCGGCCGCGGGAGCTCCCGCGCTCCCGCCACGCGTGAGGCTGCCCCGCGCGCGCGCTGCGGGCGAAGCCCGCGTCTCCCCGGGCCACCCTCAAGCCTCAGCTGTGCCCCCAGTCACATCCCGCCTGCTGGTTCAGGACTGGTCGCTCTTACTATTCCTCTGCTCCCGGGAATGCCGTGTTCCGCTTGGTAGGCGGGTAAGAACTGCAGGTTTGCTTCTCCTCGGCAGTGTCAGCAGCACAGATAGAAAGTGCAGGGTAAACTTGCAAACGGTGCAAAACAGCGTCTGCAAGCATTTTTTTTTTTTTTAATTCAAATTTTGTGTCATTCTCTAAAGAAAATCTGATTTATGTTTTAGAAAGATGCTCACAGAGGTTCAGAGCGATGCTTTGCGGAAGGTTGGATCTGAAAATCACAGAAAAAAATAAGTTCTCAGGCTGAGCCTTCAAGTGCCAGGCAACAGCCCCAAATGACCTTTACATCAGATTTAAGGAAGGGAGGGTGCATCCACCTTTAATTGGAAAAGTGGAAAAGATCTCATACAGTTTTCCAATGCAAAAACAAAACAACACAAAACAGCAGCCCACCCCAAGCACAGGCTAGCTGTACTGCAGAATAATGCATGACTGGTGCCCCAGCTGGGAGCAGCCAGGCCGAACACCAACACCAAGCCTCTCCTCACACGTTCACACAGGTGCCTGGGATCAGAAAATCCCTCCACAACAAACCATCACTCTGGCCGCAAGTAGAAGATATGCGTTGGGTTCAGAAACCTGCAGGAGTATTAGGAATATGTGCAGAAATTGAGTGCATTGGGGTGAGTAAGGCAAGAAACCAGAGTGTGCCGGTGCTTACGCCTCCAGAGACGGAGCTGTTGGGACTCCATGGGTTTCAGGGCAGAGCGAAGGTGATGCTCTGTATTTTGTCTTGGGCTGTAACAGCTCAGACCCTGTTGAACTTTTTAAAACTAGGGGTCCAAGGCAAACTTTCTCTCTTGGCAGTTGTACTTAGGCATCTCCTGTTTCAAGCATTATACACTTTAGTTTCAAATTTACCTATATTCTACACAAATTGAGCATTTTGCTTTATTAGTGAAAATAACCGGTGGCAAAATGCAGTCTCATAAACAAGCCTATTACAAGATTTTTTTTTTAGTAAAGGAATGAACTCCAGATAACAGTGCATTCCCTGTGTCAATAAACTCTTGGTGTCTGCCATCATCCTACATGCCCCATCTCTTCTCAGGAAGATTGAGATACGAACTTCTTTAAGTATTTCAAATGATTTAGTGAGAAAGCGGTTTGTTATTTCCCTAAATCAACCCAAAATTGGCCTAGTTATAAAAAACAGGTCTGTTAACAGAATAACAAATATGAAAAATGAGTAATTTTTCCTTTTTGTAAATGTTTGTGAGTTTGAAATCCAAACAAACTTCTTCTGGTTGCCAAGCTGGGGTTTTAAAGAGGGTTTTTTTGGGGGGGAGGGGGAGAGGGTGGTATTAAGAAGTGGCTCCTGTACAAGTACTTTTTCCTAAATTTCATTCATTGAATCATCCAGATCAAAACTCTTATTCTCCCATGACTTTTCTAAAATAACAAACATGCTTCCAAAGACTTGTACCTCAGCTTATGTGAGTATACAAAAAGCATAGTGCTCATTACCGTCCTCTGGATACTTTCCTCTAAAGAATGTCCTTTAGATACAGGTCTTATCAAAAATCCAAGTGTCCTCTAAAAATCTGATCTCTTCCTCAGTGGTTAATATCTTGGGATTAATTTCCTCTGAGGTAAACTTATAGCTGGAGTTCATTTTAGACTCAGCTTTCCTGCTTTAAGAGATGCTCCGCAAATCAGCTATCAGGCTTAGACAACACAACCATCTTGTTCGTGGTGGCATTCTCGTATCTGAAGTTCCAGTTCTAGGTTTCCGTGTAACATGTTACTTCCTGGACAGTCTCACCATTGCCACAGCACCCCTACTGTACAGCTGGCAACCAGGGTTGGTCGTTTCCCTTGGTTTGTTGAACGAGCACGAGCATGTGGCGCGGCGCAGGCGATGGCTGAAGGTCAGGCAGCATCTCCCCAGCTTCCCAGGGAACCTCCACGGACGGTTCTGCTCAGCGAACTCACGAATCCAAGACTTCAACAGACAAAAGCCCTCCTGGTTCAGCTGGAGGTTGTCTGCTTTTATATGTCAGTAGGCAAAGTCCATTGCATCAAATTATTATCGCTGATATAAAGGCAAAAGGGATCAAGACATTATGAATAAAAGCTAGCATGATTCTGCAACCCGTTTAAGGTGCCCATTACTTGGCAGTGGAAAACGGTGTGCAGAGATCTTCAGATTTCTACTAATTTCAGAAATTTTACTCTATTCCTAAAGCCCTTCTCAAGCCAAAAAGTGTTAATAAATTTTATTCCAAAGAGAGGAAGCCAAAGGACAATTATAACAAAAACCACAGGCTATCAAAAAGAGAGAACACAACACCTGGTGTTTTGGTAATATTTCTTCACAATATTACTTGACAGTCACAGCAGTTTGACCCCCAGCTGTGCAAGGTACCATCTGGACGTGAAATGCAATTTCATCTTTGCTGGCAGTCAGAAAGAGAAGAAAGAGCTGATGGATGAGACAGCATGGAAGTCAAAGTATGAAGCAATGGGGTGGGGTTAAATTAAAAATAAAATGCACCCAATTAACAAGAATATAAAACCAGCCGTATCTGGTCAAAGCAAAAATCCGCCCTGCGCAGGTTCTGACTGACAGCTCTGGCAGGGGCTGCTAGCACAGAGGAAACCCATTCAACACGGCTCCCGACGCGGCTCCCTCCCAGCCTCCAACAGCTGCAGTTCGGGGGCTGCAGACACAGACGAGGTTCCTTCGTAGTTGGCAACAACAACAGATTTCCCCCTGCGAAGCCCCGGGGCTGTTGGCCCTCGCAGCAGCCCGCGTCGCGCTCTGCAGCCACCTGTTATTTGAAGAAGCTCCTTTTGTTTGCTTTGAACCTGGCTCCTGCCAGCTCCAGCTGCTGAGAGTTTGCTCTTTGTATTAGAACAAACAGTGGCGAATCGATGCCCCGCTTGACGCTACTTGTGGTTTTGCTGTTCGTGTTAAATAAAAAGCGGGGGAGCAATCGGCCACCCCATGCTATTCATAATTTGTCACATCCCCTCTACTAATCTCTAGCAGCAGCAGTAACTTGTCATTTCCTGGCAGCCGTGTCAGTAAGTCGTCAAAATGGTTTGGAAAAATATATATATACGTGTGAAAGAATTGTTAAACACTACTTTAGAGCCCGAACTGTGTCAGTAACAGCAGGCTCAGAGAAGAGGCAGCGCAGGGACTCTGCAAACGGCTTTGGTTTAACCTGTTCAGCATGTCCCTCCATGCTCTCCTTGTCAGCAATGAGGAAAAGTGGGCAAAGAGCCGTGCCAAGGCTCACCCTCACATCCTCCTTCTGCCTGCTGGGAATCCTCGCTTGGCTTTTCCTTTTCCCTGAGGCAGTCCCTTTTCTCTAGCAGATCTTGTTCTCATGGCAGTCACAGGTAAAATTCTCCGTGCTGAGCAAATCAAATGCAGATTTACACCGGATGAAATCAGGGAAAGTGCAGCTTCCCCTGAAACACCTGGCAGAGAGGAGCAGGAAACACAGTGGTCAGCCAGGGAGATGCCAGAGCACATCACGGAGCGTACGGCTGCTAAGTGTGGAAGGGATGGGAATGCTCTGTTAGCTCATATCTCAGCTTTACCAAAATCTAAATAATTAAAAACAAAATAGAAAAAGCCACTCTTGCCCCCAAATCTCTGATGCAGTTGATGAAATAAACAGTACTTAATTTTGTATTAATTCTTTCAGAATGTGATTATTGTGCATAGTTATGAAAATCCCCTTTGTTTTTAAATGCCCTGTTCAGGGCAAATGAGTCTTGGCTGTTTCACAAGGTAGCTGGGGAGTTCAGCAATGTGCCGGGTGAAGGTCATGGTGGAAAAGGCAAGTCATAGTGCGATGCCAGTATATTCACATCAGTCTGTTCATGTGTTGCCCCTAAATGTCTAGATTTTAGTGTGCATAGACCTGCACAAAACTCTTGAGGATTTTGCCTCCAGAGCTCAGATATTACTCTCTGTAAGATTTTTACTTTAGGGCCATAGAGATCATTCAGTTTGGGACCAAAAACTCAAGCTCTCTCCAAGCTCCTGGGAGGCCTGGCTGAGTAAGGATTGCTTTATCAGCAAAAAAAAAAAAAAAGAGAACTTAGGTGGTGTATTTTATCAGTTTCCTTAAAAACCCGTATACCTAGTATTGGCAGTGAAATCCATTTCCAACACCTGCAGTGCATTCAGGCCTCAATCATCAGCTTTCAAAAATAGTTACCTTTGAGAGTCCTCCCTGGGAAAGGCAGAGGAAAAAAATCCCTGTAGATCTTCAAATCTGACCAAATTCTGGTCTCTCACGTCTTGTTTCTTCAGAATCACGGTTAGGTAACAACCCTGCTTTTTTTTTCCCTTTCCACATACAAATAGGGGACCTCAGTGAGTTTTATTTCATGAAGCTCAAAATTCATGACAATTTCCCTCCCCTCCTTTTGAAAAGGATGCTTGGAGCCTTGGCTGCCACAATCCGAAGTGGATGACCCTGAAAACAAAACAAAACAAAAACTCAAATAAGCAAATGTTTGTGTATTCAGAAACAGTTTGTAGCCTTTCTGCACCTAAATATTGATAGATATGATATATTGGATCCTTCTATTAAAGATCTTATAAAATTCAGGAGATATATAAGATTGTTTCTTACTTCTGTGGTTGCTGAACCTTCATTTAGCTGTCACTGATAACAATCTCCCAAAGGTCTACTCTGGAGGAAAAAAGCATCTTATTCCATGCTTTTAATATGATATTCAGGCAGAGTAATCTCTCTTTCCCCTGTCTCCCATTACATAAATTCATTTGCAAGATACAGCCAAGCAGCTTTTACAAAGAGGTGATCATGAAAATTATACTTACACCTCATTAAGATGCCAGTTCGGCAACGTGTCCCTCCTGAGTGACAAACTAGAGCATGAGTTTCACTTTAGGCATATGCTTTAATGCCGCTGATTTGCATTTAGTGCACGCGTGCACCATTTGATAGATTGGGGCCTAAGTTAGTAAATAAATAGTGTAAGACAACCTTACCTAGGTCTCTGCAGGAAAACTCTGCCTGTTTCAGAAATGTACAGCAGAAAAGAAATGCTTGGTAGAAGATGGTCCCCTTCATGAGGCTGCAGTTTGTCTATATGAAATCCCACGCTTAATTTTCACGAGAGGTTTCTGTATACAGAGCTCTTTACTCTGAGAAGATAGTAACCCTGCTTTAATTTATTTTCATGCACTTTTTCAGATGTAAGTTCTTGCTCTGAGGCATTGCTGTTGATATGGATTTCCCATATAGTTTCCACACATAGTAATTGTTTTTCCCCTGGCAAGGCATCCAAATAACGCAGAAGCTGTCCTTGTTTTACACGCAGTGTATCTGCAGGCAGTAGGAGCTACGTCCTCATGGAGTAAAATCTCATAGTAATACTATCTTCATTGAATCTGTGCATCTATCCATCTGTGGATCTTTTGAAGACACAGGTTGGCTGAAATTTGCCAGTATTTTTAAAGTAGCTATATATAATTCACACTGGACAGGATTTTCATAACTTGTAAGACTGACTTTATTGCTCACCTGGAACAACCTGTTTTAGCAAAAACTAGTCAAGTTAAGGGAAAAAAAAAGAAAAAAATGAAAAAAAAAGCAAAAAAGAGAGACAGAGAGAACCATACAGCTATCAAAACAGCATGCTTTTACCCAAATATGCATTTTGTACTAGCAGATGCGAATCATTTTGATTCATTGAATCCACTGTCACACTAGGCATATGGTAAACAAGTTCTCCATACAATTAGCAACACGGAAGCAGTGTGTTTTAGCTCATTTAGAAATGACACCCACATATAGCAGTGACACTATTTTGCACGGACTGACAAATCACAAAGATATGACTTTGAAGTATGTTTACATGTCTTACTCTTTAATAATAATGTGATTTCTGACAGACACAAAATATTAGTAAACTTTAAGCATTAAGAGAAGATTTTTGTATATATAATTTGACATGTTTATGATAGAAGAACATCTGTAAACACACAAATAAAACCAACAGTCTGCAATCCATGTCTGTAGGTATTTGAAGGCATCCTTTGAGCACCTATACATATATATATATATATATAAAACTCCTCTTGATAATAAAGATGAAACAAAATCACTATTCGTCAAAAATAAGAGTAAACTCTTGAGCCTACAAGCAGAAGCAAAGGGATTATGAGCAGAGAGAGATGGACAGTTTAGGAGTCTCTACATGAAGCACTTCAATTTAGTCTCAGTTTAATAATATAATAAAGGTAATGTATCAAACTGCAAGATTAATCATTCCTCCAAACTCCCTAGAATGACTCCCCAAATACTAGCATTTTGTATACTACTATGTAAATGTACTTGCAGCTTTGTCCAGAAATCATGAGTTGGGGGTCTAAAAATGCATGAGATTCCTTAAAAAACATGAACTTAGTTTAAAATAATGATTGCAGAGTTTTATTTCTTTGATGTCTGATTAGTGAGTTTTGTGAGCTTTCATTTCTCCTCTTAATCTTTTCTCCGTGATGATAAGGACTAGTCCCTTTTAAGCAAAACCGAAATCTCTGCCATGCTGGAACAAGGAGCTGTCACACGGGGAAGCACTGAGGTCCCATCAGCCCCAGCCGGTCTGGCCGCCCCGGAGCATCGTGACACGTAAAACTGCTCAGGTTGGCAGCACGGATCCAAATGTAGCACGGAGGAAAGAAGCACAGATCCGGACTCAAACAATAAACAGCTTCCTTGTAACGAAGATTTAGTTCTCTAAGTGCTTAATGTCGCTCATTTTTGCAATACTATGACACTGTAAATCAAATGCAGCAAGACCTTCTCTGAAGCGCTGTATGCACTAGCAGCTCATTTCAGGCAACAGCTGAAAACCTTTAAAAACTTCATTTTTTCATAGCTTTATTTTAACACAAATCAGTCTAGATGCTGAGGGCAGCATTTTCATTTTATTATTATTCATATTCTCCTAGTCACAGATTTGTGTTGCTGTTCTGCTATGGGCTTTTTCTTTTTGCTGTTTGATAAAGTTTTGATTTGAGAGGGTGACAAACTAATTAGGAAACATGGATCTCTTCTAAGAAAAACTCATGTACATTATTAGGTCCTATTGATCTTGTCTGCTGTGCATGCTCCCTGTACACTTCATGGTTTTCATAAGGAAAAGATATTTGCTGATCTTGTCTGTACATTGTGTCAGGCCCTTGCCCTAAATGTTCTTTTTAAAAAGCAAAATACAAAGATAAGCAATGTGTTACCATAAATGATTCAGAAAGAACTGGGAAACTATTTACTGCTCCAGCCAGCACTTTTATGCCGGATTAATCCCCAGGAATTCAAGGAGCTGCAAGTTTTGATGTGTGCAGGACTGGACCTATACAGTCAAGAGCGCAGGTAATACAAAGCTTTATTACGGGCGCAGTAGTGCAACTGGGCAGAGACAAATCACCCACCTCAACACTAGTCACACACAGGGAAGCAGAGCAGCAGGGCAGCGTTGCTGTTACAAGGCAGACTTGGGGCAGCTTCATGCAAGGTGGGGAGAGATCATAGCCAGAAAGCTGCAGGTGGCCTTGGGGGATAATTCCTCTCTGGCTCACAGTGGCTATTTTTTTCTCTGGGAAAACTCGGACAACACTGAAGTGCTGCCTGGACGAATTATTTTCCCCTTTGGCAGCCAGGCTCATGCCCGGCAGCCCTGTGGCCGTGACGGCAGCAGAGCAGCTTCCACGCACCGCCGCTGCTCCGACACCTCGATCTCCCGGCACCATCTTCTTCTCCCAGGTCTGGATGGAGGTTGCTGTTGTTTCAAACGGCTCGGATACATAAAGGAATGCAATCGTCCCTAAATTAAGTGAGATTAAAGATGGCAGTTACACCCTTCATCTTCAAAGAGGTTTTAATTCAATCCATCCCATTATCAAGTCCATCTGTACATGCCTATTCTGGCAGACTACTAATGTGTTTAATGGCCACAAACAAAGCCATCTGTTTTACATTAAAACAGAAGGCATGAGACCTTGGCTGCATGGAAATTAATAATTTCAATGGAATTTTATTTCACATTGGAATTTTATTTCATCTTTGAGTCATATGTAAAACCATAAGATATCACTCCTTCTCTGCATGTCCAGGAGTTCTCATGTACATGAGATGCCCTAGTAGCAATCTAGCTAGTAACTAATCTGACACTACTAATTATTGCTTTGGGATGCTCCTGGTAGAGAGAGTAGTGGGATTCTGTTTCAGATCTCTCATTTGTAAAAGCTCATTCAGATTAATCTACTACTAGTATCATTTAATGTACCCTCTATATTTATTTAGGACAGCTGCACTATTCAGGATTTTTGAGATACATTATTACAACTGTAGTCCAAACATTTGTTATTGAGCATGAAGAAGAATATTAGGCAGTCTGTGTAAATGCATAAATAGACTCAGCTGACTCTGCAAACATGTGACTAGCACATTACTGCTCAGTAATTTCTTGTACAGTTAAGTATAAGGTATGAAGCCAAAAAGGAAGTATAATGCAATACATTCTTTAGAGCTACAGTGGAAAATATGAAAAAGAAAACACAATGCAAGAAGAGTTACCCTGTAACCAGTCTAACTGGAAAACGTAATTACTGTCAGCTCTCCATTAATTCTGGGTGGATTATCAAATTTGGAAATAGATTGTGCTAAGGATGCAGCACAGCTGCCTTGTTTCCAAACAAGCAAATTAAAGCTGACAGGGCTGATGATTAACTCCCGCACGACGCAGCGCAACCACTTGCACCACAACGCGCCTAAGTGAGGGAGCCCTCCCAGAAGAGACAAATCTAGAAATTCAGTGTAAGGTGCTCGAGTCCTGCTAGAAAGTGCAGCCCCAAATCACCATTTTACAGCATGGTTCCTTCCAGCACATCAGCAAGGGCAGCCCGGGGAGGAACATACATGAGTGGCCTCTTACCATGGGATATTCCTGGGCAACCTCAAACAGGAACAAGACGGACGTGAGTAAAACCCAAAACGCAAGTTTGCAGACACGCCAATTTCTGCAAAATCGTGGTAATGCTGGAAGTTTTCACATCGCTCTGCCAAGATTCAAACAGCAGACAAGCTTGAGTTCACAAATCTACCCAAAGCTATTTCTCTTTTCCTTTAAAATTGTTAATTCTCTCAAATATGAGATTTTTGGACTATATTCAGGTAGAATGAAAAAAAAAAAAGCACCATTTCTTCTTAGAAATAGTACATCAATGAGTTCACACAACTAATTTCTTCAGCCTCAACACTCTAAATTATTTACTGATTTTACGTTATCTTATTTATCCCATCTTTATTAAACTTACAAGGAGCGCATGCCAATTTTATTTTGGCCATTCCAAGCGTTTTACCTTAAGTCTGCACACTGTAAAAAGCGCTTTTCTGAACACAGTCAGGCCATCTGTACACTAAAGAACACTCCTACAAGAACAAATCAGGCAGTTTACAGGAAGGGCTCCACAGCTCTGCTCACACGGCCTCACTCGAGCCAGTGAGGATGTTCGGGGAATGGATTCCCTGAATTCTGCCAGCCGTTTTCCTTATCTCCTTTTACATGCATGATGTTCTGGGCATGAAGCGGGCAGCTGCTGCGACAGTTCTGCAGCTATCAGCTTGGGCACCAGCCGCAGCGGAGGCAGCAGCGTGTGCAGCTGGCCGGGCCAGGCTGCTTCCCACGTCCTCGCCGGCCGGGCAGCCCAGCGCTGCGGGACTTGTGCAACGCGGGGAAAACCACTGCATCATCCAGGGCGAAACCCAGAGACAGCATCGCCCTCTCTAAAGGTTCGGGCACCACCTTCGCCTCTGGCTGCACACAAAGGTACCTAACTCTTCTGCAGTATCATTGCAGCTGCGTGATTAGTTGGTGCAGTGTTTGGTAGGAGCCCTATGGATTATTTTCGCCGTTTTAAAAACAAGAGCTTATTTAGTGTTGTCAGAACAAAAGTGTAATTCTTGAGACCCATCAAAACTAGGTAACTAGGGAACTAATTTCTATTATCAGTTACACAAGGAAAGAGTAACTTCAGTTATTAAGACATACTTATTTTTTAATTTCAGAAACACCTGGACAGTATTGAGATTATTTAATAAAAGTTCTCACTAGACATAAACAATCAACAAAGTTTAAAGCTTTATAAAGAATAATGTAAAAAAAAAAAAGAGACATACTAAAATATTTCACTTTCCAGTAATTACTTCAGTGTGTTTTTTTTACCCCACATAAATAAAACCAGTAGAGCTTGTTCTAGAAAGCGTTATCCTCAGTTCTGGAAAAATGGTAACAGGTTTCTGTGCTTGAAGCTCAGACTAAGCAAAGCCATTGAGAAGAAAGAAGTAAATGTCACAGTTCCTGCAAGGGAGGATGATGTGAAAAAATACCACCAAATATGCAGATGTTTTCTTGGTCAAGGAAATACCTCAACCCAAAGGGGAAGATCTGTTGCCGATCTATTTCAAGACTAGGGGGAAAAAGTAAAGGGCAGTTATAAGAGAAATACTTGGGAAATATTCAAAAATACCCTGAAGCTACTTCAAGAATTACAGAACATCTGATAAGGCATGAACTTCTACTACAGCAAAATTTAAAATGTCTTAAAAAATCTTTGAAGAAAGATAAAGAACTTTATCACAGACTGACAAAATTGACTCAGAAATGGTCATGAATTCTCAAGTCTAATGCCTAGCCAGTGCTTTACTTTAAATTCCATATGCACAATTCTTCTGACCCTTTTCAACCCTGCTAAATTTATCTGAATTAACTTTATTATTATAAAGTCCTATCCATTTAAGCCTTCTCGTTATATAAATGCTATGTAATACTTGTGGTATTAGCTGGCGGCTTTTGTCACTGCTCCGTCTCTCTACCCGGGCAGGAAGAGCGGTGAGGACGTGAGAACCCCGCTCTTGCTCGAAGGCTGGAACAGGGAGTCCAACTTCGGCGCTGGTGCAGCACAGCCGTGCCCGGCGGGCTGGGCACATTGGGTTAGGAGGTCGTATCCCGGCCCTCAGAAGCAATACGAATCAATGTCAGGCCCGCAGAGAGGCCCTGGCCGCAGCTACAGGCTTTGGTGATGCTTTCTGCTACATAATTAAGGCATTAACAGCCATGCCGCTGGTTTGCAAAGGTCTTCTAAAGCCACCTGCTCCTGCGCAGCCTTTTAATCAGCAAGAAAATCTGTATTAGCAGCGACCTTTTTCATAATTGTTTCAGAATGACAGAAGTGGAAAAATCAACAGGGATTTAGATAAAACGCAGCCCATTTGCTGTAACGGGAAAGAAGGCCAAAGTCAATGTTTGGGAGATTTTTGCAACCCAGGCTGCATTATTTTTTTAAAATATTTTTTTATTCTATTAAAGGACTGAAGCAACATGAATTATCTTAAGACCATGGAAGCCAACACTTCTGTCTGCTTTCACTTTTTGCCAGGATTTTTCAGAACTCCTCGGATTTTCTTTTATTACTTTTTTAAACACTCCATTTTCTCTCGAGTCACACCAGGACAACGAGAGCTACAGCCCGCAAGCGTGGCACAACCGCAGATCGATAAACCTGGGCTTTTACAGAAGCGAAGGCACCCAAAGGCAGTGAACGCCTCTCCGAATCGTGACCGTAGCGAAGGAGAACCCAGGAGGACACCTCAGCTTTGAACCCATTCACCTCGGCCACCACGGCCATCTGAATCTGTGTCCAAACGCTGCAGTTACCTAGTGCCACGGAGTAGTAACATAAAAAAGTCCTTTGCTGTTAAATGAACGGTGACTTAAAGCAGAAACTCTCGGTGCAGGGACGAGGTTAGGCCAGGGCTCAGGTGCCATTTCGGCGCTGCCCGGCGCTGGACGCGCAGCCAGTGCGAGCGGCCAGGCCCTGTCTGCAGCCCGCCAGGTCCCGGCCATGGCACAGCAGCGACCCCCAAGGCCCCCTCACCCCAAGGGCAGCCGCGGGGCGGACAGACCCCCTAAGGGGAGGCTGGAGGGGGGACTCGGCCCCGCGTCGCCTGGCGGCGGCCGGTGCCAGGGCCGCCCCGCGGAGGGAAATGGCGGCGGGCGGCGAAGCCCTCCCCGTGCCTCGCTTCCTCCCGCAGACGGGAACTGGGCGGGAGCCGCCGGCCGCGGCCGCCCCGCGGGGAGGCAGGGAGGGAAGGCGGGACGCGGGCGGGGAAGGAGGGACACGGGCGGGGAAGGAGGGCCGGTGCCGGTGCCACTGCCGGGCGTGCTAGCGGGCGGCCCCGCCGCGCAGCCAGCTCTCCACAGCGCCAACATGCCCGCCGTGGACAAGCTCCTGCTGGAGGAGGCTCTGCAGGACAGCCCGCAGGTAGCGGCCTGCGGCTGCCGGCGGCACGGGGCGCGACGCGGCCGGGTCGGGTCGGGTCGAGCCGGGCCGGGCCGGGCCGCCCTGTGACGCGCCTGAGGCGGCGGCGGCTGCCCGGGCCTCCCGGAGGCGCCGCGAGGCGATGGCGGCGCGAGGAGCGGGAGATGGAGGGCGCGGGGAGCGGGAGATGCGGTGCGAGGTGCAGCTGGGACGTGGCAGCGCTCGCGGCGGCCTCCTGCTCGTCGTCCTCGGGGCAGCGCAGTAAATAACCGCGGGTCCCGGCGGGGCGGCTCCGGGGGGCCTGTCCGGCGGGAGGGAGTGACACCTGTGTGCGGGACATGGAGGGCCCTTTTTTTCTCTCACCTCTGCCAACCTAACCTCGCTTTTTGGAAGCCGTGCGTTTCCTTGCGCTCTGGGCCGTGCTGGTTGAGCGTCGCCCGGCGAGGAGCTGCCTCTTGGAGGGCCTCGCACGCCGAGGCTCCCGTCGCGGCTTTGCTGGTGAGGGAAAGGGTGGCTCGTGCAGGGGGAGTCACCCCAAGCTGCCGTCGGCAGCAGAAGCAGAGCAGCCCGGTCTGCCGCAAGCTCTCCCCTCGTTACAGGGGATCCCCGAAGGTTGGGGCTTGGGTAAGCTTCCCTCCCAGCGGAGAGGTGAAGCTTGGCGAGGTGAATCCTGCTGTAGGTGGTTTCCTCATGAAGGAGGAACCAGGACGGGCTGCTTCTGTCTTCCCTCTTCTGTTGCCGGTGCTGTTGGGCTGCGAGAGCGATGCTGAGTGCTGCGGGGATCCCGCGGAGGAGAGTGATGACTTGCGCGGCAGTGGGGGCCACAGGGCAGGGGAGTGGGAGGCCCCGAGTCTGAGGAAGGAGGAGGCACGAGGAGAAGTTTGGGTGAAAGAGAGAGGGGAAACTTGGCCCACAGATGGGGCACTTGAGGGCAAAGCTCAGTGCAGTCACATTCAAGAGCTACCGGTGGTGCAGGGAAGGGAAGATGAAGTGTTGGCTGGGTCTGCACAGGCCCTGCTCCCAGGTATCCCCCAGGTCGAAATCCCTATGGAATCTGCTCATGGACCAGGAGGAGGATGGCCAAGGAAGCCGCGGAGAATATTGCCAAGAGACATTACAGAAGCTCCATCAAGAGACGTTTTAAAGGAGAGATCAGCTGCACACCTGCTGTCAGGAATTACTTAGTCTTGGTTATACGGAGCAGTTTTTAGCATTTTTAGTATTAGCCCTCCCGTTGTCTGTGGAGCTGTCACACTTAACACGCAGCACAAGGGAACTCGTTTTCCTGCTCAGTCAACACTTACTTCAATGATTAAAAATTTAACAGTGGCTGAAAACAACAGGACAAAGCAGGGAATTGCATTTGGAGATCTTTCTCTTTTTTTCTGACCTGAAATGTGGGCTATTAACCTCTCCTTTGCAATGACTGGAAATACTGTGAGTGAACCTTGATATCTGTGGGATGTTTTGTCTTGGTTTAAATCCTGGCACTTTAGAAGAGAAGAGCATTACTTAATTTTATTTAATGATTCCATGTTGCTAAAATCTGTTTTCGTGCAAGAGATTTTTTCCCCCAGTCTCTCATACTTTTATTTCTTACTTTTTATTATTCTTATTTTGGAGAGAGGTTTTGATCTATAGCCTTCATGAGCTGGGTACTGCAAAATAAGGACAAAAAGAAAGTCTCTGTCCTAGAGAGCATACAGTTCAGTAGCATACATGATCATTTATTTTTGTGAAAAATGACCTGATTCTCTTCTGCCTTTTGTAGTCACTTTCAGCAATGCAGAGAGTTGGTAAAATGAGGCTATAACCTCATTTTGCATGTGCTTTATGAAATACATAAATTATGTGTGAGATGGATGAGAATTAGGCCAAAGTTATTTCTTTATTAGTTTTCTGAAGCTTACTTGCTCTCAGCAGACAAGTACTTCTGTCTTGATCTGTCTCCAAGCACTGAGCAAAAGACACAATAAGGCATGCCCCGATTTTGGAGTGCTTGGTCAAAAAACAGAGAAATTTGTGCAACACTAAAATCGAGAGGAAATACTCACATAAAAGCAGGATTTTTTTCCTGTGATTCCAGAAGCAGAGATGATGGGGCTATTAATGAGGCCTCCAAAAATGTTAAGAGTCATATTTGGATTACTTGGTTCATTTCAACAGCTTTATCTGCTATTGCAGAATTTGTCAAAACAGCAGCAACAGCAAAAATATATATGCTGGCTTTTTTTGCAGTATTTCAAAAGAGTGTTCTTAAATATAAAAGTTTCCAAGCATGGCTTCCAAACTGCTTGAATCATTTATTGTTTTCATTATTTTTGAACAAAGTGCTAATAACTGAGGCCAAGACTTCCAGAAATGATTTCCCGGAGCTGTTCTACCTCAGTCCGTATTTAGGCAGCTGAAAAACAGAACCTGCAGAAGTTTAATAAGATTTTGGCATCTGGCTGACATTTGTATATTTGAAAATATTTTCCAGGATGAAGAAATATGTCATGTGTATTCATATACATTGCATGTAAAAAGGCAACACCTTTTTATTCTGTTTTATTTTATTCCTTCTTCTTGGCTTGAGATTGGTCTTGATTAACAATACATGTAAAGTTTTATCATTTCTTGTCTTCCCTAAATTTATTTTTTAATCATCCTTATATCCTATAGAGAACATACTACGGGGAAGAAAATATATTGATAGGAGATGTGTTGTTAATGTTAGCTCTGCTAATTTTAAATGCCACATCATTGAAAATAAAACATTTAAAACCAGGTATTTTTGAAAACCATTAGGTTTTCAGTGACTGAAATAATAAGTTAGTACTGGAAACTCTCAATATCATGTCTGTCCTTATAAGGAAGTTCTTCAGAAAGGTGCTTTATAAGGAGGTCTGGGATCTGGGTATCCATTTCATTGATTTGGCTTTCACACCATTTTATTTTTTAATATTCTCTTTATTTGAAAATGGTGCTTCATAGCTGTTTAGCTCCTTATATGCTAGGATCACAAACTCGTTTTCCAAATTCATTGACCACCATAGCATCTCTAGGGTTGAAAGCTCTCTACCAATTTTGCCCGTCAACAGGCTGAAGTTTTGAGAGCTCGGGTCATTTCACCCAAAGTGTGGAAGTAACTGCAGTGCCTGCAGTGTCTAGTGCAGAGCCCAGGTGGTCTGACTCCTGAATCTGACTCCCTTGAACCACCAAGCAACATCTTTTTATAGCTTAGATAGATAGATAGATACTTCTAAGCACAGATGAAGTGATGGTTTGTCTTTAGGCCAGAGGTCTTAAAGGATGCCAAGTTTGCCTTTTTTTTTAGTCAAATGCAAAATGTCTGCAAAGAGCTTTGCAAAGAAGAACCTGTGCTCCCACTTAAATAATGGGGAAACTTAAAACTTCCATAAGACTTTAAAAGAGTCTAAGAGACTTTCCCAAAATAAAGCCTGAATCTTTCAGACACATCAGAGATTCCTATAATCGGGGGACAGATAAGGCACTGGCTGTGTTACAGAGCTGACATTATTATTAAAGTACTGCTTTATAGATGCACCTAAGGTGAGCAGATGAAACTAATGTCATATAAATTAGCTGTGCAGATGGAAAGACATTGCTAGTTAGCATCAAACAGATTGGATTTACCAGTGTTAAGACTGGGGATGGATCATGACTGTGTTAAAGGGACACCATCAAAAATGTACCCTTTCAGTCTTGTCTTCACCTAGTAAGGTGAAGACTTACTGTCTTCACCTAGTAAGTTCTAGAGTGTGGCATTTTGCTGAGATTTTGTTCTTTCCTATCTCAGAAGCTGTGTCAGCAGCATAAATTACTGTTCCTGATGACTACCAAAGCAAACCAAGGGGATTCACAGCACCAAGATAACACACATTATTAGGCTCTTTTTCTTCCCCGTTGCTGACAAAGATGAGCTTGCAGGACAGGGAAAGTACAGGGTATCTCTGAGCTCTGATATAAATGAGCACCCGGTTGTTTGGTCTGGTTTTGTCATCTGACTTTGTCCATGGCTCTTTAAGAATTGCTCAGGACAGTTGAGAGTGAACAATCCTCTGTAAATTACCTAATGGAAAGGGGTGCTCTTAATGCATAAAGTGAGCAAGCAGTGGTGTTCGTCCTAGAGTCCCTAACGTGGCTTGAATTACTGTAGTCAGCAGGAAGCTATTCAGGATTTTTTGCATTCCTTATGGTGTTGGAAGGAATGTCTGTTAGCTAAGTAAGAAACTAGGAATCAGGACCTGGACATGTTATCATTTTAGTCGCTCACTTTCTTAAGCATCTACTCACCTATTCACAACAATTCCTCCTTGTTCTTTGATATCTGTGAATAAATGGAGCCATATAAAGTCAAATGCTTATTATTTCTGATTCATTTATGTTTTTGCCGCCTTTTATTTACGGTCTTTTATGATTATTTTTAGTATTTTCATTTAGTATTAAAACTTTTTTTTTTCCTTTTATTGAAGACCCGGTCTTTGCTTAGCGTATTTGAAGAAGATGCGGGAACCCTTACCGAATATACAAACCAGTTGCTTCAGGCAATGCAACGTGTCTATGGTGCTCAGGTAATTCTTCATTTGTGTTGCTTTTGTTTGATGAGGAGTAGAAGCTAAGTTGCTTTTATGATGCTATTTACATAATTTAGACTGGTGCCAAGTACCTGCACTCCCTTGCAGAGGAGTTATGGGCGTTTTCCATCTGATATCTCAGCACCTTCCTACCTTGGTTTTCCTGAGAGTCATTTGTATGAAAAGTAGTCTTATCTGTTGGTCTGTCCTCAAATAATTGGAAAGTGAGCTTTTAGAAGATTGCTTGTCTATAGACACAATGCACAGAGGAATATTCACTCTGACTTTAGGCATCTGACTTAAATGCTTTGATTCACTGTGTAGAAGCCACTGTCTGTGTCCACTGATAACAGAGAGAATGTACAACCTGAATCCTGATGGAATTAAGTACCTGAAGTGGGCAGTATGGAAAATACGGGAGTGGGAAGAAGGTAACAAGTTCTAAAGCATTTACATGACACAGATGATTAAATCCTTTTGAAAATAAAACTTGTAAGGTAAATTACATGCAATACTTTAAAAAGTATTGTTATAAATCTGAGTGCTTTTCAGTGAAGATGGGATTCCCATGTGCATAAGGCTAATTCAGAGTACCATATCTAGGCCTTTAAAGACAACATGTCATGGTTTTCTTGCAACCATTTTGGTAGATTAGATACTTGATTTCTATTGAAACTACAGTTCTTAAACTAGTAAGTCAAAGAGCATGTAGAGGTGATGGCTGAGTACTCTGCTGTTACTGGGAGTGCCGGGTTCTCGTTCTATATTATCAGAAGTCAGTTCAGTTGTAAAACTAGTGTATATCCCTGTTTGGTGGAGTTGTTGTTTGCGGCAACTAATAGAGTGACATGGGAGAAAGAGCAGCCTGCCAAAGGCCTGGCTACCTGCAACTGGAAGATCCAGCTGTAGTTTCTGTCTTCTGGGCCCTGTGCAGATTTCAGAGCAGTCAGTGTCCGGGCAACGTGTCCTTCTCTGATGATGATATCTTTTCAGGATGGCATTTTAGGAAGCAGGATTCTTGCCTATGATTAATGAAAAAATGCTTTGTCTGCTCTTGTTTGCCCTTTCCTTTCCATCTCGGTTTTTAGCCTTCTCCATTTCTGTTTCCCCACAGTTTATGACATTTCCTGTTTCTTTTCCCTGCCTCAGCCTATTTGCCCATCTGTGCTTTGCAGTACTACTGAGTCTTCTTCATTTGGCCAGCGCTTCTTGTCCCCTTTATTCTTATACACTTCCTGCGTGGGTTTGACTGAAATTTTCAATCAGCTGTGGATTTTAGTGTACGCCTTGAAGTATCTTATCAGTCATTTGCTTCCATTTTGAGGGGGAAGGCACTTGGCAGTTGTTTAAATACAGAATTCGTAAAAATGTGGAGGTTGGCACCCTAAATTATGAGGGACTTGGGAAAACTCAGGTGTACTGGCCAGTATTAGAGACTTTACTGAGGACATTGGCTTAACATCTAGTGTACTCAGTATTGCTGCTACTATTGCCTCACAATTCCTTGGGAGTCAACCTCACTCTGGGTTCATGTTCTCAGGACCCAGAACTGAGTAGCAAAAAGGACATTACATTAGTGATAAGGCACAAATAGATTGCATTAGTGATGTCAATGGAAAAGAGAATGTCAACTTTTTTTTCTATATGTTCTTTAAAAAGTAGTCATTTTCTTGCATTTTTTTCTTACAAAAGAAGAATCAAACATTGTTGTTTAAATAAAAAATTGAAACAATTCAGCCAGATATGATTAATTCCCAAGAGAGTAATGCTGGTATAGGATAATTAATATTCATTTCTGACTAATTCTTATTTTTATCAAACATTGCAAATATTAATATACTATTTAAAGAACAGTTTCTAAATATTTCAAAATAGAAGACTCCTTCTGCCTGAATCCAACCACAATTTTTGAAATGCAAAATGTATACCCCTTGTTACAAAATGGTATGACTCCTTTTGCCCTAGAAAAAGAAGTGAAATACTGAATTGCCCACTAAGCATGAATAGACAGTTAAGAAGAATCAGTATGTAATATTTTCTTTGCGGATTCCTGTCTATTCACAGCTTAAGAGAAAATCAATTTTTGCTGTTGCCTTGTTAGGAGACATGTTGTGTGGACTTTGCTAACTGCTCATTAGGAAATGTAGGCAACCCATTTTTAGTTTGAAAGGGAATGAGATTCACTAGAGGCAATGTAAAACTTGAGAGTAATGAGAACCCAAGTTCTGAGTTTGGCTTTTTTATGTTCATGTTTTTTTTTTTCTTTTTTTCTTTTGGAAAGTCACTGCCATTCACTAATGTTTATTTACCTGTAGAATAGGAATTACAATGACTGACCTACTTTGATGACCTACCCTGTTTACATTGTTGTAAAAATGGCTGGAATCACAATCGGCAGTCAGACAAAACAGCAGTGAGTTGTCCCAGTCCACAGTGTTAAAAATCAGGGCTTATGCCCTCTCAAAATAATTAATAATAAATAATCATTTTTTTTAAAAAAAAATCTTGTTTCTTTATAACTGCATTCTGAACTAATTTTTCCCTGGAAAAATGTGTGGCTGGACCATATTTTCAAGACTTTCCTTAGAAGTTTACTAGAAGCCTGGTGTTTCTTGTGATGAGGACTGGAATTTTCATGTAATTCAGACTATCGTAGCTTATGATCAGATAACAATAACTGGCAGTTCGCCATGGGTGCAGTGCAAAGGAGCAGCTATTAATAGCAGCAGCTGCAAGCTGGTAATTTTCCCTATGGATCTAGGTATATATTTGTCCCAAAACACTGCTTTATGTGGCAGCAAGTTTGCAAACTGACAGTCCAGGATCCTCTGAACACTCAGATAAAGTATGTTTGAGATGAATGCAAGGAAGAACTTGCCCGCAGCTTTATAAAAACACTTTTAGGAAGGTGAAAACATCTTTTTTGAAAGTTTCTTTTGCGTACCTCCTTACTTACAGAATTTTGCTAGATGCTGGGCACCTCATTTTTCAGTCTTCCACTTACAGAGGCCCAGCTTTATTTTACATGCTTGTGCCACGTGCTATGAGGCACGTGCAGTGTATGACCCTGTGGTGAAGGAGAAGGCCACAAGCGCCAAATTATTACCTCAGACTTGGGGAACGAAGTTCAGCAGATCTGACAAACCCATGTGTGTAAATACAGAGAAACATTTTTATGTTTGTTCATAAAATGAACGACGCCCTTATGAAAATATATTAGGCTTCCTGCTTCAGCTCTCTGCTCCTGGCTGTACTCTGCTACCCAGGAGTTGTTTTTTATTGATGGTCTCATGGAAGAATCTTGCAGAGTTTGTTCTTGTAGCCTTCCGTGCAGGCCCTGATGTGGCATCTCACGTGACTTCTGTCCGATTTCTGTGGATGTTGCTTCCACCGGTCTGGTCATTTCTCCCATGAGCAATGGGTAATGCAGTCAGCAGGGACTGTCAGAAAACTTCATTAACTGAAGCTGTATGCTGAGACTCTAGCAATGGGGTGTGAGCAAGCTGTGCCCTGCTCGCATTCCTGACTTCCCATTGCCTTATTAAATTACCCTCACCATCATCTCCAGGCCCTTGTCACACTATAGGAGCAGCTCAGTTGAGATCCTCATTTAACGAAACCAAATGCCATTTAACACAGAAGAGACTATTGGATCTCTTACTGGCTACTAGAAAAGCTAACCTGGAAAACAAATGAGAGGAATGTAAGGTGCGGTGCGTTATCATTGGGAAGAGCAAAAGAGTTTCTTTTGAGCATTCCTGACACATCCATCTAGCTATTAACAGCAGTGCAAACAGAAGGGGAATTGAAAGAAGCCAGGCTTGTCTTCAGGAATATATCCAGTGAGAGAACAACGCGGGAATTGTGGAGAGTGGTTGTGTTCAGCTTCAGTGTCTCTGTGTGCAGTTGTCTTGTGGCTCCACAGTCACATGGGCACTGCAGTGTCTGCCCTGGGGTTCGCTGCCTATTTATGCCAATCCCAAGGAAACTCTCCAAAATTACTGTACAGCTCTGTTTTTTTTGTGTACCGCATGAAATGGATATCAAGGCTGCTCGTATGTGTTCAGGACTCTTTCAGGTAGTCCTTTATATTTTTTTCCCCCAGATTCATGACACCTCCTTTCTGCGTTTTTCAGTAGTGCTTTTTGTTGAATCCATCTTTATATTGACTTCATTAGGCTACAAATCAAGTTGATTGCTGATAAGCTGTCTAAGGGACTTACACAAATATTTGTATTTATTACACTGCACAGCTGTTCTGAATTCTCAAATGACTTCTTGCTAAAAGAACAAATTTTTTTAAGGTGCATTTATTTTTAGGCATTAGGAAACAATTGTGTTACCTCTTCCAAGTTTTTATTTGAAATAAACTTTGTTACATGTTTTGTAACCTTTCAATTCCACATAGAGAAGCTTTTGTAGACTGTCAGATAGGACAGACTTGCAGTGAAAGACAGTTGTCAGTACTGACTTGGGTGAAGTGCTGAGTGTATAGTTTATTGTTCTGTAATCATTGTAAGTTTGCTGTGGAACACTTCCTGAGGCTTATTCACCATATGCTACTAACAGAGGTAAACAGAGAACGATCATACGATATCTAGTGTATTTGCAAAGCCATGGGAGTTCATTTTACTATTGCTGATGAAGTTGAAGTTGTCAGCATGTGTGGAAACAAGGTGATACTGTGATAAGCAGCATCTAGAGGCCTGAGTGGCCTGCTGGTAGTAGCTGCTTCGCAGGAAACTAAAGATTCTTTCCCTGCTGACCTGGACATTGTGTTGTAGCTACATTGGCTATTTTACAGCAGACCTTTCCCTAGTGTCTCTTCTCTTTCTGAGCTATTGGATGATCCTTTGCTGAGCCATTCACATTAGTGAGGACTGAGAGCAGCAGCAGGGCAAGCTGGATGTGAGTCGCATCCTGTAAGGTGCCACACAGCTCACACACCTCAATGATGCTCAGCTTCTCCCACCATTGGGCTCATGTTTTCAAGGCATTTTATATGCAAATGTAAACATGTAGGACCAGAATGTTTTCCAGATGGCTAGAAAATTATATATTCCAGGAAAATGACATGAACATGTAAACAGAGCTTTGTAAAATAGTCATCTAAGGAACCAGATCTTTGCTATGCTTGGTTTTAAAGGTAAATGGGTTCTCTAGTTCTGAAAGTATGAGACAGCTCTAACTCCCTACTTACCTTTTTCTTCATTATTTATCAAATATTAGGCTTACTGTAACATAAGCCACGTTTTATTGCATGTCATCGTGCACATACAAGGTTTGGGTTATATACCTTTCCTAGTGTCCTACTTGTTTATATGAAGAAACATTTGGCAGGTCTGTGTGCTGATTACTTGCAGACTTTTTGAAGTGCTAGCTTTAGCTGAAGCTGAAGGAGGAAAGTAGCTTTGCAGAAAGCTTTATTATATTAGGATTGGACACGGTGGAATAGCTCTGTGTCTTTAGAAGTTAATTTATAGCTCAGCTTAATCCTTCACATGTCTTCAAATCTGGAACCTGGTAGACAACTGTCTATAGAAATACCTTGTGACTTGGATGGCATCACACCCAGAATTTATTTAGGAAAAATGCAGCAAGAAACCCTAGAGGGAGCTGGAATATCTCACAAATAAATGATTAATGCAGTGGAGATTTTATTACAAACAGGTTCCAGAAAAATTCTACTGTCTTCCGTTCATACAGGCAGCTTGGTGAGTAAAGGTGATAGTGAGAAAGGTGGAGTCAGACCAAAAAATCACATGCCTTTGCTCTAGCACTATATTAAAAAAAAAAAAAAAGATATTTTGCTGCTGCTTTTATTTGAAGGGGGAATGAGGTACTGAGTTAAGAATTCAACCAGATGTTGAATGTTTTCTAATCTGGTATTTTGTCGTGTATGTTAGATTAATGCTAGGTTCAAGACACCAAGTTCTGTTTGCATTCCTGTGTAATCTGGTGTTAATGAATTGTTCAGGATCCATCCCTCTGCCCTGAGCATGCTAGCCAAGATTGCTGTGTTGTTTTTAACTTTTCTTCTAACACAGGAATATGTCTGTGATTGTGACTGATCATGTAACTGATAGCTGTTTCTATCCAGTCCTTTCTTTCTGCCTTCCAGTGTATTTTTTATTACATTAATGCTGCAATGATGTTTTTACCGATTGTGTGAACTCATCTAATGAAAATGCATATTTTTGCAAGGGCCAGGAGTAATGTTGCCTTCATTTAGAATGCCTAGATTTCTTTTCAGTCTTTTAGTAGTTTCTAGTTTCTGTCACTTAATAGCTCTTCCATTTCAGAAATGCTTAAAAAAACCTGAAATTTTAAAGCAATGTGGAAGAGATTGTGCTGAACAGGCAGTTAGGATTGTATATGTGTGTGTATATATATGTATATATATGTTTTTTTTTACTGTGACTACTGAATTTTTGTGAAATTTAGGGTAAAAGAAGCAAATGTGTCTGGATTTGGTGGGAAAATGTCCAAAATGTTTGGACATTGATTAAAAGCTGTTAGAGTGATTTTCCTGGGTTCAGTGGATCTGTGAATTGAAGTAATGCAAATAACTTTTAAGTCTTAAGACTGATTAGTAGTGGGAGTAAGGGGGAGGGTAAAGGCTGATTAGGAACAAACAGGGGGGATTAAACCAAACTTTCCCAGATTAAGTGTGTTTAGCAAAGCAGTATTCCTACTAGGTCAGCAAAGCAGTTTGCTTACTTTGTGTCCCCTGTGCCACATAGCATATGTAGAGCAAAATCTGGTAGAGGTTGGGAGAAAGGGAGAAAGACCCAGGATTAACTCTCACATGGGCTGGAGCAGTGTAGGAAGTATTTGTGCTCTCCTAAACATAAAGTACTCACCTTAAAATGATGAAAATCATGACCTGCTGGCATCAGTGTGGGACTCTGGTTCCCAAATCAGCCCCAGATTCACAAGTAAACTTTGTATTGGGTCCTTCCATCATTTGTGTTTGGTTGTGCTTTGTTTGTTTGTATCTGCAGTAGCATGCCATGAGCATCTGCTTGTGGTCTAGCTGTGGCTTCTGTCCCATGGTCATATGCTCGACACGGTGTTGTTAACTTGCACGCCGTTGAAGCCTGCAAGATTTCTGTTTGCCCACGTTATCCCGTGAAAGTTCCAGAGACACTTCCTGGGGAAGGGTGGTCATTAGGAGGTGCTTCTTCCCCACACCTCGGTGCATTGCCAGCCCGCCAACTGTCCCCTGTAGATGAGTAGATATTTATTACTCTTTATTAATTTATCGGCTATCATGGCAGGATGAGGTGGGGTGAGGGGCATCGAGGATCTGGTAGTCTTAAAAAACAAACTGCTAGAACATTTTCAGGATTCCTAGCATAAAGGAATGGCCTTTAGTGTCAGTGTTCTTCTAAAGCTTCTCTTCGTGTTAGACAATTTAAGCCAAAAGTATTTATTTTCAAAATCCGTTTCAGTCCACAGTGTTGCAGACTTTGCAGGAATAAGTGAACTGAAACAAAAAGGGAAAAGAAGAAGCATGTTTCTAACTTTCAGGTTACATTTGAAAGGTTTTCCTCACCCTTTGCTCAGCTATAAATCTGCCAGCTGGCACACAGTTCCTGTGTGAAGACTCTGCTCCTTCCTCATCTCTGCCTTTGAGGAGATGCTCATGAAAAACTTCCCAGGCCTGGGAACCTTCCTGCTCCTTTTTGTCCTGTGAACTCCTCTTTGGACTCCACCCAGATGTGCACAAACACACACACCCTTTTAAAAACCTCATTGCTCCACATGGAAGGAGTCTCATCCTTCCTGTCATCAAGCCCTTGCTTGCCAGCTCCTGCTTTGGGGCTGGCAAAGTCTCTGTCTTACTGCCTCGGGGCAGACAGCTCATGTCCATTCCCCTTCCCTGTAAAGCTCCTGACAAGGTTCATCAGCATCCTTCTCCATCTGCTGGCTTGGGAAATACTTCAATGACAAGTGTTTGCATAAAGGTTTCTCATAGAAAAGCCACACAATTAATGTAAACAACTTGCAAATCTTACATGATTCCTGGCTACTAAATACTGTATGGAACTGTGATGCTCATTACTAGTTGGTCAGAAGCAGGGGAAAAAAAGCTGATCCATAATTGTGAGATGAAAATGGTCCTGGAGAGCACATGGTCTGAGTTTGGCCCCAGATTAGCTCCATTTCTGAGCCCTTGTTTGTGCCTGGGAAGGCCTCTGCTCCCACATCTCCATCCAGCAGGAGCGGGAGTAAAATCAGTACAGGAGGCTGCCGCCACCGAGGCTGTGGCAACAGCTCCCTGCTCTTCCCAAGCGCTTGGGCACACATGGAACCCGGGCTGGGTGTTTGAGATCAGCCTTGGTGTCTCTGTTTGCCCTGGCACATTGAAGCTGCATAGAAGCACCAGGCTGTGCGCAGCACGGCGGGGATGGCACGAAGCCAAAGTAGAAGCTGTTGCAGAGCCTCTGGCCCAGATTGGCAGCTCTGCCTGTGCTGCTCCCTCAGGGTGGCAGGGCAGAAAAGGGGGTGCACAAGTTCTGCGCAGGTTTGAATAGCTTTCTGCTGCAGCCCCGGGATAAAGAGTGCTCTTACAGCAGCTCAGAGGTTGCTCTGAATTTTACAAACTTTCTGAGACCTTAGCCTGTTCAGAGAGGAGAACAGAATGTGCTAAGACTTTAAAATGAGATGAAAACTGATTAGCTTTCTGAGTAACCAAGAAAGAGAAAGGGCTAACATAGATCCCAGTTTCACCTTTTCTTTTTTTAATTCCAGTTTTAAGTCACTGTTAACCAATCAGACCCTGAGGAATTGATATAGTACTAAGTCTTGTAAAGGTATTAAATAAAGGCTCACTTACCAAATGTATGTCTGTTTTTTTTTTTTTTTTTTTTTTTTTCTCTTCAGTTATATCAATCAAAATTATACATTCTCCTTACAAGTCTTGCTTTGGGTAACTCTAAATATGTGCATACATTCACTGGGCAGATGAACTGTGAGAATACAGAATAATGCAATGTTCTGCACTCCTCTCAGCTTAAAGAAGTGTAATTGTATCAATACAGAGCAAAAATATATTATATAAAGGTGCATCCATGGACACCCTTTATTTTTGAAAATTTTGAAGAAAAATGATTACCCTGTATGAAATATTCTTATGTTGGTATGACTTAGTACATGTTTCAAGTTGTACTGTTGTGAGTTTTCTTATTCTGAGAAAAAAAATCCTATCTGTAGTCAAAGTAGACTAAAGCAAACTTTGTATTGATCAGGTCTGAAGTACACCTCCTATTACTGCTCCTCTCTGCAGGTGTCTTGGGATTGGTTGTTTACATACATCTGAACATGGGTTGCAGTAGTAGTAGCAGATTCAGCCAGGGAACTGGTAACGAAGTAGAAACAGTCATCCTAGAGACTTTTAATTATGTCTATTAATTTACTGTTTTTATTTCTATTAACTTTTCTCTTTTATTTGTAGAATGAAATGTGTCTTGCCACACAACAGCTTTCAAAGCAGCTCCTTGCCTATGAAAAACAGGTATTGTTGATATTTTACCTTTGGTTTCTCTTCAGCCTCAGCAGTCGTGAAGAAGTCTCTTCAAAGAGTGTCATTTCCAAAAGTATTTAGAACATTGGCCTACTTGATTCCATGTGAAGACATTGTAAAATTCTCTAGCACTTTGAGGAGAATTAGGTCTTTTTGGAGCACCTTGAAAAACCCAGTTCAAAATGTGGGTTAATTCATTTAGATGCAAACCATTTTGTTCTTATTGTGTGACTATGACTAAAATACCCATTTTATGTTTTATTATTAAATTAACATTTTATTACTTTTATTATTTTATATTACATTTTATTATTTTATATTTTATTTTATTATTAAAATACCCGTTATTAGCATTATTAAAATGTTTTATGTTAAATGTTAAAACATTATTAAAATGTTTTATGTTGTGCAAAATCACTTCCTCTAAAACAAGAGGAGCAAAATAGAAAGGATATGTATTAATCAATTTCTATTTTTGCAGTTAGCTTTATCGTCTATTACCTTTTTTTAGGAGTATGTATTACTTCTCTAGTAAAATGTATGCTTATATAGTTATATTGACTGTATTGATTTACAGACCATGTGTATGTTTCTGTTTTCAGCATTTTGCCTTAGGTAAAGGAGATGAAGAAGTGATATCCACCCTTCATTACTTTTCAAAAGTTGTGGATGAGGTAATTTGAATTACCAATAGGACTTTTTTGTTGTTGTTTATTTGTTTTATTTTAATGATTAGTCCTTTTGATTCAGAGCCTTCCCACTGCAGGGTAGGTTGCCTGGGCTCTATACCACTATTTAAGCAAGGGAGAAAGGGAGCATAAACCCACCGTTTTGAAACAGCCTCTTCACATCTACACTCCACTAGAACTGCTTCTCTGTGTCCTTCTCAAGTTGTCCTTGGAGCAGAGCTGCACTTGCCAAGTGGGAAAATCAGAAAAGAGGCTAAAAAAGACAGCAATCAGCTAAAATGGGGTCATTTCTAATTTTACTCGATTAAGAAAATCAATGTATTCACACGCTGATCCCAATTCTTCCTGTGCCTTAGCAAAGTTGCTCCTTAGTTCCTGTAAGATCGTGTTGAATGCAAAGGGTGTTGTGCAGGCAGCAGAGCCGCACGGGCTACAGGAACTAGAGCTGCACCCTTGCTAGGCCCGCTCCTCGCTCATATAACGTTTCAAGCTAATCTCNTAGAGCTGCACCCTTGCTAGGCCCGCTCATATAACGTTTCAAGCTAATCTTAGGATCTAGGTCCTTATCACCTAAGTATCCTTCTTTGGTGTCACATCACTCTTCATCATCTGCCATCACAAGCAGGGCTATATGCTGTCAGAGGGAAAAGAACTGTCCTGAGGTCTGATTTTGGTGAGGAGACAGGAGATAGGAGAGATAGAAGGAGGAAAAGGAAGTTAAAAATTTCATAGTCATGCTCATCCTCTGGGTAACTTTAGTGATTTAATGAGAGGAATCCCAAAGGTTAGTTTTGCCCTTAGACCTCTCTTGCTGCATACCAGCTATCTGGGAATACTTGAAAGGGTATTCTGGGAATAGAAATCAGGTATTTGTCTTGATGAAGTACAAATAGATAAAAAACATAACTTTCTTCTTCTCAGATACAAAAGAATCATCCTCTTTGCAGGTTGAAAGCTGGGAACTTTTGTATTCCCTTTCGTAGTTCACAAGAAACTGCTCCTTTCATTTACCTCCTTTTACATGTGTTAGCCAGTCCCTGTAGCTGTTATTTGCCAGTTGTCCATTCTCTAGGCATTGAATTACCCTGTTTTACTTCTGTATCATGTAGTGGGAAATAGCAACTTCCTCTCTACCTGTATTACCCTGCCTGGAGGCCTCTGGAAGGATGACATGTGACACTTCTGCAGCTTAGCAGACATTCTACCTGAATACATCCAAAGTTGAATTTTTAATTATTATAGTAGGGTTAGACATTTTTAGCAGTTAAGGGCTGCACCAAGTTGTGTAGGGTGCTGTACAAGCATAACAAAGGTCTCTTTTTGAAAGCATTTATATACTTTTGTTTTCAAGAGCAAATAATCTAAGTTGTATATATGATGTATCTAAAAGAGCAAGAAGTTTGCTAAGAAATTTTTGGTGAATGCTTATGCTTTGTGTATCACATATGAACGTGGGTTTCTAAGTAGAATTCTGACATTCAGAAGGGCTAATTTTGTTTCATGGAGATATACACATCACTCACAGTTCAGCAACAGACAGCGGATTATTATTGCTGTGTACATTTGGTCTCAAGGGCACTCCTCTTTATCTCTTTCAGCTCAATATTCTCCATTCTGAATTGGCAAAACAGCTTGCAGATACGATGGTTCTCCCAATAATACAATTTCGGGAAAAGGATCTCACAGGTAAGTTTAGTTTTAATTTCTCTCTCGATATTTTCTTGTGTGATTTATTTCATAATAAAGTGAGGCTAAATGTCACATGCAAATTTGTGCAAAACAGTGCAAATTCACCGCGTTTTAAAGTTTAAAGTTTAAAGTTTGAAAATGCGCGGCTTTTTTCTTTGTTGAGGCACAATGCTTTTACATTGATGTAATTTCACTGAAGTCAATGATATTATTAACCAAAGCAGGGAAATTTTGTAATGGATCTGGCTCGTAAACAGGATTAACTTTAGAAGTTTAGGTTTTGTTTGAAAAGCACAAGCAGGATTTTTTTCTGTCTTAGTGTACTGTTTTCTCTCCTCAAGCAATCTGTCCTCCTTAAAACTCTGCTATCCCAGGAAAGTTCCAAGTAACACGATTGCACAAACTTAGAAGTTTCTTATTTAAACAGCAAAGCAGCAATAAGGCAAACATTTGGTATATTTTCAAAGGAGAGTTGATATTTAAGGTCAAGGGCACTCTAGCCTACTCGTGCAACAGAAGCATGAGATTTTAGTGCAGCATGTTCAGCTCACACTCGTGTTTACTTTTTAAAGACATTTTATTGGGAAACAGAACAACTGCTGCAAAATAATAGCCAGTTTATGTTCCTTATATCATAACGTACTATTAGAAAAAAATCAAGGTTCCTCCATATCAGAATGGATATTTTGTTTTTAATGTAGTGCTAAAAATCAACTTGGATGATAAGCACTTGGATGTTAAGAATTTTTTTTTAAGGATGTATAGATTGGGTCTATAAATGCTTTCACCACTCTCTAATATGCCTTTATTGTCATGGTGAGTCTGCTCTCACTTTAGTGTCTTCTGTCCCCTGGTGCATAAGAGGAGAGCATGGAAAGAAGAGGCAAGTGAAGCCTGCAACCAAAAACCTCAGCTGTTTCAGAAATGACAAACAATGAAAGTTTCTTTTGCTTCTTTGGATGTTGAAGTCCCTTATATTCCACCCACCCATCCCAACCTCCATTTTTGTCTGACAGTAGAGAAGCATTTTCAGTGGTCAGTCCTGGATGCATTGAAATTTCCCTGAAGGCTTAAACAAAGAAGCCAGGAAATCTAACTGTGTTCTCTTGCTTTTAATTCTGACCTTGTTATGTGTATGTGCGGAATACTGTAGAAATCTCTAGGTGGAAGTTAGTTGCATCTGAGCAAGTGTTTCTGTTTTCCTGCATTAGAGTCATGCAGAAGTGTTGTGGGAAGAAAAAGTTTTGGTCAGTAAGCTGATCTGAGTTGGCTGTTACAAATAACCAGAGTTATTTGTCAAAGTTTCCCTGATTTTTTCCAGTTACATAATGACTGTTCTTATGAATGTCCTTTCTTTGCAGCTTTCTGCAAAGGGCTTTGCTAGTTGTGGTAGATACTGGTACAGACTGAGGGCAGCTTGTGTCCAATACTTGTGAAAATTGAATCTCATATTTAGCACTTTTTCCCTCTACATGAATCGGAAAGTTTTGGCTGATGTTTGTCTGATAAGTATCATAGCTGGCAATCAGATGTGTTTGATAACTGTTTCTTTTTATGGAGAAGTTTAGCAAAAAATAGAGTTCTGCACTGGTGAATATTCCCTGACAAGAAAGGGGCTTAGTTCAGGTGTTGTGCTAGTTTCTGGGACTTACTGAAATTTCTGTGTCTCATGTAAGCGTGGTCAGGAAGTTCAGGACTGCTGGTTTCTTACAGTGGTGGTGAACCTTTTGTGATGACAGGCGTAGAGAAATTTACCTTTTTGGGAAAAATACCAGCAGATATCCAATCTCTTTCATATTCATAAGTTGTTCAGTGAAGTAAACTTGGCTCTTACTTTAATGTCTGCCTGCTCATTTCTCAACCAGCTCATGAGATTTATCATTTTCAAGACAGATAAATTTTGTGCATCTCTACTTTAGAAGGATTAGAATGACTTGGGCATTAAGCATGCAGTGAAGGTTTTTAGTTTTGCTGTTGTCTCATTTGAATAAATGGTGTTTACAGCTTTTTATATTTTTGATGTTTTTCTTTTCCAGAAGTAAGCACACTGAAGGATCTCTTTGGCCTTGCTAGCAATGGTATGTGTCATGGGTTGGTGTGTTTCTAGTGGCATATCCCGAGTGTTACATTTCAGAAGCCATTTGAAAGCTATTTACACACACATCCCAATTCTAAAAAAAATATTCCTTGTCTGCAGAACATGACGTGTCCATGGCAAAGTATAGCAGGTTACCGAAAAGGAAAGAAAATGAAAAGGTAAAGAATGAGAAAGGGAAAAGGAAAAATTCTCATCAGCTCTTCTGTCTACATCATTACAGCTAATCCTTACATGAACTAATGAACTTTTGAGAGTTCATCACTTGAATTCACAATAGCTCAAGTGTACTTGTGATTTAGTTTCCAAGCAGACACAAAGCTTTTTGACTTCAATTCAACAAGGTTTTACCTGTTTACTCCAAAGAAAGCAAGTGATCAAGTATTTGCTGAACTAGAGCCATTTGGATGGATGCAGGAGAGATCTTCAGACAGAAACAAGCCGAATAATAGATAAAATGAGATTTGCATCAGGCTACTGCTGTACAGCTGATGTGGTGATGCTATATCAGTGAGTACAGTTCATTGGGCGCTGTGTCATGAAGCCTTGTGTCTGCTCTATATAAAACATTTCATTTTCCTCATCTGCCTTCCTGCTGTGTTTCTCTGTGTGCATTGTAATTCTGCTTACAGCACATGAAACTGAGTTCTTGGGACTATTTCTTCATTGCTCACTGGATCTCTGCTCCAAAGGACGCTCCTGTATGCCAAGAATATATGGTTAACTCTATCAAGAGTGCTTCAATTCTAGAAAGACAGAGCAGTCCTTTCAGAGAAATGCATTGCAGAAGAGTATATGATAGAGCACATGGTGAACTATTCACCTGTGAATTCTGCACTTCCAAGCCTGTCTTGTGACCCCAGCTGCAGATAAACGTCTTGCATCTGACTGCATTGCAGTCAGATCCAGTGTGTTAGTTTCAGTAGTTGTGTAGTTTGTAGTCCTTGTGGCTAGAGCAAAACTTAAAGCACTTAATTTGGAGGCTGCCTTGCTTTGTTTCTCATCCTTCATTTCAATGTGGAGAGGTTCTATAGTGACAGTACTTTAATTATATCTTGGAAATAATCAGTAAATATATCCAGGTGAACAGCAATGCTTTGTTCAGACTCTTAATCAATTTTTATTCAGCTGAAGGCAGAAGTGGCCAAAGAAGTGGCAAATGCGAGGAGAAAGCAGCATCTTTCATCTCTGCAATATTATTGTGCCCTGAATGCTCTGCAGTACAGGAAGAGAGTAGCAATGATGGAACCTATGCTAGGATACACGCGAGGACAGGTATGGATGGTTAAAGTTACCTAAATAAACCACTGGGAGGAATTAGAAACCACCTAGAAGCCAATCAGAACTTTCTTTCCTTTTATTTTATCCAGCAAAAATTGCCATATCTCAGTGCTTAATGCTAGAAAGTCTTAGGCTGTTGTGGGAATAGCTGAGCAGCCAAAGGTCAATTGAGGTTGATGCTTAAATACTGTGAAGCACCTTCAGCTTCACCAGTGCATATTTTCTTTATTAATCACTCAAAACTTAGAAACCTTCTGTTTAGCACTTCTGCAGAATGATCGGGCCCTAGGGAATTTTCTGGAAGAAGTAGTTGCTAATGCAGGATTTGTTTGACTGAAAAGTGTCGTGAACATCTGAGCCAGGCATGGCAGTCTCCTTATAGTCAATGGAATTTAAGATTCTTCCTTCCTAAAGTAGGTTGTTGAAACAGAAGAGGTGAATCGTTCTTTAAGAGAGCCTGTTTCTCTCCTTTGTCTATAAAGGAGAATTCCGTGGTCACTGACTTAGCTGCAGAAATCTGTGTTATAAGTAAGAGAAATCCCGTCTCCCAAAGTTAAGGGAAAAGGAACAGAGTTGCGAGTACTGCAGGATGAGAGGGGATAAATTGCTCAACAGCGCAGGATTGTTTTGATGTTTTTACATTTCTGCCAGATGTAGTTCCCTGGGCCTTTCCAAGAAGGCTCACTGATCACACACGCGCACTGTCCTCGTGGGGTTTCGCACGGCTGTTGGGATGTCCTGGCTGTGGCACACGCAGGGTGATCCCAGGTCAGCTGTACACCGAGGGCCTTGCTGCTCTTGGGTCCCTGCTAAGGCGTAGCTGTAAAGTGTTCTTAGCACAAATTCATTTTCTGTCTCAAAAAGTGCCCTTTGGCCTTTGTGGCTACTTTCAGCTCTTCTCTTGAGGAAAATCAATGGTAAAAATGTATTTCACATTATGGATTGCCCTGGAGACTTCTGCTAACACAACTGCACTGGTTGTACAACGCCACTTTCCCAATGCCATAGAAGTTTAAAAAATTTTAGGTTGATTTTGATCTACCAAGTACAGTGGAAGATTTATGCCCCATGCCTTTTGATGTGGTGGCACTGGCTGCAGTGGCTTATGACCCCTAGACCCAGTGCTGCAGTGTGCTATCTTGGGAGAAGGTTACCTGTCTCTTTAGCCCTTCAGCAGCCTCCTTGGGAAGGTGCCTGGCAGCAACCTGTAGCTGATGTGTCTGCAACAGGGTGAGGAGGGGCTGGAGGGGAGCAAAAGGGAAAAGGACAAACAAAGTAGGGCAAGGCGGTTGTTTTAACGATGTCTTTGATTGCCAGCCCAAGGCGTTGGTCATAATGGAATCCCTGTTTACTTCCCTGCCAGAACCTTGTAAGATAACTTCCAGCATCCCCTTGTTGTGTATTTTACAGATCAACTTTTTTAAGAAAGGAGCAGAGATGTTTTCCAAAAGGATGGATAACTTTTTATCTTCTGTTTCAGACATGGTTCAAAGGTAAGAGGATACTTAAGCTTCCTGTTGTTTATTCCTTTGAATTCTGAGCAATACTGCAGCAATCTCCAGCATGCAGTGGACACGGTTTGCGTGCCTTATTCAGAGAGAGTGCTTCCATGTTTTTATTGTATTGCTGGGTGTGTGGTTACAGAGCAGGTGGAAGAGAGGTATGTTTGCACTTTACAAGGGAAAATTCTGTGAGTGCACTAGACTGTACAGCACAGCCAGTAACTATATAAAGTGTTTAATGGCACAAGAGAAACATTTCTGTATCTCTTCCTGAATATACAAACATAGAATTCAAGCTTAAGAGGACTTAATAGAATAATAGTATAATAGAGCTAAAATACTGAAGTACAGGCATTTATGGTTTCTGGGTCTTCTGTAGCCAAAATAAATTATTCTCACAGTAGCATCCCAACTTAGATTTTGTACCAGTGGTTGATGATGTATGTACACAAGGCAAATAAAGCCTACTGCCTAGAGAACATGCTCACTGTGTCTAATGTAGCCTGTGTCTGTGCCCATGAGTTCAAACTCTTTTGGAGGAGGCCTTGTTGACAAAATACCCCAGTTTAGTATGCTTCATTTTATGATTATATCTTCTTTTCTCTCTCTGACATTTTTCTTTATAATTAAATCCCTGTAATTGTTGTAAACTTTGCATTTAAAACGAAACAGAAAAAACATGAAATATTTATTTTAAATCACCTGGAGCATTAGATTGATTCCTTTGCCTTTTGCTTCTTACCTTCCATATGTAATATATCTGCATCATTACTTTTATTGGAGTTCTAAATAATGTATATTTGTTAATTTGAGAGCAGTGTTATAAATAACTTCACTGTGTACTAGATAGTTTTTCAGCAAATGATTCTTTATTTCCTGTATCCATATGTTTATTCATTCACCTTTTAATGCTTGCTCGTCAAGCAACTCCTTCCACCCTCGACACAGTATTTGTACAGAGTGGATAACAGATTTTAAACTCCCTTAAAACAGTGCTCTGTTTATTAAGAGCATTTTGCCTGTGTTTTACAGGTTCTGTATGCAAGGACTACTTTGTACATTTAAAAATTCTTGCTGTGTACTGAGGATCTTACCACTGTATCCTCACCATAGAATAAGCCCCTGTTTTTCAAAGCCTGATGGATTTAGACTCCGGACAGTACATAGGGCTGAATGGAAACAAAAACAGGCTGCTCGCCTGCTTTGCTGGGTCTGCCTCTCTCGTTATTTTTTTTTGCCCTCCCGAAATCACATAGCAAAGCTCGAAAGCATAACCCAAACATGGCTAAAGCAGGGATGTGAGGTCCTTGGGAAACCTAGAAGAGAAGCTTGCAGGATTCTGGAGCGCCCTTTATACAACTTGGCAGTTAGCAACACAAGCCATGGTTTCATGATTTAAGATCGCACAGTCACTGAAATCTGTGTCCCTTTCCTTCCTGGTGCTGGAAATCATAAGGCCGATAGTGAGTCAGATCTGCTGCTGCTTTACCTAAAAGCTTTTTATTTGGCAGATTTGTTTTCTTTCAGGACAGCAAGTTTATCCAGCTCACTGTGCAGCTCCAGAATTTCAGCAGCAATGTAGTCCACTTGCAGTCCGCTTCTGCAGTTCATATTTCACCAGTTTACTCATAAAAATTTTATGGGAAACCAAGTGAAATAATGTTCACTAGTCTCCTCCCATCCACCAACCCAAGTCATCTCACCGCAGAAGGCAGTCAGATTGGTCAGGCATGGTTTGCCCCTGGTTTGTGGGGGCTCTTCCTAGTCATCGTCCTTTCCTTTATGGACCAGCTTGGAAAAGGCTTCTAGGAGAATTTGTTCCATATCTGTGCGAGGCCACACTTGCCCAGATTCTGTCTCTTGCTTTTCTTCACCAGGAGGGACATGCCACTTGCCTTTTTTTTTAGTCATGGAAACCCTCCCTGACCACAGTGACCTTCAGAAGATGACCGAGCACAGGAGCACAGCCTTGCAGGGGCAGTAGCCAGTTGGACTTCAAGCCACACAGAGGGCAGCACAGATAGATGATCTAAATCCATCTGCTGTTTTCTTGTCCGTGGAAGCATCAAATAGCACTAGCAGCTACATGGAGTTCCATGACATATTTATCTGACAAGTCTAGCAGTTATTTTTAAAAAATACTAAATTTATTATGTCTCATTTTCAAAATGGCAGGCCTTTAGTAGCTTTGTGATTGGGCCCATCTGGCTGTTGTGATTGATCAGGATGATTTGCCAGCCAAACTCAGCCATATTAAGGCTGATGGAAATGAAGGCAGGACTTTTGGTCTGATAGATCTGTTAAAATGGTCAGTGGGAACCTCAGAAAATTGATTCCCAATGATTGTCTGAGAGAGTAAAATGGGGGAGAAAAAAAAATAAGACATTTCTAGCATATCGTATAACAACTGACTTGTTGCTTTTTTTTTCCTTTTGTTTCCATTAAAATCACTAGTCTGGTTTCCACTTCAAACCAAACCTGTCTTGTGGGAGGATTATGCATATGTAGATATTCAGCACTGCATTATATGTCTGTATGATATGTGTTCTACAAATAATTATCACTTTCTGAGTTGAACTTGCACTCAGATACCTTTCCACAATTGCCACTTTCAGCAAACAGTTTGGGTACAGGTATATTCAAAAAGAATTCAGTTTGGAAAACCTACAACAATGTGTAAAGCTGTATTATTAACAAAAATTAAAGATAAACCGAGACTCGAGTTACAGATATTGCTAAAGTATTTTCTTGTGTTGGAATCATTAGAAAATGTACTGCTGGAAATCAGTCAATTACTGGTCTCAGGATAAGAGTTACAACAAGTTACACAGTTGCAGGAATAAGACTGTGAATGAATGAAAAAGCAGGAGTAAGTTCTGTGAAAGCCGGGACACATCACAATAAAACCTACTGTGAATAGTGCCACTCGCAGCCAGGTGGGTCTTGAAGATCTCCAAAAAAAGGAGCCTCCACAACAGGCTGCGCAGAGAGGTTGTGGAGTCTCCTTCTCTGGAGATCTTCCAAACCCGCCTGGATGCCACCCTGTGCCACATGCTCTGGGTGCCCCTGCTGGAGCAGGGAGGTTGGACTAGGTGATTTCTAGAGGTCCCTTCCGACTCCAACCATTCTGTGACTCTGTGACTGTGCTAAAGCAACCTCCGGTATGCTCAGCACTATAACGCCATACAGGCATTGCAGTTGTGTCTCAAAAACAGACCTTGTCTCTTCCCTCTCATCATTTAAATATCCCTCAGGCGTATCCATTTTATGTTTAGAACATACTCTGATATTTCTGATCATCTCTTTACGGTGCCTGGAGAAAGAAGATAACAAACTTTAGGACAAACAGTACAAACTTTAAGGAGAAAAAAAAAGGGCATAGCTACTCTGTAAAACATATTGAAAGTGACATCTTCAAGCCAAGGGGTCAAAAGAAAGAGCAAGGGAAAATCTTGGCCCTGCTTTTGCTGCCAGCCTGCCCAAGACGGCTGTGTTTTCTGTAAGCCCTTGTCCCTGTGAGCAGAGCACGTGCATCCCTGTCTCTTTAGCCTCAGGTGACGTTTGCTGGGATAGCTCCTGTTCGTGTGTCTCTTTCTGCCAGTCTTTCCAAATGGCACTGATTTACCCAGTGCTTAGAGAAATCCTTGGACATGTAACTTACGTCATCTTTCCTGGAAAGTCTGTTTTAAAAATAAAGTTTATATTTATGTTTCGACCCCCCAGAAAAGTAGGCGATTTTGCTCAGAAGCTCTATTAATTTAACTAGAGTCATATATCATCTCAGCTGGTATCTTTGTTCTTGTAGGGCTTACAGATGTTAGCTGCAGATATAAGCTGACTAACAGTGACTATTTGTTGTTGTTTCCTCCCACCACCCCACCAGCATACAGGGAGAGTTGGATGCGGAAGCTGAAGCAATGAGGGTATCACAGCAAGACTTAATTTCACTTAATGAATCTGTTTATACCCCGGACTCTGATGTAACTTCGCCCGCTATCAACCGAAATCTCATCCAGAAGGCTGGCTACCTTAATTTAAGAAAGTAAGACAGCGACTGCTATTTGCTCGTTTGTTTGATTGCTTACTAGCTGCTGCATTTGTTTAGGTCCTAAAAACTTGTAATGGGGTTTTAACCTACTGAATTGTGTAGTCATTTAAAAGAAATCCAGGATTGAAAATAAAGCTTAGCTTAGCATCGGGGTATATTTGGTTATATAAGGTCACTTGGAGCTGTGTCTAAAATGCTCCTGAGTCTTCAGCACTGCATATTCTCTTCAGTAAAACAGGTCTGGTGACGACCACATGGGAAAGGCTGTATTTCTTCACTCAAGGTGGCAACTTGATGTGTCAGCCCCGGGGGGCAGTAGCTGGAGGATTGATTCAGGATCTGGACAACTGCTCTGTGATGGCTGTAGACTGTGAAGACAGAAGATACTGCTTTCAGATCACCACTCCTACAGGCAAACCGTACGAGACACAGGTTTCATATGAGGACAGGCAATCACACCTGCCTTCAGATGGTTTTTCACATTAAACATGCTTGCTGTAATAGTAAGGTTTTCTGGGCTTCCAAAAGGCTGTTTCCAAATTACAGGGATGTTCATTCCAATCTGCCTCCACGTATGGTGGTATCATTTACGTGCAGCCAGTTCATGATTTTTGATCCTTTGATAGTTAATAGAGAAAAAATGTGGTGACCCTAGCGTATGACCCACTGTGTTTACATTTTAGGGGTATAACTCTTCAAGCAGAAAGCAAGAAGGAGTATGAGGAGGTAAAAATATTTTCTTAACGTTGTCATTCTTGTACACAAACAAGTTTGAAGAGCTCAGTTTCATTTTTCCTTTTAGTGGATATGTGCCATCAACAACATCTCCAGACAGATCTATCTCACAGACAATCCCGAGGTAAGAGCTCGTTTCCATCCGTGAGTCTGTTCCTTCCAGCTTGCTGGTGTTTGCTCTTTGCATGACAGCGCACCCGGAGCGCGGGTGTGCAACAGGAGTTGCTCTTGGTTTTCTTAGGCAGCTGCTATCAAGTTGAATCAGACAGCCCTGCAAGCAGTGACTCCCATTACCAGCCTGGGGAAGAAACATGAAGTTCAGCATTCCAGGTAACACCCTCATTTCGGTGGACTGGAGGCTTATTGAGAGACTGTTGCAGATGCCTCTACTGCTGCTCCCTAGGGAAGGCTGGTGGAGGTGGCAATGCTTTGAGACTCCTTATAGTGACTTTTGGGTTTTGCTGCTTGTTCTGAAACAAAGTTAAAGCTTTATTTGTAAACATTGCGCAGTATACAGTGCAACACAGCCCCCAGTACACACTAAAGCAAGTTTATTTTTAAGTATTACCTGGGCCAGTTCCTGCTGGTGTTCGCAGCAGTGCATCGTACATGGCTGTCAGAATCATTATTGTGATTCTCCTGTGCTCATTCAGATCAATCAGTCAAGCTCCCCTCCTTCTTTAGAAATTGTTAATAATGCTCTAGGGTATGCTTATATGCAAAATGCATTGTCCATGTTTGAGTTCTCTGCTTCATTAATGATCCCAGCATCCTGCCCAGTTAGACTCTAAGATCAGAGCTGGCTTTGATCAATCCAACACAAGCCTCGGGTTGGACTGAATTCCTGCTTTGAGCAGCTGTGTGCTAAGTTAAATAGGGCAAGCTTGCGACACACCAGCTTCAACATGAAGAGACTTTTCTGCCAAATTTGTCACCAAATTCTAAATCATTACCTAGATAGTTACTTTTAGAACCTCAAAACCTTTTTCTTACCTCCTGCCTCTCAAGTCTGTGCATTTATTATGGTTTATTTTTCCCTTTATTGTGATTGCTTGCAGATTCCAAAGATCCCCTCTAGTCATGGGGCATGCCAGTCAAATTACTTCCTTTCTCATTCTATTCATGGTACAGCTGTTTTCCTTTGATTTTCCTTTCCTTTCCTTTTCTTTGATTCCATTTTTTAAAAAGGAAAGCAACTCCATCTATTTAGCTGAGCAAAGGAAGTAGCTATTTCATTGCCACATTATCTCTGGGTCACTTTTACATCTGCATGTAACCAGAAAGCTTTTTAGACATAAAAGATGCTACTAGTAAAGCAGGTGTCTCATATGTAGTAATGATGTGAATCGTTCTAAGTTCTGTAGCTCTAGGAATCTTAAAATTTCATTCTTTGAGAAAAGGCGCAGGAAGAAATGTGAATACAGAACATTTTTTTCATATTACATTGCAAGAAGGTGGTGGGCCAGGAAGGATCTCTAAAGTTGTCCCAATTGCCGTATGTTTAGATATGCAGCCATATAGACACGAGAGGGCAGGGAGCAAATAGGCACCATAGGTTACTGATGGTCTGTCTACCGTCGTTTAGAATTGATCTGAATTCTGGTTTCGTGTACCAGCATTTACTTCTTAGTGATTTTAGATACAAATGAAATATAGAAATTTTATGAGAGTGCTCAATATCAAATTAATAGGAAAATATTCTTTGTAGTTATGAGTACTGCTTCATTCCCGCTTTCAGTTTCCGAATAATGTCATCTCCCATCAAAGCAAAGAGCTGGTACCACTTTCTGAAACATTTTTCCACTTTCATTTTAGCCAGAATGTAAAGAATATGGCAAATGATAAAGCAGTTCCCCATGAAACAGCTGGCATTCAAGACTCAACACAACTCATTGCCCCTGGAACCCCAATTCAGTTTGATATTGTACTGCCTGCCACGGAGTTTCTGGATCAGAACAGAGGTGGCAGGTACGGTCAGAGACAGTGATCACTCTTAACGGAGTGATTTCAGAGGAGACTGTTAGATACTTTACAGTATTTGTGGCAACAATCTGTAATTAGGGTTTTTATTCTTATTTCATAGGCGTGCAAACCCCTTTGGGGAATCTGAAGACGGCAGTAAAGGTGAGGAGGAAGGTAAGTGCTTCATTCTCCTAGTTAAAATTAATCATGATCTTATGTTTAATTTAGCTGTCAACCTATCCTGTCTCTTACTGAAAGCAACTGATATCACAGAGCATCAGTAACAGCCCTGTAAGGCAGTTGGGGGTAGCTACTCCTCCCAAGCCTGCCCTCTGAACACCTGTACCTATGAGAAAACACCTCTTTCTTGACTGTCCCAGCTGCATTCCAGATCAGCTTTACTTAAAAAGATGAAAGGCAAAAAGATTGGCTTGGGTTGATTTTAAAGGGTAGCTCTTGACTACTTTAGGAGGGGTTTGATGGGTCTCTTTGGTAACCACGCTGTCGGCAGCAGCAGCGGGAGGAGATCCCCGCTGGGAAGGGAGCTGGAGCTCCCCAAGCCGAGCACAGCCCTTAGGCGAGGGCCCCGCTCCCGGCCTGCAGCCCTGTGCTGCAGAGCGGCCAGGGCCCAGCGGCAGCGGTGCCGAGCAGGCACGCGCGGCGCTCCTGTGCCGCGCAGCCGGAGCTGTGGCCTCCCCAGAGCCGCAATGCTGCATGCACCCATCCTGCCCTGCTCAACACGCGGAGCCTGGTCGAGTGACGGCTGCGTCCCCTAACAGCTGCTCCCCTGTAAGGAGGAGACTGGTAAGAGAGAGTCAGTGAGCAAGGAAGAGCTGAATGGAAAACTCATTAGGATCATCTCCAGGGAGGGGCAGGAAGGCTTAAGATAAACAGGAATATGTAAGGTCTAAAGGTAAGAACTGGTTTGATGTCAGCCAAGCATTATGTAAAATTGTCAGTTTATCACAGTTTATTTGTCACAGTTCCTCCAGCTTATAGTAAGATAGCAAGTGAATTATACCAGCTAATCAAAAGATTCATAAAGGACTAGTTACATTTTTAAAGCTTCCAAGGAGCTGTGATTTTGTTCTACTTGCTGCCTATTCAAGTACTCTTGAAAACTGGGTCAAAGCAATGCCTGGCAAATACAAAAACGAAGTCCCCACCCAGTGCTCTGTTGCTGAGTTTGGGAGGAAAAAATATGTATCTGTGGCTAGGTTCAATTTTCCAATAGCTGAGGTTACATGTGAAGCAGGACATTGAAATAGTTAATGCTTTTTGTCTTCCAGATTCACTCTTGCAGCAGATGTTCGTAGTCCGTTTTTTAGGCTCAATGGCTGTCCAGTCCGATGACACAAGTGAGGTGATATACGAAGCCATGAGACAAGTGTTAGCTGCTCGAGCCATTCATAACATCTTCCGTATGACCGAGTCCCATCTCATGGTGACCAGCAAGAACCTGAGGTACAATAAAAACGTCATCTCTTAGTTCTCGTTTTTCTTTTCTCTTTGCATATCTTATGATTAGTGGGGTATTTTTGGTTTTGTTTTTCCAAGAAATATCCTCTTGAGGTGTCACGATCCTGAGATTTATTTTCCGCGGTAAAATATGTCTCCTTTTATTTTCTGCAGTGTCTAGAAATCATCCTCTTGACAAAGCTGTACAAACATACAGAGGATGTGGAAGGGCTATAAAGCACTCAAAGGTAGCAAAATGCATTGAAAGACTGCACTGAAATGCAGTGTTCGCATTGCAAACTGCCTTGAGGTCCAGGCAGGTCCTCTTCCTCCACACGCACTCACATGCGTTGCTGCCAGAGCTGGCGCTTCGTCCAGTCGCGCATGTCTCACCGCAGGGCATGTTCGCCCGAGGCAGTTGCTTTGCTGCAGTGAGCTCAGGTTCGTAGCAGGGCCGGTTGGTGCACGCAGGGCGCCTCACCAGGAGCGAGTCAGGAGGAGGCTGCGACCACGGGTCGCCTCCCACAACTGGGAGGCAGGAACTGGAGGTGAACTTAACACACTCAATTCGCATCAGTTCCTCATCCCTAAAACAGTGATAGTGACTGCCTCTGTGTTGCAGAGCACCCTGAAGTTACCTCAAAGCGTCGCTCTTCTAAAAACACTTTTTTTTCTTTTTTTTCCTTTAAACTCTAGGTTAATCGATCCTCAAACCCAAGTTACGCGAACAAGTGTAAGTAACTTCCTTGTATTTTGCTGCTGGTTTTCTGCCACAGCAGTGAAATCTCAGTCACGTGAACGTGAGGTCTAGTTTATGCTAGCTAAAATTGTTGATGCTTTTTCAGTTTGACCTTGCAAGCGTGACCCAGTTTGCGGCTCATCAGGACAACAAGAGGCTGATTGGCTTTGTGGTGCGTCCCAGTGACTCTCTGGGAGAGGAATCCCTGAGCGCGTATGTTTTTGAGAGCAACACGGAAGGGGAAAAGGTTTGCATTGCATTTAATAATACAGTTCATTTAGAAAAACAGCCCTTGGGCTTCTTAGCTGACACACCAGGGAAACTATAAGAGAACCAAGAGTGGCTGGGTATCTTGCTAGGGTGCCATGCCTTAGCGTGCAAGCCTTTGATGGCTTCAGTCTAAACAGGAGAAAAAACACACATAAAAAAACTAATTTGTAGCTAATGTAGCAAGATACATGTAACGAGACAGAAAAATGTGATTGCTAATGGGAGAGCTACAAGAAAGTGCGTCTGGCAGCAGCACGTTAGTGCATGTCAGCTCTGCTGAGCCAAGCCAAGCACCTCAAAAGGGCTCTCAGAAAAGACGGCCGGGCTTGGTGAGCGCTACTGGGGAGAGCTCGGTGCTTTCTGCCTGCAGTAGTGGTATGGGAAGAGGATAAATAAAGGAGGAATGTGCTAGGGAATTCTTCTGTCCAAAAAGCAAATAAAATTACTTAGCTCCAAACTTCAGGGCGTTCTCCAGTGCACTTCAGCACCAGTTTGGTGAGGGAAATCTCATACCCATCAACAAAACCAACTCTGATGAACAGAGAGCTGAATAACTGGCCTTAAAGGAGCTTTGAAGCAGCGCCAAACTGAGTCACCAATAGTTGAAAGGGCAGTTTTATTTTTATGTAATTTTTCTGCTAATTGATGTCTCTGTTTTTAGACCTTTATCTGAGTTTTCACTGATGCTTCTATGTTTTAGTCAAAATTAAGCAATAATACCCTCAAAAAACTAAGACTTAAATACCTTTCTTTTTCAGATCTGCTATGCCATGAGCTTGGGAAAAGAAATCCTTGTGGCACAGAAGGTAGAAGTGTTTTAATTTAATTCCCTGTATCTGTGTTTTGATGCAGATTCTTTTTGTTATGGCTGTGCTTTCCAGCTACCTCTGCTGGGCAGGGGGGTTGCTTTCAAAATTTCGCAGGCACAGAACACGTTTTCATAGAATCACTGAGTATATAAAAGTCAATTTGATTTTGCCAGAGCTTGATTTGAGATAAAGCATGACCCCCTTCACATGCAGGATGATGCAAAGCTATTTTTATATGAGGATGGATGTTGGGAGCAAGGTTAAAGTAAATCCTTTTGCTGAAGCACAAATTGCACCTATTATGGTGTCAGTTTTGGAAAGTCATATGCCTTTCTCCCTTAGGGAGAAAAGCTCACAAAAAGCTTTTTCACTTGAAAAGAAAGGCAAAGAAGTTACCCAGACCATTATATAAATTTACCCATATAAAGATTTGACACTAAAAACATTTTCTGTATATTCCTACTGCTGGGATTTCAGAAGAAGTTGGGGAAAGGACCTTTTGGTCACGCATTAGCAAACTATAGTAACTAAGAAGGTGATAGAGCAATTATTTAGGACTTACTCTTCCATTTTCAGCAATTCCAGGCAAGAGCAGCAGAATAAAGGCTCAAAACAAGTGATCCATTTTTACATACCTTGGGGGTTCCACTGAAATGAAGTCAAGTTCTTGTGTTTCAAAACTTGAGGCCAGAATGACTTGCACTAGAACCTCTGGGTTAAATATTGTCACAGAAGCCCGCCGGGTTACAGATCTTAGCAAGTCCCAGGAGCGCAATGTGCTGCTCTGCGAGGTGCTGCAGCAGCTCAGCATCGTGTCTGCTTGTTTTCCCTTAGGACCCAGAAGCACTAGCCCAGTTAATGAAGTCTATGCCATTAACGAACGATGGAAAGTTTGTGCTCTTAAATGATCAGTCAGAAGAGGATGAGACCCTACGTGAACAAGGGGAGGAGTCAGAAGCGTAAGAAGCACCTCAACAAAACTTGTGATCTCCAACAGGCTCTGTGGGAACAGGAAAACCAGGGAGTCTTTCTGCAAGAATCCCTGCTTTTAATCATCTGTGCACACACTGGGCCAGCTTCTGCCATCCTGCTAGAGAGACCGTGGCATCTTTGCGGTGGATTTGCCCTGGGTTTACGAGGAAGCAAAGCTGAATTCGGTCTCCAAGGCTTTGGGCATTTGTGGTTCCGCATAGCTGCACCCAGGGAGCTGGTAATCCTGAGAATGCTTCCACACCTACCCCTCGTTGCTGGCAGGGAGAACCTGAGCCCAGCTGGGAACCCCGAAGGGTTCGTGTCATCGCCCCACATTTAAGGGAGCAGCGGCCTGCCCTTGCACTGACACCAGTGCAAGCTGTGAGCTGTCAAGCTCCTTCAAAAGTAATCACAACTAGGACTTCCCTTTCCTGCCATAGGCATCAGTTTTCATAGCTCACATGATTATGTACAGCTGAATGAAGGTTTTAAAAAATGCACTATTTACTTTATTTTCTGATGAAGTTATTTTTAGTCTAGTCTAAGTGTAACAAGATTTATCTTTTGTGCTAGCCTATTTACAAAGCAATTTGTTAAACACTAAATTTTTCCTATTAATATAATCTATTTTTATATGGCATCTGGAATAAGCTTACAAAACAAATTTTAAGTGCCTACTCTTACCTTCATGGGGACCACACTCACGATCTGTTTTTAAATAATGGATATAATGTAATGTACCTTCTTGATTTATTACTCTAAACACCGCTGATACGCAAAGAGCAAGAGGAATCCACAGCTGTGTAGTAGTTGTGTGCAGTTTTTATACAGTTAGGTTTCTTGAGAGAGTTGACAGATAACAACTGTAGAACAAATAAGTACTTTTATAGAATTGTTTGTGTGTTTAACATTATGATGACAAAATACATGAGAGTGTACCAGCAATCTTCAGTTTTAAGAAGCTGAGCAATAAAATGCTAGTTTATAAGTCTCTGGTGCATTCAGCAGTGTCCAGATACATTCCTGAAAGGAGGCACTAGGGTTATTGGCTAATAAGTTTAGATTTTTTTTCCAATTTAACTTTGCAAAAACTAAGCAAAAATAGACATAGTTGGAAGAGAAGGGACCGACTGGGAAGATGACATTTGTAAGGTTTTTATTTATCAAGTAAAAGTAACTGGAACAAGAGGCTGTAATTCCTCAAATGATTTTAATTCTTCTCAAGCATTTACTAAGAAAGTAGATTTTTCTGTAAGCAGAATCTCTGCTTTCTGCAAGATCTCAGTTTGCAAGTGTTCAACATGGAGTAAGTTCACGTAACCAGTTGTTTAATGTGTGTAGGAATGTGCAAAACTTAGTAACTGGCACAAACCCTTCTTTGCAAATAAAAATTGAAGCTGTTAAAAAGATTAAAACCTGCTAAGCTCCTGTTACTGAAGACAACTAAGAATGAGGTTTTCAAAATTACATTTATTAACATAGTTTTATGTACAGAGTGTACTCACAGAACCAAAGAGACTGAGGTAACAAAATACCCTTTCGTACAAGGAGTTAGGAAATGCAAGTGTTACATTTGGTCCTTTGTACCTGAGAAGCTGAAAACAGTTGTCCCGGATGGACGGGAGCTGAAACTCCAGTTTACCTCCAATTCACAGGGTGCTGAGGAGCTCTGCCAGGTGCCCTTCAAGGGGCAGCAGGGCCACGAGCAGCTCGGTGCCCCAGGAGGGACATCGGGGCACTGAGGGGGGCCCAGAGGCTGCGCCGCTTCCCCAACCTGCGAGGCCTTGGGAGGAGCCAGGGCAGCCCTGGCGCTTCCGACACGGAAGGGCAGAGTGGCACGGCAGGAGCTGGTGCCATTTCTACCTCTTGTGACAGTTCTGTCCCAGGAAACACTCGGGGACAGCGGGGAGGACAGTGGCGTGGTTGCTTTGTCAGGGAGTCAGACTGCCCTGGAGCCTATTCTGCCCATGGAAAGAGCTGGAGGGCAGAATGACATCCCTGCCACAAGCTCTTCCTTTATCAGCCCTGGGAATTCTGAGTGAGCAAGAGATTTGGATTAGTTACGCTTGCTTTGAATCCATCCTCACTTCTCCAGACAACCAGTTAGTTAGGGTCCAATTTGTTCCTATAGTCAGAGCAGGAAGGCAAAAGCAATGCAAATTGGTCCAGTAGTAGCACCGCAGCAAGGATTTAATGCAACGTTCATTAGCACACAGGATATGTAAAACTGGGGCCCTCCTTGTATTTCAGCTAGCACAAAACTTCCTGCACCTATATGCTGCTACATGACATAGTAAGTTCTTTGCTTGTTTGTTTAAATACAATAACTACAACTTGGTATTAGCAAGAATAGGTCTTTATCACTGTACATATTTGTGAGTGCATATATATATTTCTTTGTTAGTTTGGCCATATAGTATACATTCAGGTCTCCCAGATCTAAAAAGCATTCTATAAAAATAAGCTTGTGTTTTGCGCAATTCCCACCACCAGACCCACACGGATTTCTAACCCCTGAACACGCACTACAGAACACCCAGTTGCATTACAGAACTGCAAATGATCACCTATCTGAGAAGGTGTCCTCAAAAGACAAAAAACAAGAAGGGAAAAATAGAAGTGCAGGTGCCACCGAGCACAGGCAAAGCCTTGACTGAGCGTATGCAGTATCTAGCGAGCCAGTGCGAAGAGAATCCCCATCTACAGCTCGTTCTGCACTGGCCACGGAAAAGGGGACAAGCCCAGAGCTCAGGCGCCCTAGGAGCCACCCTGCAGCCCCAGCAGCACGGAAGGGGCACGGGCAGCAGGGAGGAGGCGGCCGCTCTCAGCGCAGCTGCTGCAAGCGCCGCCCGGCTTGGCCGGAGAATCGAGACTGCCGAAAAGACAAGTGTATCGAGAGAAATGAAAAAAGGAAACCGAGTCATGCAGCACTTTTAGGGCAGTCTCTGCAATTATAATGAATGCAAAATAAAAGCTTTAAGGAGCTCAAGCTGATTTCAACAGGTGTGTTTTCAGAAGCGCCAAAGCTACTTGCACGTGAGCCTGGCCTCTCCAGTTGCAACAGAAGATTTCTAGTTTTCTGAGAGTTAAAGTGACTGGCAGAAAAGGATGTATCCAGGATCTCAGGAATTATCTTAATCAGTGAGCCATGGGCACAGCAATTGCACCCATATACCTTAAAATCTGATTTTTTTTGTAATTGGAAGAGATGAAAGAAGCTAACAATTATAGTCTAATTACACAGTTAAGGGCCAAAAAAGAAGGAAAAAAAGGTGAATCCCAGGCTGACTAGAGTGTTTATTGTAGCTAGTAAGTCCTTATTTTTTACTCTGGGACACTGAAACACAATTGTATCTTTTAATGAAACTGGCACTCATTTTTAAGCCAAGCCTAGCTACCTGCTCAAGTCAGGATTCTGAGTAACTCTTGCACGGTATAGAAATCTCTACTTGCAGGCATTAAAAGATGTTGACTTTATACAGAGTTCTCACAGTGTTCAGCAGCTTCCGAAATCTGCAGTGCAATTCTTGTTAAGGATCAGGCAGGGAAAAACTGTATGAACAGCACAGAACACAACCGACCTACGAAGGCAAGGAAAGGCAGAGCTGAGGCTGGGACCTGCAGGTAGGCACGACATAGGCATGATGTGTAAGATCACTTGGCAGTGACAGACACCCCTCACACAGTGTCTGGTCATAAGAGGAAGAGCTGATTGCGGTTCTCTCTTGGCTCTGGATTTCCTGACTTCTGTGGATGCCAATCAGACCTTCGGCACGAAGGGAAGAGTAGTTTGTTACATTGCTTTTCGGGTTCCCCCTTTCCCTGATACGGGGTCGGGGAAAGAGCAGGGAAAAATAAATACCCGACAGGATTTTAAATTTCCCACAGCTCAAATAATACCAAGGTTTTAGTGTAATACAACATTAATAAGGATTTCCAGCTTGTGCAACAGCTTTAACATCCACAACATCCGCTGTTCTGCCTACAGCGTAATCTGTGACTGCCTTCAATACAGCAGCACTGCATAAACACAGGCCCATAATATTTTGGGCAACGAATACACCCAGTATCTTGCTTTATTTTTTTTTCTGGGGGAAGAGACACACCTGTTAAACCACTGCTGGGAGGCTTGTTTTTCTTTTTTTTTTTTCTCTCTTTATTCCTCTTTATCAAAATGTTATATTAGAGATGCAAGAAAACATCTAAAAATTAGGATTTTTTGATACACGCTTCTGTAGTTTAAAATAGCTTCCTCTAAAGTCAAGTTTTTATATCGTTATTTTCTAGAGAAAAAGATTGCTGTAAATATTGTAAATAAATAACCCCTGAAAAATAGAGGTTTCTAAATAGAGAGACAAACGCAGCCTTTGCAGCTCCAGATGTTGGCATACTAGTGTACATTTACTACTGGGTTAGCTGAGAGTGTAAATCAAATCTAGAGCTTTTACTCCTACAGAGTATTACTGATTGTGACAAAGAAAAATGAGTTATTCAAGTAAGTCATTACTCATCCCCCATACCAGATTTATCATTTCACAACAGGATCTGCAGGTGTGGAGCTGGAAAGATCTCCGTTGCTTGTTTTAGCAGGTTCCTCTGCAAAGATAAAAATTGAGGACAGACAACGTTTCACATTTTCACGACAGTAGAAGAAAGTCTTAGTATCTATATTGTGCTCACATCACAAAACACACAGTATTACCACACCAGCATATCCTAACTGATCCTGTCACTAAAACCATCCTGGCCCTTTGAAGAAACTCCTGTTCAGGACTAGGGATTTCTCCACACCACCAGAATAACTGATGTGAAGAACAGATATTCATGCTCACACATTTTGCAGAGCCCAAGTCCACACACTATGGTAGAAGGCAATGATACTACAGAGATATTCCCAGTTTTTTACTCTGGTACTCCAAGCTTCTGGTATTCTGGTATTTCAAGCTTCTCTCACTGCTAATATGTTTTACACTGGAAACCAAATGGGTATCATGACAGCAAATACTCAACCTGAAATATACTTCAGTAACTGCTGTTCTACAGGATGCTCTATCAAAACAGACAGGATAATTTACCTGTTCTACTCATCACACTGCTTATAGCTCCATCCCCAAAAGTCAGGCAATTTTTGGAACAACTCCACTGAATGTGATCGAATATGAATTCATAGTGAAAGAACTTTCTTTGTGAACTAACTAGTTTCTCTAATGTAAAGAAAAAAACCCACTGATTTTAGGCTCAGTTGCAGCAATCTCATGAGTCACTCTCGAGTTTCTGTCCGAACTACAGTGGAAAGTTATTTACCAATTGAATTTTTAATTATTACTACATGCAGCCATGGGAGACTCACATTTCCGAGTCTGTTGTGACTGAACTGTGTTTTCACATCTTAACCCTTGGCAGTGTTCTCATTTAAGAGGTTTTAAAACATACATGATGATTTCCCACAGCCAAAAGACTTTTCCAGGATTCAGAAGGGAACATACACAAATATGCACATGTCCGTGTAAGAGCAAGATTCCCACATTTACTCAAGAGATCTTACTACCAATTACTACACCTGAAAGTTAGCTATAATAGTTCCAAGCATCATCAGCCTATACAAGTTGCAAGTGTCAACAACACCTGAAAAAACAGTTTTCAAGCCCGGGTTGTGCAGAGGAGGCTGCTATTAACAGAACAGGTGACAGAGAGGGACAGCCTGATACTGAATTACTAAACTTAATACTATGGCTAATCTGAAATTCTTCCTGGCCTAGTTTTTAATTCCCTCTAGAAGTCAGCTTAATATTCTCCCATGCCAGAGAAGCTCTCTCTAATGGATTGTTCTTCACTCATGCTGAAACATCCTCAATCCAGAAAATATTTTCTGGAATTCAACCCACTAGCAAGAGAGTAGCAATGGAGAAAAAAGAGCATTTTGCACTTCTTTCCGTATTGAAAAGCACGTTAAAGCACATCACCTCAAGCCAGCAAAACAAAACAAAATAAAAACACTCACTATTCACTTACCTTCTTTTTCTCTCTTTTCCTGGTTTTCTTCTGCTGCAGTTTTATCTGCTCTGAAAAATATTCTTGCACTACTTAGTGAGAAATAAAGCAGCTCGAATTCCTAAATAAAAAGATACAGAATAGAGTGTTAGTTTATCACAAAAATGAATTTGTAGACCAATATGAGCAGGGTCTTTCAAAAGCATCTGAAGCAGTAAGATTTCCGTGGTTAGATCAAATAAAAAATAGTTCCTCCCCTCATACCTGGTGCACATGCATTTTACAAAGCAGAGGTCAGCCAGAACTTGGGAGGGTGATATAAATAAAGCAGTATCCACACAATAAAAATGAGACTGATCCAGTGGGGCTGAAAATGCAGTTTGCAGCAGCAGCAGTGAGAATTTGGAACTCTCTGCCCACGGAAAACCACGTCAGCAAACGAGCTAAGGCACTGCGAGCCTGGCCGGCCGCTGCACAAGGCTGTGGTTTCCCGGACGGAGGGGAGCAGCCGTGTTAACGCAGGCCCTTGGCAGCCACGAGGGCACACAACACTTCAGCCTGTTCAGCAACAGGGGCAGTTACAGAATGGAAGCAGGGACAGTACAGAACAACTACACATTCAGCCTGTACCATCCTCGAGGCAAAAGCAAAGCGAGAGGGAGACAGGGAACATCTGTGTCCCAGATGGAGCCAGACCTGCTGTGCTTTGGAATTCATCAATTTGTCTGCCCTCTGACAGCTGCCATATACTGCAACTTTGCAACTTAGGGAATTAGTACCCAAGCAGCTTGGCAGATTCACGGTGCATATAAAATCTTTCTTGCAATAATTGTAACTGAAAAGCTACTGTTCCCTATTTAAGCATTTAGACTTTAATTGTAATAGAGTCAAGGACTGCCAATCAAGCAATTGAAATTACTGAGTCACTCAAATATCACAAGTGCTCAGGACATTCCCTGCAAATAATATATCTGAACTCTTTGTGTTTTTGTTGTTTCTGCTCTGGGACACCCTCTGCTTTTGTTCTCACTATGCTCCTTTAGCAAACAGTTGCTTGAACCATGATAGGTAAGTGCAGAACTCCGCAAAGGACACAACTAGCGCCATGCAAACAAACCTGCAAACAAACTTCCAAGCGCTTGTGGGTCAAGTTCATAGTTTGCAGCAGTTTTTCATCTTGATTACTGGACTGCACATTCTGTTGTTTAGCTACTGCTCTGATTTCCTTCACGTATTTCTCTCGAACAGACTGGAACCAGTGCAGCGAATCAAACTCCTGGTACTGATCCAAAAGCTTCAGAATGTAAGCCACACCTGTGGTCATCAACAAAGCGTTTCCCAAAGTCAGCAGGCAATTAGGGAAACATATTCAGTGGACGTCTCTTAGGGATCAGGTTACATTCTTAACAATCATGCAGTTTTCCTCTCATCTACAATTAACTTACAATTACATCTAACAGAGAAAGAATAAAGGGCGTGTCTTAGTTTTTAAAGACTCACAACTTCTGGAGCTTATTTAGATACCTGCACATATTCTCATTTACAGGCTGCCATCTTTTGAGGAAAAAGAAAAAAGGAGGGATGAGAGAGGAGCTACTACATGGTGTCACATATGACAAATCTGTTGCTCAGTGACTTCATGCTCAAGTTTCCTCTGCTAAACAAAACCCTGTGGCTCACTGTGCTGAAACCAAAACAATCCAAATTTAAATTTGGGGAACTGGATAAACACCAAATACACAGCAAACTTCTTGTGCAAATATCTGGAAGGTCAGTCAGAGCGCTGAAACTTACCCATGGCAAATCCATCATCAGTGAAAGCTGCTCCACTTTTGTTCTTCTTATTCAGTTTCTCCTTGCAACTGATGGAATGTTCTACAAAATTAAGGGTCTGAAAGAATTAAAAAAACAAATATTTTTAAATCATCATAAAAGGCTTAAAAATGTAAAAGGTATATGAATGTTGTTAGCTGTAAATATAACCCCATTCCCAAACTATGCTAATTATATCCTCCCTCATGAAATGCCTGTTTTTTTTTGTAGATTCTGGGCAAAGAAGCTTAATTGTATTTTGGAAGATATTTGTATATAACATATGGTGCATCCTCATCCTTGCTGTATGCATTAGACTCTATTACTTAGCACTCCTTGGCAAAAGAGTAATGGAAACTAAACTAAAGCACAGGGTAACCAATTTTGTCCAAGCTGCACGAAAGCTTAGGTAGAGATATTAAGATTTTAAAGGTACAGCATATTATTTCACTCTATTTAGACACCTGAAAATAGCCTTCTTAAATTTACTAAAATGTTAAAAAAAAAAAATAGATCTATGTAGCACTATCAAGCAAAGGTTGTGTGTCTGTACTCATAGCAAGCCTTAGGTCATGGAAATGAGTGTTCACTAACAACTTCTTGACAACCTACAGCACAACTCAAAAATATCAAAATGCATTTCAGCATAAAATGAATGGCACATTACAAAATAGTATTTATCAATAAGAGAACTAGACAAATGGGAAGAGGAATAAAAGTATTTGTCAAGCATTTCTTTTTCCTCACTGCTCTTACAATATACTTCCTTATGATCTTAGTTGGTGTGGCTCACTTGTGATCCAAACTTAGTTCTTTAATATATTAAGTTTCTAAAATGGGATGTTCTACATTAGTCCATTTAGACCATTTAGGCATTCAACCTGAGTTGCTTTCTGTTAGCCAGAATCCTGTACTCAGGATGTGTGCATCACCTCCATTCAGTACACCTCCTTTTAAAATATAATCACTTCTGGTTTTGTTAACAAGCTGCAATAGAGAGGGCTTCAATTTTATTGCTCTAGAATATGCAATTAAGAAAGTGTGAACATACCTACTGGGATGCTTACAGAGTACACACAGCTGAAGAACAGCATTTTATACTCCCCTCACCTTTGCTGTTTCAATTTTCTCTTTTTTGATTTTGGATTCTCCAATTTGATTCACATAGGAGAAGAAATATTTAAAGTTAGCTTTTAAGTTGCTACAGTATGAGCTATTGCAAAATAAGTAAATAAAGTCAAGCAAAATGGCTTTAGACAGATGTTAACAAAGCCAGACTCCAAGCAGGTCTAACCATAACCAGGGAGGAAAGCAGAACACACTAATCAACTGCTTAATGTAAAACATTCAACCACAAATCTGCTCTGATTCATTTTTAACACATATGAACCGATACATATAGGCAAATACTGACCAGCGGGGGGACAATTATGTAGAAGTTGCGCAAATGCATATTCTTTGGGCTGCGAAATTCGGGTGCAAATACATCCACCAGCATTTTGAAGTACTCTGTTCCTTCTGCAAAGTTACGTGTGAGATCACTGAGGACGGAGTCCAACTGCCTGCAAAGAACAAGCAATGAGTTACCTGTGTGACTCACAGTGTGTCACAACTCAAAATGTGTAGCTCACATTCAGCTATGTGCTACCTGCACTCTGCTAACATTTATTTGCTCTCTGGGGTAAGTACCCTCTCTCTACCCTCAAGCTACCACTACAATACAGCTTTCTGACTGGAGGATCTGAGATTACACCCTACCTATTGGGCAACTTTGGATAATGTTTGACTGATCCGAGTTCCTTGTAACTCTCAGGGATGCCAAATAGGAGTCTAAAGATAGACTATACATACTGTATTTTTAATTTTCCCTTAAAAAGAAAAAAGGAAAAAAAGGAGGCGGGGGAAAGGACCTATGCATCCAAGATACGGATGTCAGGCATTGGTGAAAAGAGCGTACATTGGCTTTCAAGTCACAAGAATTTTATCAAGCTGGATTCTATAGCAAGGCAGTTAGCATAAATACCACAATACGTTTTAGAACTATTGTTTCTATTTTCCCCTCTTTGAAGAGCAAGTATTTCTGCATAAAATTAAGATGAACTTTTCAACACCTCCAAAAATGTACCTATCGGTTGTGTTCCTCTAAAATTCCAGTTCCTTTACGCCATTCCCACCTCAGCCCTCAACGTGCAATGTTAAGGTACCTTGCTGCTTTTTGCGTTTCTTCCGAGAGCCCTTCTTCTCTCACTAGCTCTTCAAAATTAACAATATCTTCCAGATCAGGAACAAACCTGAAAACTCACTGTTTGTTAGAATTATGTTCAATTGCTTTTATTCAATGAAGTATCTACTGTAGTCTACAATTTCATTAATAAGATATCTTGACTTTTGGGCCTCTGAACTACTTGCAGGTTATATTGCATCTGTCACTCCTTTCTTTTTGAGGCACTGTTAAATCCAAGTACACCCTGCATTACACATTCCTGCTTTTCCTAGGCTACCATCTCCTCTCTCAAACATTTGTTGCCCTTGATAATGCATTGTCACTTGTCTACAACCAACCATTTCCTTGTATGCAACAGTTACTAAATTTTAATGACTCTGTATGCTTATATAAACACAAATAATCAAAGCAGAAAGAAGTATCAAATAACTTAATTTTGTTTGTAAGTACTAGTACTTGAAATACTATTTTTCCTTGATGCACCTGGAATCTCTTAGAATGATTAATATCAGGACCTAGCAGTAGTGACTGAAGTACACATGCTATTAAGCCCTTTTCAATGTCTTTCCATATAATTCATTTGATTCTCGGTGTTTCACTGCAATCATTTCACAGCTCCTTTGAACTCAGAAAATATTTCTGACACTACTGGTCAGATGAAGGCATAGAATGAACCCTTGCTATTTTTATTCAAGTGATACATTTATTGAGGGAGGACTAGAGAAACAAAACTTTTCTAGGGAATATCAGCAGGAATGTGGAACAAAAGAAGAGGAAAGCACAAACAGAAAAATAAAATATGTGTGGAAGTACCTAATTGCACTACTACAGCAGTGAAGTCCACCAGATCTTATCATCCGCACATAACCCATTGCATTGCCTTTAAAAACAAGAAAAATTAGTTAGTTAGGCAGTATTACTTAAGTATGGACACACACATACACTTCAAAACTCTTACAGGCTCTGAAACATAACGTTGCCATGATGAAGAGATTGTTCTGAGACAACAACACTCAGACAAGGGGGAGCGTGGGGCAGGGGAGAAGCTAAACCCAAGCATCAGGAGCCCATCTGGAGCAGTAAGGCACGAAGCAAACACACGTAGCCGGGCTGCGCTCACTTCCCAGAGAGCACCAGCATGAAGCTGGGTAAACTCTCCCCATTGAGCACGTGAAGCATCTGCAATTTCAGGTCGATCCAACGTGCTTACAGTGGGAATGTAAAAAATATCACTGTAGTGTCATGCGTAGTTCATATTCACAAAGTAACTTCAGATGGATATACAGCGTCTTTTGAAGTTTCTGAACTTAGGGATAGTATTTCTTTACGGGGAAACAACTCAACCTGGTCTCTTCCATAAAACAAAGAAAAACATAATCTAAAAAGTAACACCTACACAAGCTGTAAACACATTTTAGATTAAGATATGCAAAGCTCCCATGTGCACTATTAGATGAGAGTATTGATTTCACATGAGGTTCAAGTGAAGTACCCTCCATTTAACTGCTTTTAACCCAAGCTGAAGTCCCATTTATCATAATGAAGACTCTTCCAAAAAACCCTTTTAACATTATCTTACGTAGGTTTTCATACCGATTTGACTTATGAGTTGTCTGAACTGATCAAGGTAACTTTGTCCATCTGGAGTCATTCCAAGTTTTCTGATGCCTCGGTTGAATTTATCTGCTCTTTCAAAGGGATACTAGAGAAATTATTTTAGAAAAATGTGTATGAACAACTACTTATCTATCAATATATATACACATATACACATTTCATTTCAATACAGTTCTATTTGTCACACACCTCTACCTCATATCTACAGTTTCATTTTAAGTATAGGTCTGCCTGTCTACATTTGTTTGCAAGTGTTTCACTAAGTCACCCGTGCAAGTTGTAAAATGAAATAGAATCATTATTTCTGTCTGAATAAGAATGCTTCCTTGCAGAAATAAGTATCTGACAATCAAAGAAACCGCTAGTGTATTTTATAAGACAATAAAATACAGTATTGTCTTATTCTTTAGAAATTATTTTTCCTTCATTGGAAATTAGACCCCAATCTCCAAATCCTGACACAGTAAATGCAACATGTTCATTTTGGATTCTATCTGAATAATCTTACTATTCAAAACAGACAATTGCTGAACATGAGTTGAACCAGAAGTCTGGGACCTACACTAGATCAATTGCATCAAATCATCTTTTGCAGATTTTTGACAGAACGATTTTATCCAATCCAATCAACATAAAAAAAAACCCCAATGGAACGAAACCATTCTGAAAACAAGAATAAAAAGAAAATGCCATCACTCTGTCTGGAAATACACATGCAAATAAAATGAAAGTTGTGACATTTTATGGTTTAGTACAATTTCAGTTTCACTTTCATGAAAGTAGCACACATTTCAGCCAAGATATTCTCAATCCTTCAAGGATTACTATACCTTGTGATCATTTTGATCCTTGACTTCTCTGAAGAATCTGATGTCTTTGATAAGCCTGGATTTGATATGCTCATCATACATGAACTGGCTAAAAATATAAAACTTTTTCCTCAAGAATTGGTAAGTGAAGTTGACCTAAAATAAAGTTAAAAGCCAAATTGAGAGAGTTAATAAAATAACATACATACCTAGCAAATTCTGTTTAGCAGCTTCCTGAATAACTTGCATTTATGATAACATGATTTGCAAAAATAGAAACTTTGCCATAGTTTGTTTTGAATGTGTTATTCCTGCCCTTGATCTTTTTACTCTCACTAGTAAATAAATAAATAAATAAATAAATAAATAAATAATCTTGTGAAAGGCTTGCTCTCTCTCAGGAAGGGCAGAAGGCATGTGGCATAAATTGGTCATTTCAGTACTTTGACCTGCCCAATACTGTCTGAAATATCCCTTTGAAAGAAAATATTTCAAGTTGAAAATGGCAAATAAGTTCAATTTCCTCAGAAAAAATTGTGGAGTCTGCAGAACCTCTTGACCCAGCTTTTCACTTCTATAAAAACTTTTTAGAAATATTCTTCCATATGACAAAGCCTGTATTCCTCCTACACATTAATTTTCATGTCTACCCAAACAACCTCAGTTAGAAGTAAACAAAGTTGCAATGTCTACTTGAGGAAATAATGCAAAAAGCAGGACAATCTTTTCAGTAACTCAAGTCACTGAAGTAAGCAAGACTAACTATTCTGGTATCAAAAAGAACAACAAAAAAATCACTCTCAAAACAACAGTGTGACATGAGGCAGCACGAAAATCTTTTTTTCTAGTCATTTCCACTTTGAAAGTAATGACCTGAGAAGTCAGCCCAACAGTCACCAAGTTCCTTGCTTTTTCTCTTGATAGGGAACAGAAAATTGGGACAAAGCAGCAAAGAGGTAAAGACATAAGTTATAGATTTGAAAGCATCTGAGAAAACACTAAGGTGAACTCCAACCCTCTATCCAAATATGAGAACAAAGACAAATTCCTGCTGCAATAAATAAGCTGCAGGAAGCAGTACTCTTACTTATCACGTAGAAAGAAAAATGCTCTCTGTTGGTTAAGACAACCATCTGCATCATCAACAACATTACAATGATTATAGTAAGACTGAGTCTTCAAATAAATTATCATAGATCAGCAGCTTTCATTTCATTAATTGGGAAGCCAATGTTTCTCAAGAATAATTATTAAAGACCAACATAAATTAACATTGCATTTCTTCCCAAGATTTGCTTAGACAGCAGCAAAAATGCCTGCATAACAAGCGTTAACAGGCAGCAACTTAAGGTATGCTAGTTTATGCATGCAATTTAATGGCAAAATGTTGTAGCACACATTTGATTAATATTATTTTCATCATTATTGAATTCAGAGTTCCAACTCTGGTTTTATAGGCATCTTTTTAGATCTCTTCACTAGTTTTTATGTGACAGCTAGTAGCAGAATAATTCCTAAGAGAATTTCTGATATAGGCTGTGTGATTCTTAAGAACTGTTTTTTTCAGTACTACACAAAAGCAATCATTACTTCAATATTAAAATTGCACAGTCAAACTGTCTGATAATAGAAAAGTTTGAAGGCTCTTTTGCACTATTCACAGTGGGGGAAAAAAAAGAAAAAAGGTAGAATATACTCACTGTTGTGTTCATGATGCCTGTTCCATGAGTCCGAATTGAATTAGCAATATGTCGGATATTGATAGTGTTCAAGTGTTTGTTATTACTAGTTCTTTCAATGAATATCTAGGAATAGAAAAAGAAGAAAATAGGAAAAAAAGAAGACTATGCATATGATGAATTCTACCCCATACGACCCTCCAATCTCTGATGATTTAACATTCCAAAGAAGACGCTTCATCCAAACTCTTATGTTTGAGCCCATCCTTCATTAATTGGTCTAATTTTTTTTGGCCCCACTGAATTAAATGTTACTAGAGAAAGCATTTCCTTTTCTTTCAGCTGCTCAGTTTCAGAGAGGGCACCTCACACTTAATCTGCAGGTGATTATTCATGTTCTCCATACCATGCATAACTTCAACTCTCTTATAACCTCTCCTCACATATTCTTTTTTCAAAATAAATATATGCATAATAATGTATGCATAATATGCCTTTAAATAGCAGCCAGTCATCCTTGCTACCTCCTCCTCTTCTAGTTTCAGTGCAACATCTGGGTTGGGGTGATCCTATAATATGAAACTATGTTCACAGAATATTCTCAAAAATTATCTATAGTGTCCCCCAACTCATCACTACGCATATTCAGCTGAGGTCACAGTCTTCAGTGTATCTATTTTGCACTGCCCAAAGCCTTCAAACTAGAGCCAAACCCAGAAGGGACAAAATATACTTTACCTGATTATTCAGATTGTAGAGGTAGCGAGATACAAAAACATGAATATTTCTCATGATTTCCAAAACGTCCAGACCCTGGAACAATATTATCTATTGAGAAACTTTATCATAGTTATTGTTAGTAGCTATTGGCATAACTGCCATTTTTATAATACCTTGAAAACATTCAGGGAATCAGCATTTTCCCTCTTCAACATTAAAAACATTTCTACACAATTTCTGTTCAGTGTTTATAGCTTGTCACTTAAAAGAACAAAAAAAAAGTAGCTAAGCTCACATATTTAATTTACACTTCTGCCTTTAACTTTCCCTAAAACCAAGGGATCGAGTCCATCTGGCAAGTGGAAAATAAATAAACAAATAAATCAGCTTGTTCTCATACAGCTATTTTTTGATATTGTTTTTCTCATTCTGTTTAGAACACTTAAATTTTCTATTTGCAATATAGTTTGACAGTTCATTTGTTTGATAAGCTGTTGAAGGATTCCTTTTGGTATCACTAGGCATACAGAAGATGTTATTTAATCTGAAGACTCTATTTCCAATCAAGTCAAAGTCTTTATCAGGATTTTTCTGGTTTTGTTTTCTTGGTTACCTTAGGTAAAGCCCATGGTGGGATTAATGTTATGAAACCAATATTGTGGAAAAAAAACCCTCTACAACACAAATCTGATGTTCAAACATTGCCAGTAGAAAGCCGAAAGTCAAAATAAGATAAATTACAAGGAACTGTACTTCGCTTCAGTAAAGACAGAAGTAACCAGAGTTTTGTTTTTTCTCTCTTCCAATCTCAAAAAGAACAGCCTCTGGCAACATGAAAAAGGGAAGATGTATAAAGGAACAGAATATATCTATAAACTCTTTGAAGAAAAATCACTATAAATACATAAATTGTACTTCTTTTGCACCCACTTATCAAATAGCCTGGACATTAACTTGGCGAATTAATAACTTTACTCTATAGGTAACCATGATTACGAGTTTCTGAGAGGCTCTAGGTCACTCTCCTAATAAGATAAATAAAGGCCTCTTAATTTTGTAATTGCCCAGCCCATAGAACATCACCCCTCTTAGTGATTGCTAGGTAGAACCTGCTGAGAAGCAGGCAATGAAGTAGGGAAAATATTAAATGTGGTGTTAGAAACCAGAGACGTCACAAATGCAATACAAAACTAACTGATATTGGTTCTAAATATTTCCAAAGAAATGTAAGGCCTCTGTCTCAGAAGCCAGCTAGAAATCAGACATCTTTTGTGTGTTTTTTTTTGTTTTGTTTTTTTGTTTTTTTTTTGTTTTCCCAAACAGCTCTCCAAATCTCATTTTAATTGAAAAGTTATCTAGGATGACAATGCAATACTACAAATTATATTCATATCCTATGGATACTGCACCTGCTCCAGAGTCTGGCTGGGAAGATGTGCTTCAGTCATACTTAAGCCATATCGTTGAGTTGCTAGGTTTCTCATTTCACTATAGGTAGCCCAGTCATGAAGAGCTACAGTTGTTAAGTTGTAGAAGGTCTTGTCCAAATAGTGTGTCACATAAGCTGTAAACACATGAAAAGATTAACTAAAATAGTCCTACGTATGTAGCAAATGTGGAAAAATAAATAAATAAAAAGATCCACTAAAACCAAACTGCAAGAGAGAGAAAATAATGGTATTGAGAAAACATATTACAACTCACCTTTTATGTCAATGAAGCGATTGAAAAAACGTATTGGGTTCAGAAAGAAGAAGTGAGCTAGATCCTTCATACCAACTCTGAAGGGATTTCTGTCATCAAGTTTTAGGTGTGTATGAACTGATAGGCGTAGGTCTTTTTCTATCTCTTTACACAACTTGTCCAGCAGATGCTATTTAGGGAGGTTTGAAAAACAATAAAAAAGACTGTCAACATCCACTTGCAATGTTCTGTTACCAGAACTAACATTTGTGCACTGCATAAAAGCACTGTATAAAAGACTGATTAAAGAATGAAGACCATTTTACCACAGCAGGGATACACAAGACTAAGTGAAATAACACTTATGAACCTAAAGCGTTTAATTCCTGGGATTCTGCTCTAGCACACAATGGCAATAAAAAGTTACACAGCTCAGAAAAGGTCATCCTATAGCCATCTAACTCCATTCTGTACACGGATAAAACACTTCTACATAAGAGTTTAACACAATTCAAATTTAAGTCTTCTCACTTTTATGTTAAGGAGAACCAAGCTTAAGGGTATTTATCTAGAGAAATCCTTCCAAATATGCATCTGGAAAATATTTCACTTATGAAGTACTTTAATGTAGCACAAGAGGTGCATTATGATCTTTTAACTAAGACCGGAAGAATTTAAGAACCGCTCAAGGCAATAAAAGATGCTTAGCACTCAACAAGCAAAGTCTGTCCAAATCCTTCCTCACACACACAAGAGCAATGAACATTAATGACCCGAATAAGTCTCCTAAACAGATTCGTCATTGGACACACGGTTTTATGTTTATATTTGACATGAGCAAAATACAAATCATATTTTGCAAAGCAAAGCGCAGATGGAAATGACACTATTATAACAGCAAGGTAGAAGGAAGCTGTTCTCTCCCCAACCCCTTGAGCCTATTTACAGTCAACAGGTTGAGAACTCTTTCCTTCCCTGTGCTTGTAAGGTATGGACTCCATATATGGAGCAGGTTTCAAATAAAACAACAGAAAAGCTTTTGCACTATGCCATTTGGCCTCACTTTCAGCAGAATATTAGTTTTTGAACTAGTCCAAATAAAATTGTTCAGAAGTTGAGTCCTAGGGCTAAGGAAAAAGTGTGAATTCATATTTTCACTCTGTCAAGTATCCTATTTATGCAACAGCACTCTAAAGAGGGTGTTTACATAGTCTCCACTAGAAAAAGACATACATATATAAAACCAACAAAAGAATGTTCCTTCTGCAGTCATAGAAACAGAAATGCACCATACAGAATTCTTGCCAGCCTATTTCGTATAGTTCAGAGCACAGTATTTTCATGCCCCTAACCAACATGGATAGCATTAAGTTTTATAGACTATATCAAGTTCAGTACCACAAACGTGGGCCTAAATGATATTTTAAACATACTGTTGTCTTTAATGCCCATTCACAACAAATTACCTCATTGAGGACTTCCATGATTTCTTTGTCATAGCATTCCAGAAGAACCTCATACGATTCCAAGTGTCTTGCATGCATCATGGCAGGTACACAGTCCCGTAGTGCACTAAACATATACTGAAAAACAATCATTATGCTTAACCAGCAGACCAGCAAGCAACTCGTCAACAGCAACTCAAAAGACATTCAAACCTAACTTAAATCAAAACCTCTCACCTTCCATCTTTATTAAAAACAAGCCTCATAATTCCAACTAAAGTTCTCTTTTCTTCAATCTGAGGTTTTCAGTTGTCACTGGTTAATGGAAAGGTCATAACTGCTGACAATTCCACCGGTAGTATTTTAATGTCACGATTAACCGTGGTATTCACAATACTGGATGAGATAATGGATTTCAGCAGGCTAAGCATGACAATGTGTGATCCATTTTTTTGCAGCAAAAACTTATTGCTTCAAAAGGCGCAGGGAGAAAGGGGAGAAGACCAGGACAACTATCTCACACAGCATCACTGAACATGGCAGAAAGTGCTTAGGTGCATCTGAACCAGACTGTGAGACAAAAGGCTTATGTGAAAGTTCATCAATAGGTGCCCTTTTCCCATTAGAACAAACAAGTAAGAGAGAAACAAGAAGTGAGATACACAGAGTTAACTCCAGAGTTTGAGAGAAATCTAAAATACAGACTTTTGTTAGACTTGCCCAAATTTGTGCCTAATTTGTAGCTACTCTTGCCTGGGCATGTTATTTTGACTGAAGATTTTTCTTGAAGAGTTTCAGTCTAAGCTTTGTCCTCCTTCTGCCATCCCTCCCATTACAGTGTCTTGTTAAGCTAAGTTATTCACGCTGTTACTTACATGCAGTCTAGCAGAATCAACAGCATTTTCATACACGTCATCTAAGTAGATCGGAAAGACTGCTCGATGCCAGTATAAGAAACAACAGTCACATTGTGCTCGAACTCTAGAATACAAGATCACTACTTAGATGCAGAAGTCATTCTTCTAGCATAACAATATGTATTTTAGTGGGTCTAACTAAAGCCAACTGCTTTTCAAGTTTAAGTTTTACACTGTTATCCTAATATTCCTGATGTATTGTCCTTCAAAAGAAAGTTTAGGTTCCACTGGCCTATAAACAAACAGTACACCTGCTTTAGAAAGTGTTTACTCAGCCTCTGAAAGATTTGAACCTTACACTACAGCAATATCCAAAGTAATTCTCTTGATCTCAGCAATCATATTGACCTAACCTAACTTCAGGAGCATAGAAGTCAAGCACATATTCTAGCTTTCTGTCATTAAGGAGATTGTTTGCCATTTCTCTCTTACCACCGCTCACATGCAGCAGTTGGTCCATGCTGGGATACCTCATGTGCTTAAGGTTTTTGTCTCCATGGAATATGCAGGTATCCCAGGTGTTCACCTGGCTTTTCAGATAGCTAATGTTACATTAATTGTGTGCAACTTAAAACTACAGCATTAGTAAAATTTGGTGTCACATATGGACCCACCGCCTCCTCATCCAAACTGACCAGTATCACCTCATAACTAATCTTAACAGAAGCAGCACAATGCCACAAGTAGCTGCAGCAAATTTCAAGTTTTAAGAAGTCATCGTTTAACTTTGCCTCACGGCCAAAGTAACAGTAGCTTTGTAAGCTATCAGCTTCTATGCATAAATGCATTCACAGTAACATTTATGAGTAAGTGTCATGACACCTCACAGGTGATTATCAAGGTTCGGTACAAGGGAAGACTGTAGTTTAGCAGTGAGTCTAGTCATCTACACGTCCCAGGAAGTGAAAGAATCTAAAAACACTATGAAGAGTGCATTACTTAAATGCTAGCAGTTAGAGTAGAATGTGACTTGCATTTCCTGACTAAAGATTAGTGACTAGAGGCTTAGTTGTAGAATTCTATTTTTTTCTGTCCATCCCTGGCCTACAATATGTGCAAATATCACCACCAGCATGCAGCTGCCAAATTTTTTAACTGGCATCCTGAAATCTAGCTCCCTGAGTCACACTACGCTGCCTCCTACAGGTCACATGCTACTACTTACCGCTCTACAAGCTCGCTGATCAAGTCTAGCTTTTTAAGAACTAACTGAAGGGGAAGGAGCTCTTCATCTTTAAAGGTTTTCTGTGTAGAAGAGACAAAAGAACAAGACAGTCATTAAGATGTTGCATGTAACCAAGTGAAGGTTTGGAGCAATCCCGACAGCACTTACCATCTGTGTGCCCACACTCAACGCAAGAGAAACTATGAGGCGCCTCTGTTTCGTACTTGGTCCATTGAGGGTGTTCTCGGCCAACACTAAAGCAGAGAGAACATCCAGGCGTTGCTCGCTGTACTTCTTATCAGAAATGACTCTTTTCTTGATGATAGAAAGACACAGAAATTAGGAGAAAAGTTATCTAAGCCAAAACCAAAAAGCTTATTTCTTCTTCTCAAGATTTTTGGACTTGTCACAACACAGTATTTCTGCAAACAAGGTAGGTTTTGTGAATGGAGCTAACTGAATCTAGATTCACGTCCTCTGTCAATTCAGTGGTATATTTTTATATAAACTTGGAATATCTGCAATTCAGCAAAATACATCAGGTCATAGCATAGAAAAACTATATAAATTACATGCGATTCCACGATAACTTCTATTGGTTCTAACTCTATGGTACCTGCAACTTAAAAATGATGTAGTAAGAATGACTACTTGCAATTTCTTATGAATTGTAGTTTAAAGGATATATCAAATGCAAACACATTTACATGAACAAACAAGAGGAACTGGATCCTTTGTCTAAGAAGTTCCCCTGAAAAAGGTATTTGCAAATAGCACCATAGTTCAGAAGAGGCACAGTATCACAGACGAGTTAACAGAAAGAAATCCTCTTAAATTTTAAGCAAGCATGCTCAGAATGAAAACCCTACTTGTAAATGATAAAGCTATGTTGGATATATGCTTTAGCGCTTACACCATTTAGAAATGTGATTAGCAAAGGACAAAGCACAGCAAATAACATCAGTAAGATTAGCAATAATGAACTCTATTTACCAGTCCTGCCTTTTACTCATTTTCAAACGTCAAGATCAGTTCCAAAATATCCTCCTTCATTTTTCTCCCCCTGATATCCACTCAGTACACAAGTCTCAGCATATTTCTATCCATTTAAAAGCATTACTTATAAAGCTGATTATTAGAATTTGGGCTACCTACCTTAGCTATAGAAATAGAGTGAAGAGCTTGGTACTGCAGATGCTGGGTGATGTGTGTCACCGAATCTGCCACAACCATACTTCTTCGGTAAAACATGTGTTCTATTGCCTAAAGTGAAAGCCATAAGCACAATAAGTCATGCAGTTCCTGAAACCGCTGCCTTTACAATTTCTTTTTATGCTGCTGACTCACCCATGCTGCAAATATAGAGTTTGTCTTCAACAGTAATGTACTATTATTGCAACTACAATTAACACTCAACACCTGAAAAAAGTCTAATTATCGAGCAGCTTAAAAGAGTAAGAGTATATTACTTATTTTTTGTTTTGTTTTAATTGATAACCCAACTCTGTTCTACATAAACTTTGGAAGCCATCTGCAAAAGGATGCTGGAGGAAGCTGGTTAGAAAATCAGTTCTGGTCTCCCAAACATTATTTTTTTCCAACCAAATCCACTCTTGAAGTAGAAGCCATGTGAAAACACTTCCCCACTCGCACTTGTAACATTTGTTATTTGACTAAAGTTATCTGTAAACACTTAAATGAAACAAACAGTCTGATCCAGTAACCTACCTTGAGAAGTTCCACAAGTCTGCACAGAGCTTTCACCGACGTTTTGGTCATAGGTTTTTGCATTGACATGTAGAGATTCATTGTGGTCTTAATGATAGTGCTAAGACTATATGCGTAAAGAAAACCCTAAATTCAAAAGGAAAGGGTGGGGAAGAGAATAAATGAATACTTTCACAGTATGTCAATTGAATAAATCCTCTGTTTTCTTTTGTACAGGATAGAAAACTAACTTTTGCCTCTCCACACTAGAGCCTCCCAGTACCCTTCCACCTAATAAGTAAGCTTATGTTTTCCTATAAAGCTGAACAGAACCTTTCCATTAGGCAGATTATGAGCTTGCCTAAGATTCACTAAACCACTTCAGTCATTAACTTAAAGGTCAGCAGCCTTTCCTAGAGTTATACAAATTCATCATAAGTCAATGAGTTAATCACACTACCTCAAAGGACTAATCATTTTAGACCTGCTGTAAATCAAGAAAAAAAAAAATACCATAACATAGGTTAAAATTTACAGATTCTCAGAAATCTGTAAACTGACACTATTTAGAGTCTTCTACACTTTCTAAATAGAACTGTTCATTCCACAATAAATTAAAAGGAACAGTCTCTACAGTGATGTTTTTCAAAGTTTCCTAAGCTTTTAAAATAAATTATTGACTACATACAGCCAAATTAAAATATCATCCAAGTTATATCAAAGGAAATAACAGGTAAATACAGTTTAAAAAAGAAGAAAAAAAAACAGCACGTGGTCTATGATTTTGTCTACAGACAAAATCTACATAAGTCCACTGCAAATAATAAAAGATTAAAAAAAAAAGAAGAAAAAAAAAAGCAGATCCTAGTATGCATATGTCCTTAGATACTAAGATCCCGGATTATATTTTTATTACACAACTATTTTCATCAGATCTCTCTCAAGAAGACATATCAAAACTAGGCAAGAATTAATTCAAAAATAGGATGCACCCACAGTAAGACTACATACAGTTAATAAGCCAAAAGAAAACCAGCTGCCTCAGAATGAAGTTAGATTCTTGCAAAGTACTAGCAACAGGCAAAACACAACAACACAACACAAACATCTTTACTGGAAGCATAAATCCTGTTAATTATGATTGAATTAAGAACTGGCTCAAAACCCTTAAATACCTCATTACTAACATAAAAGACAAATAAAAATATCACACAAAGTCAAAAGAAGAAACTGGAATTTTAGCAGTTGAAAATTCAGTCCCGTTTACTTTCTCAAAGATTTTTATGGGAGCACCTTTTACAGAATTACTTAGAGCAGTATCTACTGGGCATTGAAAATATAAAGTTCCCACATTGTAAAATAACATACAGATGATCATACAACTTCCGTGACTCATTTTAATGTTCAACTTGCACAAAAACATGAACTTTTGTACTTGAGCTAGCACCACACCTGAATGAAGACATTGCAGCGGTGAGAGAGATCTTCAGCAAACTTATCCATTCGTTGCTCCTTCGACAATATAGATTCCATTTTAGTCATCCAGGAGCTCACAAAGACATAATACGACTGCATATCTCTGCAGAGGGAAACAAAGCAGGGGAGTCATTTCAAATAAGATTATGATTTTCTCTTTCCAAAGTTTAAATGCTTCCAAAGAAACATGCATACAAATGTTTTATATAAAATTTATTTTTTTTTTATGCCAAAGTGTTCAGTCTCCAAAGTAAAAGCTCACTCTATTTCCCAAAGTATCAAAAGTACATATACTCATTTAAATTTTGTTTCTCTACAGGTAAGCATTAATCTGTCAATTATATCTATACATGCATAATCCAAAAGACAAAACTATAATTTGTATATCTTATTCTTTCAAGAGAACAAAAGGCCTTCTTGGCAATACACAAACACTTTAAAATTAGAACAATAAATAAAGCTGCTAGAAAGTACTTTTAAACATTAGATAAAGATGACATATCAATTGCTATTTTTTTCCCACTGAAGTTTGAATTGGTTCATATCCTCTGTCCACAGGAAGAGGCAGATCAGTAAATAAAGCAGGACAGGTACTGAAAATAACCAGCAAGAGGATCATATCAGCAGTTATTACTACCCCTTTTTTGCAACTCAATTCTGCCAGCTTGCAAGTAAGTCAGAAGACAACTGAGGAGAACCTGAGGAGAACCTGTGAAATTTAAGGATTTACTTTTCTTCTATGGGCCATTTTCCACCTCTTTGTTTTGGTTTGCAAGCCAAACAGAAATCTTAACCTTTGTTATCTCCCCATAAAGAGCGTCATCACTTTACAGAAGCTGACAACTCAAAAAATAAAGTAAAAACCAACTTACACAGATTTTGGAAAGAATTTTGGAAAGAATTTAGAGGAAGAAATTTTGCGCAGAGCACAAGTACCACTGAAGGGAAACCCCCCTGCAAGCTAGTCAACCTACTCTACTAAAGATTTACTCTCCACAAATAGGCTGAAACCAGGGAGCTCTATTGGAAAAATACAACAGCTGAGGTTAATAGGCACTAGTTAAAATAGTAAATTAGAAGTGCTGAAATAGAAACAACTGGAACAATAAAACATTTAGAACTCCTAGAAACTTTGTGATTTCGGTATTAAAGACAGGAATTTCTGAAAGCATAACATGAAAAGTCCTTGTTTGAGTGGCACATTTTCAACAGCACTATGACACATTATGCAGTGAATAAAACTACACAACATGTTGGTGCAACGAACAAATATAACCACTGGGTTATAAACTATTTACTGAAAAGCACAATGAAACAATATTTAGCAAACATACTTGGTGAGTGACTGCGCCTTTTGCTGTAGAAAATTCTCCCTTTGCATTTTAACTGCATGAATATTTTTCTTGTCCAGAAGTTTTGCAGCAGCTGGTATCTTCTGAACCAGAAAGTTATCAGCAAACCATATAATGTTAGCAGTTAATGTGATGGCCGGTACCTGGAATGAAAAAAGGGGAAAAAAAAAAAAAAGAAAAAAAAAAGCACTCTGAAATAGCTGCAAGTCTAAGCAATTACAACAAATAACACACCACCATGTACAGGATCAGACTATTTAGTTAACATATTAATAAATAGGTTAACATAGTAACAAATATGTTTTTACACTTCTTTTTGGAATTGCATTGGGCAGTTTATTTATGCATCATCAGTTTATATGGCAAAGGTTAAATCCACAAATAATTAGTTCAGTCCCACAATACTCAAATCTATAAACTTTTGGTTTTATTCTCACTACCACATTGGTCTTGAAAAGAAACATTATAGTGGAAATTTCAAGTCATTTTAACTTGCTGACCTAAAATGAAGAGAGGGAAGAGATTGTAATGAAGAAGAAAACCATTAAGTCTGCTCCCTGAAACTTTTCAGTAACTTGTGTTTTCTTGCTCCAAGTCTTAGCTACACTACATTTTAGGAGAATAAAATTATCTATGTGATTATTGATGTTAGGACTTTTTTTATCCTCTTAATTACTGACAGCAGAGTAAAGCATTCACCTTCTTGCAGACATCTAACAGCGACTTGTAAAATTTCTTGTCTATGGCCCGAAAAATCTGAAAATGCAACACAAAGAGGCCGCAGATTCCTACATATTTATCCCTCTGGTCTATTTCTGAAGGTTCACCTGCAGGAACACAAGCGCAAAAAAAACAGCAATTTGGAATTCTAATCCCAGAAAACTGATACAAAAACTTTTAGAAACAACGAGCTTCGCTCGAGAAGCATGAGCAAGTATTACCAAGTTTAGGTTCGACGGTTGCAAAAATTGTGCGCACAGTATGAGCAAATTCTTCAGCAAATGTGCTGTTCTTTGACACGGATACACCACCATTTATGGAATCAAACTGTTGTTCTATACAGCCCTGAGGAAAAAGAAAAGATGCCTTTATAATGTTAATGCCAGGTATGCTAGACCTCAAAGAATACTGATTTGGGTCTGTATCGTACATCACAAATCTGAATGTATACTCTCAAGTTAAACATAACTAAAAAGCAAGCCTTTGTGAAATTTCATGTATATAGTCTGATATACTATGCTAAATAAAAACCTCTCCTATCTCTAGCATACAAATAACCATTTTATCTATTTATTTAACATTTCTGTTAGGAGGTATTTTTAAAGAAAACATAAAATGCCTTAACTAGGTGGAACATTATTTTTCCACATTATAATGCATTACTAACTATCCACTAAGTAAGCAAGATTAAATGCAAGTAACTTGTCAGAAAGTCGTAACATAGAAACCTGACAGTCTTTTTTCTTTTTTAGCCTTCCAAAAATACATATGCCTTCTTATGTTCCTGATTTGATTTTTATTTCCTATAATCCCATTAAGTATTTTGGTAAAATAATCAAAAATATTTCAAGTCTTTTGTTTTCATTAGGAAGGGGGGAAAAAGTTCATTGAAAGAATGCCAGACAAATCTTACTAGTATCTCAAATGTTGCATGAAGTCTTTACATTAAGGCAATACTGCAGAAAGTTAAGATAGTAGTTGTTTTTGCTAATCTTTGAAATGAAAGGCAAAATGGTATTTAATGATTTATATACAATTTCTCTTCTGGAGACCATTCCAGAAGAAAATCTTCTTCTCCTACCCACGCCAGATGTAACAGAAAGGCTCAAATAACAACCCTGTTCAAGCGTCTCTGCTGTGACCAGATTCAGCAGTGCTGTCCACTATGCCCAACGTGACCAATTTCAGTCTCAGGTACAGACACTTTTCTAGAAAAATGGTTTCTTTTATGAACACACACTTAAACATCACTCTATCCTGAAGTTAAAATACTGAGAGAAGGTCAAACCTTTTTAAGCAGCATTCTACAAATGGTCTTACCTAGTATGATCATTTCCCCTGGCATTTTGGGAAATAGCTTTTACTTTACCTGAAATATCATTCCATCCAGTAACTGGCATTCCAGTTTTAACAGCAACTTTTCAAATGGCTTCAGTTTATCTTCTTGAACCCCAAACTTAGAAGGGTTGTGATGAACAGATTTCAGCAGTCTGTGAGGGGGCAGGAGGAGTGACCACACAAACAAAACAATTAGAATATGCTAAAAGTCCTTTATCTTGCATTGTTTTGATGACTCTTCCATTCTGAGAAACATATAATTTACTGCCTTCATCTGTGCCCAGCAGCAGCTCCAAAATTAACCCTTCCCAACCCCCAAACCATATTAGAATGTGGGTAACTCCTATCTACCAACATTTTCAATGAACGGTCATTTCCCATCAATTTAACTACTACATAATTGTTGATTCTTCAAACGGAGTTCTCAGGGAGAGAGGGGAGCATATTTTCGTCTCTTATGATGTGGGATTATTTTTCACACCTTCAGAGACACACCTCTTGTACATGGTCCAGTGATCTTTGAGAGTGGCATGATTGTCAATTATTTCATCCAGGGTGATTAACACTGTTAGCAATTCCCCCAAGTGCTCGTACATTGTCTGTTAAAAAACAAACTGTAGTTATTAAGTAATTTATTTCAATGGAGCATGACATAATATTTCAGTTTGCTTCAATGTTACACCAGCCAATAAGAGTTAAATCAGAGATTTCTTATTTTGGTAACTTAAAAACCAAATAATTCGTGAAGTGACACATGGAACAGATGTTTGCACGCAGGTCCTACTTTAAGTTTATTAATCTAACTTGGCAATGGAAGTTTAAGTATCTACATGCACAAGAACATACTGCATACAGTACTGGCACATGCCAATTCTTAAACGAGGAAAGCTGGAGTCTGACACACATGCAGGTACCAACCCTTTCCACATAAAGGGCAAAAAAAAATGATTAACATTTGAACAAGATCCCAGATTGAAAACTGTACTTGAAATTCACTTTCTTGCAACTTTTTCCTCAGTATAAATGATAAAGGCATAGATACTTCAACATAAGTAAATCACTCCTACCTGAAAATGAACTCCTGACGTCTCTATAATTTTTGGTGCATTCCTGTAAATATAATAAATATCTTACCATCTTTTAAATCCTTAAAACAGAGGATATTTACCAATTCCATACTAATATTTTGGAAACATATTTTTCTTCATTAACAGAGTTACTCAGAATATAATAAGGAGCATACACCGTGTGAAATCTGTGTGCTACTATCAAATTTAATATCGCTTTTTTTGAACGCACAATATGCCACTAGATCAAACCACAGATTTCATTCACTGCACACACACACCAGCAATTCCCAGCTAGGCTAACCACACGTTGCACTTATAGAGCCATTCAGCTGAAAGGTCTGGTATCACTTCTCACTTTTAACCAAGCAAAATCCAGCCTATAAATCTGGGTTTGTTCATTCAGCACTGAATAGAAAGTCTGTTTTGTGCAGTGTTAAGTTAAAAAAGAATCACAAATAAAATAGAAAAGGATACTGCTATCCCAGTTGGATGAAAAAAAATAAAAAGAGTTTTGCAATTATATTCTCCTCCTAGACGATTTTTAGTGACACTAAGACTTCTACAAACTATTTTGATAATTAGGCCCTCTTAACTACTATCTCAGTAGTAAGGCATTGGTCTGTAGCATGTGTAATCAGGCAGTTTTTCTTATCCTGTCATCTAAAGACGCTTATCGTGATACAAACTAGACCTGCAACCATCGTGAGCCAATTTTAGACAACATAAGAATTCATCATCACAATAGCTAAAATCATCAGACTTTATGTGTAAAAATCATGGCAATGCTGTGAGAAACATATACTCAGATTCACAACATGAAGATAAGCAGCATTATCGTAATAGCTGTTACAAAAGATACATTTCAGGCAGTAATTACTTGTTGCTGGTATAGAGAACAGCCAACTGATGTACTACATTTACCACCACTTCATAACACCGGGTAACAAAGCAAGACAGCTCCTGAAAGACAAAGAATACAATACAATAAAATGCATATGTATGTGTAGACCTCATCACACACATTATTTTTAAAGCATGGAGTGTAAACCCCTAAACTTGTAGCCCAAGCTCCAAGTATCTTTCCTAATCCAAGCCAGTAGTCAGACCCACAGCAAGATGGTGGGCATTGTCCTAGACACTGCTCTAAAAGGTATTTGAAGTTACAGCTAAGAAGCAACCAAAATACAAACTCTCAGTACAAGCTTTCAAGAGTTCACTTTGTTAAAGACATTAACAGGTGACTCTAGAACAGTTTGCAAGTACGTTCAGAGTGTAAATTCCTGCTAGATTCAAGAGTCAAAATAAAAAGTCAGTCGTGGTATTGTAAAGAACTGATTGTGATTTCTGTGATGAACTTTAACAAGGTGTTCCTTGAACAACAGAATAAACAACTGTGGATTTTCTTTAAGCACAGTAACATTTGCTCACTTATGTCCCTTATATTGCCACCAGGCAAGTCGACAGCTGCTCAGTCTGGCCAGCAAGTTGCACAGATGACTCCGGAGCAGACAGCCCACACCAGGCCCAGCAGCTGGCCTTCCGGGGCTTGCCAGAATACCACAGGGAGCAGCCCAACTCTGTCTTCTCCTCTGTCCAAAATACACTTTGCTTGTGTCTCTGCCTTCTGCTTGTCACCAGTTTGCACAAAACTTTCATTGATTCTTATACTTGTATTATTCTCTTAAATGCAGCTGAAAACAGCCAGTAGACTCCAGAGGAGCAGATCAAAAGACAATTGAAATCACATAATTTCCTGGACAAGTGTGGGAAGGGGTAAAGGGAAATCAGCCCAAAGAAGTTCAATTTGATTTTCTCATCCAGAGACCATTTACAGCTTGTATATTACTGCCTTGGAAGTGCAGTCAAGCAGAGAAATTTCACTTTTTGCTTCCCATCCACTTAAAAATGCTGTTTTCAGTCCTAATGCTCTTTCTCTTAAAAATACATATAATTAAAAAAGTCAGAACTAGCTAGCATTTTAAAACCGTCAGGAAACGGTCCAATTCAATAGCACATACTTATAAGCAGCAACACAGTACAGAAAATGGCTAAGTTGTCAGACTTCAAATACACAGTATTGTGTAGAATCGAAAGCCTCTGTCAGTGTTACACTGCACTATTTTGTTTGTTTGTTTTTTTAAGTTTACTATAAACAAAATTTTAGGCTTTACCTGTAGTTAATCGAGCTGCCAATGTTCTCTGGATGCTAACACATCCTAAACTACAAAAAGCCAGTAAAATTGCAGATGCATAGTAGCTCTGAGAATTATTTCACCTCTTCTGCAATTTTCATCCATATTTTCACACTGCCATTACGGATATGCTCAACACTGACTACATCAGAATTTCCCAAACTCTGCATAAAGACCCAGATTGGATTTAGAGGAACAGAATAAAGAGAATAGGATCAATATAGAAAAAAAATCCTCATAGCTTCAGTAATACAAATGTGTATTAATATTCCAGAAGGTTCCTGTGTCTTCTCTATTTTGATATAAATACTTCATTACAAGCAGGTTGTGTATGAAAATAAAACAATATTTGGAATAGAAGAGTCTTAAAACTTACAGAACTTACAGGATTCACTTAAAAACTACACTGAAGAGGGAAAAAAAAATCCAGGGTAAGCTGAAATGGAAGAGCACAGGAAATCCTCAGGGGAAACACAAATCCTGTTCTCATGCAAATAACCCTGATAACAATGAAAATGTTTCTGAAAGGAGTGTTCTCTCAAATTTTGAGGTGTAAGTAATTTTTTTCCAAGACTCATCATTTAATTTTGCCTCCTGCTACCAGCTAAACAAAGATGTATATAAAAAATGCCCAACTATCAATTAAAAAATACACGTCACGCAAAACCAAAAAAAACAGAGTTCCTTATCAAATGAAGCAACCTCGATTATCTTCTTTTGTTGAAATTTGCTTAAGTAAATTCTAATTTCTCTGAACAATGATTACAAACACCACAATTCCAGAATTTCATACAAGTATAAACAAACAAAAAAAAAGCAACAGAGGATCACACTAAATTAGAGAGTTCTGTGGTAAGGTAGCTGATGGTGATGGCTCTGCAGACATACAAAATGCACCAACATATCAAATAACTGATGTTTTTTCAGCAAGACCTAAGCAGGACAGGCCAGACAGTTAAATTCTTTTTGCATATATGATTAAGACTGCAACTGCCATCAAAACCAAAATATACTCTACCTGCAAGAAAGAAACAAATCTTCCCATCTGTATTTGGCAATCTCCCTCCACCATGCTGGAATCTGTGGCTTGAAAGACAAAGATTTGTCACTACTTTCAAAAACCCATGTAGATCTATTCATTTCACTATGAAGCTTGACTTACGAGTTATTTTTTTGTAATAAAACTGGAGTATTCTTTAAAAAGACAATGTATCCCTGATGGGATTCTTACAAGTTTTTGTTTTGATTTCTTAAGGTAGACTATTTTTTAATTTTTTGTCTCAATATAAATTATACTGTATATAACAAATACACAGTATTTCCCACAAAATAGAGAAACAAGGTCTCTATCACATGAAAGAAAATTTTTAAAAATATGGAATGCAATTCTTAGTAAGCAATTATTTTACAGAACTTCATATCAGTGTTTCTGTGAAAAGAATACTTCATATCAGTTTCTGTGAAAGCAATAGGTATTTGTCTTGTAAGGAAGGTGATATGGTTATTGAAACAAGATGCTGCAGTTATTAACCATTGGAAAAATGAGAAAAAAAAAAGATGTGTAGCATCCAGTTTCTTCAAAAAAATTTGCCTTTTCTATATATTAATCAGTGCCATGGTACTGGTTCATCATCATGTCTTCAAAGCACTACTATATGATAAAGTAATGTAATCCTCAGTATCCTGTTAGTGTAACTAACTGCATCATTCTTTCAGATAGCTGTAGTGATCCTTGTATCATTGACAGAACACAGTCCTTTTAATTTGAGGACAGTTTGCTGTGCTATGGACTTAAGATTTTTCTGTTGAGTCACTCTGTGTAAAAATGGCTTACAATTGCAAACCTGTGCACGTAAGAAATTACCTCACAGTAGTGAAAAACAGCTTCCTATTTCCAGACACCATCGGTCATTTCATGGAAGGAAATCCCTAAATTTTATTTGGTTTTAGATTTCTGGTCCTTTGCTTTGTAAAAATGTTTCTTTAGAGAAGTCACCAGAGACTAAAGAAACCTGCACACCTGTAAAATAAAGCTCCAGTCCAAACAGACTAAATTCTATATCCTTCCCTGTCACATGTGTTAAACTTAAGTTTTACTCTATTGGGTTTAGCAGATGTCCCAGAAAAACAAATCTAACGACTTCAAATTCCTAGGCCAGCCCTAGCCATTGTAAGGACAAGACGACGTAATGCTTTTCATATACAGAGTAGGCAGAGGCCAGCACAACATTAATCTGTTGAATTGAACCAGTGACTTGCTCGCTGTTCTGAACTAAGTAAGCTTGGTAGAAGTTACAGAGGATTTAGGATCAGAGAACATAATTTCTGCATCCCCATCTGAAAAAAAAAAAAAAAAAAAAAAAAAAAAAGACTGACCTGTTGTTTCCTGCCATCCCCAACTGTTCCCTGCTGAACACCAAGCAGGAACAAACTACTGCTAAAATTTATCATCTTTTTGCTTCAACAGCCTGTCTTTTATCACACTGGAAATGCCGAGAAATTCTGAGGGATTCCCTGTTGGCAGCAGGTTATAACATGTTGGCAACATATCCTTTTCTTTTCAGAGGTTTCTTAGCTGAACTACAACAGTCATCTTATACAGCACTTGTATGTTAAACAGTCCGGGTCTCAAAGATTTCACATTCCCAAAAAGCTCTGTCACATCTAAGGCTCTTGAAAAGCTTTGCAAAGTACTTTTGCAAGACTACTGTGAAAAAGTAGTCCTACCACATTTCTAAAATAGAATTAAAAAATTTATGGACAGGCCACCTAACAAGTCATCAGTACAACCAGATCTCATGACTAAGATCTGTGCTCATTCTCTCATTGAATAAAGCACTTAAAAACAATTATTCTGGGGCATTATCAGCCTAATTTCATGAACAAAAAAAAAAAAAAAGCCATTTTCATCTACAGAGTGCTTTCGTGCTTTGTCAACTAGACTGACTTACACTCATTTATTTCACAGTCTAAACAGCAGTAAGAATATTACCTGCACTTTAAGAGAAGATTACACCAATATCTTGGAACAGCTACGATTGCATGAGTCAAACACACAGGACTTTGTTATAAAACAATAAATGCGTAAGTAACATGACAATGAATAAAGGTAACGATGCAAAACCTAATTCCAGTAAGAAATAGGTTGTTTTAGGATAGTGTATTTACAAGCAAAAGCACAGGTGATCAATGCCATCCTTTGAAAAAGAGCTGCTACAGCACCATAAACACAGGTTTCTGTACTTTATACGTTAACTATAATGACACCAAAAAAGCAGCCAAAAAGTTTCACAAAAATAATGACAAACTTCAGAAGCACTGCTTTTATACTTCATGCATTTTCTCAATAACTTCACTTAAAGGCCGTGTGTCTGAAAAATAAATAACAGTCCCTGCTTCCTACTTCTCATGTAAATAAGATTGTCATGAAACTTCCTATTAATATAACAGTACTTACTATAGATAATGGAGCTGTAAAGATAAAATATTAATGCTGTCCTAGAAAAGTTATAAGACAGTAATGTATAGCTCTGTAACCTTTCCATTCTTTGGCATTTACTAGCCAAAATATAATGAAAGCATTTATCTGTATTATGGATGACACATACTATAGCTTTTGATATAACCTGAAGTAATAACATAAAACCACGGAATTTTACAGTAAAGGGAACTACTTACCTCCTTCTCCATAAAACAAGAGGCCATTATAAAATTTAGTTTCTGCCTAACAAGAAAAGCAGAAATTTGTTTTTTAATAAAAAGAATATATACAGTCATGGTACATAAATTTAGACATTGCATCTTGTTTTTTTTTTCTTGTTTTAATTACAGAAGAAATCTACAGATCCATTTGTAAATCAAACATTTTCACACAGCAACAAAAGACAGCTGAATTTACCTCATACTTTAATTTCTTGATTTCACAGCAAAGGGCCGCATAAACAGTTATTACTTTGTTCAGAACCTAAACTCAAAGAAGAAGAAAAAAAAAACACAGATTACAAGACAAGGCAAGTAAACGCCTTACATAACATTTCTCATGTTTAGAGGGCTTTGTTTTAGCTAGAATAGCTAGCTAGTCATGTTTTACATTTAAGTATAAAGCACGTACCTTGTTTTCTGTCTTTATGAGTTCCAATAGAGAAGACTGTTCATATGGCAAAAGCTGAAAATTATTTAAAAACAATTATCAAACAAAAAAAATAGAAAATATTTGAAAAAAACACATTTATCCAAGTAGGTGAGTATTTTTTTCAGTTTAATCTCAAATGAGGTCTGTAATACAGGGCAATAACAGTACAATAATGACAACTTATGCAGAAGAAATCTTCACTTTTTGCATACATGAGGAAACACTTTCCTTATCACTGAAAGCAGAAAGGAGAATAACTAGATATACTACATAGTATTTATGGTAATTTACTTACAGAAATTGTAAAGCAAAACCATGGTCATTATGAAGTGTGCAGAAAGAAGCTCAGGAAACATAAAACCTAGAATCACAGAATTCCACATGCAGGAAATGGGGAGTATGGTGTGTATCTGCATGCAGGCACTAAAACTTTGTACTTGAATCAGCCATGAGACAGACTACTTCAAACACATCTAGCACTGTAGTGGCCTTGCACATAAGTTGAAAGGTTGGAGGAATGTTTAGACCTGCTCTATCTTCTGGACAGACAAGTTCCATATGGGAACAAAAGCAGAAAGTGCTTTTGAGTAATGTCTAAAAGTGAAGAAAAACAAAACAGAACAAACAAAAAGTACTCCACAGAGGATGAGAAGATTCTGACCAAAGAAATAGCCACCTCTGAAGGACAAATAATACTGTGCAATTTGCTTTTATAAAAATTAATAAACAAACAAAATCAAGGCCATTACATCAAATAATTAAAAATACATATACAGTTCACTTTGCAGTAATGCAACTAGGGAACTGCTTTGGAAACCAACAAAAAAAAATCCCTCCATAAAGCACAAGGAAAAATTTTAAAGACATCAAGAATAGTAAATTCATTTAACTTTTACTGTCATCCAGAAGACAAGAAAAAAAAGAATATGAAAATATCTCTGGTGCTAAGAACCCATGTATTAGTCACTTGATAATTAAAACTGTTTTAGATAGGTTTCTCAAACACAAAACCAAAATCTTAAGAACACAAATGCACACAGCTTTTACTTTCCAGGTTTTGAAGGAAAACAGGAATAAGGAATATCACAATTTCACTGCATATTAAATATATGAAGACCTTTAATGCAATGGGATCAAGACTGAAGTCCCAAACATCTCCAACAGAGTCATCCAAAGCATCTTCAATTCTCTTCAGCTGAGATGTATACTCCTCAAGAAATTTCCCGTAATTCTTCAACTGCACTTCAGCATGGATTTCTGAGAATCAATAACATTTGCACAACTTTAGAGAAAGCTCAGTAAACTGCAATGTCCTAAAAAGAATTTTAAAATATTTAGTCTCTTCCTATTTAGTTTGCAATATTATAGTCTTTATTCTGCTTTTGTACTATTTTGGTTATACAGCTTCATCAGCATAATAAAGTTCTTATTTCTTTAATAAAATACCCTAAAACACAATGTCAGTTTAAAAGGGATTCAAATATTATTTGATAAGAAAGCCAAACATGTAAGTTTATGGAAATTTTTTTTAACTTGCATGCATCTTCAAACTGGGATCTTAACAAAACTATCACATCAAGATGCTGCACAAAGAAACGATTGGACACTGGACCATCATAACACAGCAGTTGATTAACTTAAAAAAAAAAGAGGCAATAAGTAAGCAGAATAATTAAAGTTTGTCTAAACAGGATATCAACTCTGCAAGCAGAGTTCTTTTAACGTAGGTAGCAGTATTGCTCTTCTCACATTTCACTAAGTAGGCTGCTCTGGAAAGTTTAAAAACTTAGCTGAGCACAAGGTTAAACAAGTAGAAGAAAACAATCCGAGTTGCCAGCAAGTCAAATGATGGTTAGTGGTTACTCTGGAGGAGGAACACTGCCAAATCAATTGTTCCTCTGACATTTTTGGAGGAAGATAAGATATTTCACTGGGACCCTTCTCTAGCTATAATGGGAAAAAAGGATGAGGATACATAAGTAGGAAATTTGAGAAGTAATGTACAGCACGGTTGAAACTAAGGAGGAAAAATGTCTGCAGTGAAGGGTAAGTATTCCTGAACTCTAAAATTCTGCTTAGAAGCCAGCAGCACTGCCAGCCACAAGGGCGCACAGACTGTAACAAACCATCCATCCTAATTTCTGCATCAGTAACATCAGCTTCTACCTGCACCAGCAGCCTAGACACATGAACAGTTACTGCTAAAATGAGGAGACTAAATGTCTCATTATGAGCAAGAAACAAGTGGAGAAAAAGCTCTCCATCAGCAATATGCACTCAAAAGCACTGATGCGCAGTCTTTGTGGTGCAGCATCCTGTTAGTCCATAACATCCAATTCATCTTGCCCCCCAGACTCCTAGGAGAGCAATTCAATGCATCTTCTGGAAGCCTGGCTACAGAAAACTAGTAAATTGCTGATGGATGCTATTTGGGGCCCCTGCAGGATGCAGTTTAACTACCTGTTATGTCAGCTTCATTACTTTAGTGTTAGAGAATCTAATTCTGTTGAGGATGCAGCCTTAGAGAGGCATGCTGCAGTATTCTCCAAGCCGAGCTCCTCCCTTCACACACACAGAAAAAAGGCACGCCAAGAGCAGAGAAACTGAAATGGGTATTATAAGAGGAACAGGCAAGTTACTGGACCATGGAAGAGGAGAAACTGGACATTCCTGTCCAAACTGACAACGACCTTAGCAAGCGGCATCTCTCAAGCCAAGCTGCAGAGCAGCACTCTGCGAGACACCCAAGTCCTGCCACCCTTCCCTGCAGCCAAGTGACAGATGTGAAGAGCAGTGCTATTGCTCAGCACAACTGCCATCGCCAAACGAGCGAGAGCTCATTGCCCTTGGCCCACCACCTCCAACTGATCATACGAAATAAGAGCAATGTGAATAATTTCTCACAGAGAGACAAGGGTATGAAAGCTGCTGGCCATCCAGATGTAGGCCGAGTTTAACCTGTATAACACAAACTGGGAAGTAGAGTAACTGTTTACAGACATGCAGAAAATCTTTTCCCAACTGAACTAGATCATACAGACAAAGGAAACACAGAATGTATGAGTTTGCTTTTCCTTCCAAAGAGTACACAAGTCCTTCTTCATACAACATGATCTATTGCAGTAAGTTTGATTTAGTTCTTTCCCAAGTGATAAGAAGCATCACAATTTGAACAACACAAGGTACCTACTGAGTTATGCACATTCCCCAACTTCATCCTATTTTATAAAATCAGTAATGTCAATATTCAGTGAATGTGCTGTCACAGTAAGATTCACTAATGTTATGCCCATATATATCAAGGGCAGGAATCCAAAAAACTGGACTTGCATTGTACCTTCTTTCCCAATTTAGAGCATAATTGCTAACAATACAGGTCGCAGTCGCTGGATTTTCTTTGGCTCTGCCCTTAAAAGTTGCACACCACTCTGGACAGAAGACCAGCCTGTTTGCTCACTGTCAAGACGGCTGTAATGGAGTATATCATGTCACAGGAAGTTTTCTATGTGCACTTAGCACTACTGTCAAAGCTGCAATGATTTGGCATTTCCAGTAAATGGGCAATTCATGCCTAGAGAACAGGCAAGCTTGGTACAGTTTCAGTTTCCACTGAAAGGCAGTTGAGTATGATATAAACCGTATTGTCCCTTAGAACAAGGCAGTATGGAAACTGTTGGCCCATGAGCGACATGTTTGCACAGCAGCACCTGGTGCTGTTAGTCTGGCACCGCTGCGTGTTCGGCGTGCATCACAGCGTAGCCGCTGCACACACTCCTGGTTTACAAAGTAGGTCACCTCTACACACCGAGGAAAACGTGGATTTTGACAGGCACGGAAACCTGCTGACAAGAGTTATGCATCACATGGTCTTATTTATTTTTAAGGTGAAATTGCAAGCGACTGCGCAAGACAACTAACTTATCTCAGGATCCTTTCTCTGGCTGACCAGAGCGGGAGGCAGCGGGTGCAAAATTTTGGGGGGCCACCGGCTCTATTCGCGGGTGAGGGGGGAGTGAGGAAACCCCATCCCCGCGTCCAGCCCCGGCGCCTTCTCTCCGCTCCCCGACGCAGAGGAGGCTCGCGCGGCTCTGCCTGCCTCTCCACCGCGCCTCGCCGCCCCGGGGGTCGCTCCCCGGGGACAGAAAGGAGGCGGGGGGGGGGGGGCACGACATCTGCGGCGAGGGGGCGAGAAGAGAAAAACAATATTTTATATACATATATATTTAAAATGAAAGGTCACCGCCGCCCCCTGCCAGGAGCCCGCCCTGCGCGGCAGCTGCCGCTGAGGAGGCTCCGCGAGGGCAGGGGGGGAGCCCGACCCCGCTCGGCTCCCCCGGCCGCCGCTTCCTCCTCCTCCTCCTCCTCCTCCTCCTCCTCCTCCCGCGCGCGGCCCCGCGGCTTCCCGCCGCCCGGGCAGTCGCGCTCGCGGTCGCGCTCACTCTGCGAGCCGTCGTCCAGGCGGTCGAACTCCCAGTCCGGGGAGAGGGTCTCCAGCGCCATCGCCCCGCGAGCGCCCGCCCGCCCGGCGGATCCCCCGCCCCTGCCCGCCGCGCCGCTCCTGACTCACGGACACGAGACTTCCTGCCCCGCCGCCGCGCCGCACGCCGGGAAATGGAGTCCGCGCGCGCGCCCGCCCGCGTCCGTTGGCGCCGGTGTCGGTGTCGGTTGACGCCGTTGTCGGTGTCGGTTGACGCCGGCCAAGGGCAAAATGAGCCCGAGACTGAATGCTCTGGATCCACCCTGGGCAGGGAAACGTATCGAGGAGGTCACGGCTGCCGTGAGCGAAAAGAGAAAGAGCGAAATCACCCTCGAGCTGTAGATACCTCACGACGGCTCCTCAGTGTGGGTGCACAGAGTCACAGAATGGCTGAGGTTGGAAGGGACCTCCAGAGATCACTTAGTCCAACTGTTATGTCCGTTTTCCGAATATGTTCCAGCAGGGACACCCAGAGCACGCGGCACAGGGTGGCATCCAGGCGGGTTTGGAAGATCTCCAGAGAAGGAGCCTCCACAGCCTCCCTGGGCAGCCTGTTCCAGGGCTCTCACGGGAAAGAAGTTCTTCCTCACACAGAGATGGAACTGCCTGTGTTTTAATTTATACCCATTACCCCTTGTTCGATCACCAGCCACCACAAAGGAGATTTTGGCCCCGTCCTCTTTACATTCTCCCCTCAGGTATTAGTGCCTCCCAAGGTATTCAGTGTTGGTATTTGCTGATGCTGACTTGTGGCAAAATTGGCTCGAGGCCAGAAGATGCCCCTTGCAATTATAAGGTAACAAAAGATAAAGATAGGCAATCATCAATAGGTACTATCAATAATATTGATATTGATCCTTGACGATAGGGATGGAAATTAGCCGGCATCAAGAGGTTTTGATACCTATAGGTAGGGTTCAACATCAATACCTATCAATATCAAACCCTGTCCTTCAGGATGGAAATTGATAGTCATCAATGCCTCTCAGTAGCAAGAAGTATGAGATTTTGGCCCCGTCAAGCGATAGCAAAATCAGCCCAAAATCAGCTTTAGATACCTCTCAATAGGGAGAGGTATCAATACCTACCATAGAGATTGATATCAATAGGTATCAATAACTACTGGTATTTATAGCCATCAATCCCAGTCAATAGGGATGGAAGCTGGCAGGCATCGGTGCTTCTTGCTATTGATAAGTATTGATTTTGATAGCAGTTTATGTCAAAAGACAGCAAAATCATCCTGACACCGAAAGCTAGAGATGCCTCTCAAGATGGAGAGGTCTTGATCCCTACTGATGGGGATGGAGGTCAACTGGGCTGTCCTGCCTGTCTCATCAGCAGCAGCACCAGGGCAATAACAGCAACAACAGCAAAACCAGTGAGTGATGTGGCAGCATCTGTTCATGCGGCAGCATGAACATCTGTAAAACCTAATTCTGTAATGACAGCACATCTTAAAGTGGTGCTGTAATCATTTTTTTGAAGAAAAGGACTCTATGTTTTGAAATCTAGGATCACCTTCTGTCGGCAGCCAGTGACATACAGTTTTCATTGAACTCAGCAGAGCTGCTGTACATGCATTCAAAGCCAGGACAGGTTTTCCAATTTTGAAAAATAAAATAATAGAAAACTGCTCTCTGCAATCCCTATTTGTTTTCTTTGAAATGAAATATTGGTTCTTCTTAATATGCAAATCACGATTAAACTCAATCAGATGCACTATTTAAGCTTCACACGGTTATTCATGATGCAGCTGTTGTTGTTTTTCCTTTGCTTCACCAGGTGGCAGTGATCGGTTATACTGAGGTTTCTGAGGGCAGTTCTGGATGCCTCCAGGATCTTGATTTTCTTTGATTGTCTAATTTGGATTTTATCCAGAAGCTTTTAGATTGCTTTTAGTGACATCAAGTCTAGCTTAATCATATTGAGAAATGGACTGTGCTAACTTACTCAGTGTCTTTATGCTGTTTGCTTAGGTGAAATTATTTACCAAGTTTATGAGCATCATTTTTGAAAACAGTTGACATTAATGGCGGTCATTTGTACCAGGAGGTTTCTATTTGGTACAAGTTTATAGGAAGTTTCTAAGGTAGCTGTTGATATATTCAGAAAATACAGTAGTCAAAAAAAAGTTTTCAAGATCTGTTTAATACAGTGATTTTTTTGGCCATTTTGAGTGTTAGTGAAGAAGGACTCAGTTGAGAAAGCAATCATTGTCCTGTTATTTTATTTAGGCTATTTTCTTAGGCAAGACCAAAATGATTGTGAGTTTCATAATTTCACATGAATTATGTTCCTGATAAAAATTACTTTTTATACTAGAGTACTAGAAGGGGCAAGTGGATGGCACATTAGAGAAGAAATTTCAAAACACAATTAATTTGGTACTATGGCAGTTTTCTTCTGGGACATATGCTGGCTCAGCATCTATGGATTTGTGACTCAAAACAGAAGCTTGATTCTGTTAGGTATTAAGCATCTTTCTCTCTTTGTAGTTACCGCAGTTGGAAATACACTGCAACATTCGTCAATAAATGTATTTGGTATTTTTAAGCAGTCATTTTATGATGTTCAGAAACTTAGGGGAAACTTTAACACAGCATTCACACAGTGCCCAGAGCTGCCCAGAGCAGAGAGCAGCGCCCAGGGCAAAAAGTTTCTTCTACTATGTATACAAGCAAAGATCCATCAAAACCGATAGAAATACACCTACTTATAGGAGAAAGCTTTTGGCTTGTTGCATCTGCAGGAAAAAATATTAAGCTCTCTGAATATTTTAAATAAAGTAATATTTTTGGTCAAAGCTTTTGTGGCAGGACTCATAGAAAAGAATTCACTATCAGAGATCCACTCTTTGTAACTTCAATCCACAAAGCCAACTTATGTAGAAGTAGTTTCCGTTCGTTGTATGGAATATGAAAGACTCACGTTAATGCGTATCAGTAAGGCAACTGCATTAAAAATAACTCCTTCTCCTGATTAAATTGGTATCCTCATCAGATAGAAAATTCTTTTTGATAACTCCAGGAAAATGGTAGGTGAGGCATTGTAGTTTTAAGCAATTGTCTGGCTAGCAGAAAATCATTATCAGTAGGCTGTGAAATCCTCACCAACTTGTGCGTGTCCCAGCTGAAATGAAGTTAAGGGCAAGACAAAAAAAATTACTAAAGCAAGCACAAGACCCTCTTAAATAGAACAATTGTGGCAGAGAGAAGATGAGAAATAAATTTCACATGAAATCTATCTTCAGCAAGTAGAAAAAGGTTCACATTTTTCTACATGAAAAGGTGTTTTTGTACAATATTTGAGTTGCAACTTGTCATGCAATTATCATAGAGAACAAACAGTACAAAGCCTTTTTCTTAATTACTCAAACTGTAAAACTGGGTGAGTTCTAAAGCACTCATAATGAATTTGAGTCTGAACTCTGACCAAATCTTTCTTCATTCTGAAAACCCCCGTCAAGGCTGATTTCTAACCACAAAAGGCTTATACAGAGTTAGTTTAGTTAATTAGTAAATCCCAAAGCACGATTTTCAAAAGAAAACAAATCCAGAGAGATTCTGAGCAGTTTCCCAAGCGCTTCGGAAAGTGCATGTGCTCAGCGCTTTATGGTGCGCAGCCTGCCCTGATGATCCTGCCAAGCCTTGATGATATCTTCAAAGACATTGAGTAACTTTTCCTTCCATAGAAATCAACAAAGATTTATAAAGTTCAACTTGATTAAGTGTTAGGTTTGTTCTGTACGTTAGTTTACATGCAAATGCATTTTGATGTGAGTGTTGTATTGAACAAGCACTTTTAGAATCTGAATGGTATTTGTGTTTCAGGTACATATATACATCTGTCTTCATATACTTCTTCTCACCACTTGCTGACGTATGTCTATGAAAATCAGGGAACAGAAATTAGAGGACGGAATTAGGGGAAAAGCCATGATGGAAAACTTACTATGGGCTAGCTGCAGTTTTCATGAAACTTTGGTTTTAAGAAACAAGGGCCAGAACTGGAAGAAAGAAATCAAGAGGGAAAACTCGATGTGCTCCAGATCATTCGCAAAATTCACACTGATTTCACTGGAGCTGGGATTTCTCTACAAACTAACAAGAAAATTTGATAATTTGCCAAGTAGTTTTCTGACTGAGATACAGAAATTAGTGGAGACTATTTCATGTCATTTTTTTTTTCCCAATAGCATGGAACCCAGTTGTATCAGTTATGACATTTAATGTTGATATTGGAGGTTGCTATGTCAGAAAACAGTGCTCATTCTCAGAGAGACAGATTAATTTAATCATTTTCTGGGCAACCAAAAGGACAATTTGAATCAACCACAAATGTTTGCACTGGTATTTGAAATTCTTAATAGAAAGACTGCTTAGGAGTTAAAAGGCCATGTATATGAGTTCATTCCTTTGATCATGAAGAAACAGTGGACAGTAGGCAGATGTCATCTTTGCATGGCATTTAGCATACCCTTGTTCCTCTCCTAGCACAGTCTATTACTGTGAAATCTAAAGCAAAACTCACACCCTCCTCCCCTGCTATTCTTTATTAAATACATCAATTCTACTAATGAGAGTCACTTTCTTTGGCGATTTTTCTCTTTTCTCCCTAACAGTTTTAACAATACGTGGTATAAGTGAAGATATCTTTTTGCCTCAGTGGATTTGGAGCTGTTTTGGACTCCAAGGTACGGCACACAACAAAGATGCCAACCCTTTACATGCACATTGTTGCACTGTCTGCATTGTGGGTGTATGAAGAATAGAGTTATAAGTCATTACAAATTACTTCCCTGGGAATACCAAGTGTTTTGCCCTAAGCTTACATGGCAACTATTAAATGCCAAGAATGTGGTGTTGGAAAGGATTTTGAATTGTGATCAAGGACTTGAAGATACAGGAATTCATGAACTCCAGCAGTGTTTGAATCCAGTTCCAAACTTTGCGGTATCGGACCATTTCTGACGCCAACTTCTATGGGAGCCGTTTCCGTATCACTGTATGAAATGTGTGCAACTTCCATCAAGGCTTTCAAAGATTTATACAAATAGTGATTCCTCCTGCTGACTGAATCAGTGAAGTTGTTTCCTTTGTAAGCAATAGATGCATATACTTTTTATTTGATTTGTTTTTGACCATTGCCAGAACGACATTTGTGTGTATAGACCCTGTATTTCTGCAGTACTGCCTCTCACACTGCAATTATTATTCTTGCTTCCCCAAACTGCTAATTACAAAGAGAAACACAGATGAACAGTAAGCATTTTAGACCCCCATATTGGTGGTACTTAAAAAATAAATTTAGTCCAATAGAATGATGATGAAAAATGTAATTTACTAGACACCATTCTTTATAACTCATAGTATCATGCATAACAGAAAAGGAATCATGTGTAAAAGCATACTGTCCCCACTTATTACTGGTGGCTTTTTGATGTTTTTATGGATTTTTCTAGCCAATATAGACATTTTTAATGTCTCAAAGCCAAAGAACTCACTAATTTCCTTGATTGATTATTCCATAATCCCCTAGGTTGCCACATATTCCAAGTGAAGGCATCATGAGAACTAATTCTGAGGAGCTCTCCTTGTTTTTTAGCTCTGTAATGAAGAAATCAGGGGAACTGACCACTTTCTTGAATATTCATCGCAAAAGCAAAGCCCAGTGGTTTGTTTTAATTCAAGAACTTTTAATTCAAGAGCTTATAATTACTGCAGACTCCATTCGCTTCCTCCTACATTTACAGGACTGCCGTGAGCTTTGAATCCTTATTCTATGTCTTTGGCAAGACACAGCTTTGCCAGACAGGAACGAACCAGGGGCTGAGCTATGGCGTGAGTCGTAATTTCAGCCTTGGTGCCTCTTCGCTCCAAGGGTGTCACCGAAGGTTGAAGCAACCTCTTTCCTCCTGCCCGCAGGGCAGCTGTGGCTGGCGCCCTGCACCGCTGCTGCTGCAGCGCTCCTCCTTCCTGCGCGTCCCGAGCACGGGGGCAGCAGCAGCAGCGCTGCGGCAGTGCTCGTCCTGCAGCTGCAGCCCAGCAGCTCANGTAATTTCAGCCTTGGTGCCTCTTCGCTCCAAGGGTGTCACCGAAGGTTGAAGCAACCTCTTTCCTCCTGCCCGCAGGGCAGCTGTGGCTGGCGCCCTGCACCGCTGCTGCTGCAGCGCTCCTCCTTCCTGCGCGTCCCGAGCACGGGGGCAGCAGCAGCAGCAGCAGCGCTGCGGCACTGCTCGTCCTGCAGCTGCAGCCGAGCAGCTCAAGCACCCTGAAGAGGACAGCCGGCTCAGAAACAAACCCTGGAGATTGCTGACACCGCCGGTGGGAACAGACCAAAAATTCAGTGTGAAAAAAAGAAAAAGATGCCTGCAGGTGCTAGGCAAGATGCTGCCCGTGTTGTCTGTCCTTGGCAAGATCTCTTTAGGGCACAAGTTTGACTGAGGCATCACTTCTGACTTCTGTGATGTGGTTCACGAGTCAGACGTGTGCTGACCAACTTCTCGTTTCTTTTTTTATTTAATTTTCTTAAATTCCCCTTCCTTGCTTCCTTCACAGGAGCGCCACGTAGGTCGGCCTTTCCCCTACCCCTTGCCCTGAGGAGGCTGGAAACAGACCCAATTCGCCGTGATGCTTCACTGCCAACTCGCCGCTGCTTCTCCTCTTGCCCCTCGTACCCCTCGGGGGCCACCTCCAGCCGCCTCCGGACCCCCGAGGCCCTCCCCGCCGCTCTGACAAGACAGAAAAACACCAAAGCGGAGATATCCACGCTACTGGATGACCTCAGATGCCGGCAGGAGGGGGAGCCGGGGGGTTTCCCCCGGCTCTCCCTCCTGCCGGCATCTGAGGTCCTCCAGC
>VWPW01012031.1:0-22882 GCA_013389825.1 Crypturellus undulatus | reverse complement strand
GCGCGCGCGGGAGGCGGCTCCGCAGCGGCGCGGGCTCCGCAGCGCGGCCGCGGCCGGGGGATGGGCGCGGGGGGAAGGGGAAGGGGAGCTCCGCTCCGCGCCTCGCTTCGCTGCGGAGAGCCCGGCGTCGAGCGCTTGCAGCGCGGTCCTCGCTGGGAATAAAGTTGCTCTGCGAGGGAGGCAGCGGTTTGCGCTCGTTTGCTTCTGGAGAAGGTGCAGCCGTGGCACGGTAGTGCTGGCCTCGCTGCATTGTGCTGGAGAGCAACGCGATATTGCGATGTGCGGGATGGCAGGCATCGACACCTCGGCGGCGGTTCCTAGAGCCGAGCCCTCCAGAAACCCGAGCTGCAGCCGATGCCCGCTCTATGTTAGGCATGCGTGCCCGCATGCAGAAAGGGCAGTAACAGCAAATCATCATCATTCATAACCACGAAATATTCTCTTCTTCCAAGCAATTGTTTACTAACATTAGACTCTCCTGGGAAAAAAAAAAAAATGTAACTCTCAGACTTACCTTCTTTTTCCAGAATTATCACTCCACAAGGTGCTTACCAGCGTTTGTCAGGTAGTTTCTCTATGCAGTGCTTACTTGTGCTAATTAATTTTAATTTTAGTTGGATACTTTGGAGGTTAAAATAGAAAAAAAAAAGAAAAGAAAAGGGCAAGAAAAAGCAAGCCCTAAAATACTGTATATCTTTTACAAAGCTATTCTAGAATGACTTCAGTCCCCTAGCAAATAAATACTACCATATCATGCATGAAATGACCAGAATTATGGAAGATTAAGCTAGACTTTCATAGTGAGGCAATGAAATAAGAATGGACTGTCTTTCAGACAGGTTGAACATTCACAGTTTCTATTAAGGCCCAAAGGAGATCAGGATTTTCAGTCCTTGGAAAGCAACCATTTTTGCTGCATGGTGTGAATGCAATATCCCCATCCACTCAGATCTGAAAGGTATTGGCCAAGTTGTTCATTTTTATATCTGGCAAGATTTACACTGTCATTTTCAAGTAAACAAAGTCTTTTTCGAGTATGACCATTTCAAGGAATTAGTGAATTAACTAAAATAAATTAGCAAGCCATCAGACATTCATCATTATTAGACAAAGACAAAACTGCTTGTACAAGTAATTTTCAGGCATTATGCCCTTTACCTTATGTTGCTTCTTCATCTCTGTGTAAAGCACCTGAGTCAGAAAAACAATTAGTTTAAAACTGGATCCTGAGCATTTTATTTGATGATGTTATAGTATGAGAAAGACATCAGATTAAAGAAGAAGAAGAAAGTTTAGACAAGGAAACAACAAAATTAGAGTGCAGTGGGCATCGATTTTCTGAATTCTCCTTCTTTGGAAGCACTGTCATCATAACTACATTTTTCTCTTATCCCCCATGTAATGAAAGGGTAGGTCTCCACAAACAGTCTCAGCTCCAGTGTTTCCCATAACTAGGCACTGGGTAATCTAATAAAAATACAGAGAGAAATTTGCTTTGATAATGCATGAGCATTAATTTTGCCATGCAGAGAAATGTATCTGTTAGCATAAGTCTTACATCGGCAGTCATGCAGACCACTACGAACACAATCCAGTACTACCTCTTAACATCCCTGGCAGAAACAATCACAAATTTCATCTTTCTATGTATTAAAGATAATTATCCGATATCCATTTAGCCAAGCATACAACCTAATTATTTTGGTGTTCTTTAAGGAACTTCTCTGTAAATCTTCCTGATAAATGTTAGTGAGGGTACACCTGGGCCAGAATGTTCCTTTTCTGGGAAAAACAACAAACTATTAATTTCTATGTAATTTTACAGAACTTTTCACTTTAATCAGATCTGTTATGTCCATGTGACATTCTTGTTAAATGATTTCCTGCTTTTGCACATCTTGCTCATTTTAGGTAAGGAAAATGTGAGGAGACTTTTCCAAAATAATATCTGGGATGGCTGTAAGATCCACTGCTGTTTTTCTAGTAGGACAAAAAAATGAACAAATTGAATTTGTGTCCTGATTATTCGAGCTCCTCCTTGTATGGGATTTAACTGAAGCCAGTAGAAATCCTATGTGTGGTTGATTTGTGGGTTTGGCTCTTGCTTTCTGCTGATGACAGTGTATATGTTCGTGCAGTACAAGCAGATTGCCACGTCTAAGCCAGATGTTAATAGAAATCATGCAGTACATACATACCATGCACTGGAGTATTCAAGAATGACTCTCTTGCAATTGAAACCAGTCCATGATTGTGTAGCTCTCTCTAAGCCAGAATGGAAGAGTTTATTTGTTGCCAGAATAGTCTTTTTTTTTTTGCACTATTAATTAAAAAGAGAACTTTCTGAGTTAGTTAGTCAAACTGCAGTGTTGTCTTTGCAGTATTGCCAGAGATTTTGTCCTCTTTATATTTCTTAGCATTTGTTAGGCCAGTTCCAGCTAGCATGAATTGAGCAAATGTCACTGAAACTGCTGATTTACAGCAACTCATTATTTAGAACAGGAGCTAGTATGCAGTTCCATGTGAGACAAGAATCAGATTTATTTACAGAGAAATATGATCTAAGAGGCAAGATAAAGAATATACTTTAAACATATATATATATATATATATATATTTGGGACATATAAACATATGCTTCATGAGTAACTGGAGAAAAAGTAGTTTTAAAATAATGCTAAGGATTGTAATGTATAAAAGTACTTATAAAGTTCCATTTATTTGGTGTTTTATTGTGGATATCGATTTTAAATGTGGTCTTCAAAACTGGTGATGCAGTTTTTCCAGTTTGAGCCCTCTGACATAGAAAAAATGTAATTATGTTCAACTACCAACAGCAATTTGACACTTTCGTATGTAGTGTCAGAGGCCTAAATTTGGAAACTGAGGAGCTGACTAATTTGGAGACTTAAAACTGTTTGTGCACTCAATCTCTGTTGAATCCTTTCAGAAACTTCTGTCTCTCAGTCTTAGCTACAGTTTCACTCTTTTCCAGTGAAACTGTTTTTGAAAGCCTTTGAAGAGGTCCGTTTTTTCTGTGATAAATAATATAAATGGATTGTTTTTGTTACCTCTAAAATGTTAGGCAGAAATACACTGAAAACATTATTACAAGCTGAAAAGTTTGCTTTTTTTGGCATATATATGTATATATACACAAATATATATATATGTCTGTGTGTGTGTGTATATAGAAAGTCTTGGCACATACTAGCCAGGGGATTTCCAGGAGAGGTGAAAATGGTAGTGCAAATGCTCCAAGCCCTGTCAAGGTGTCACCTGGATACAGTTTTCATCACTCAGGATTCAGAAACTAGAGGAGATGCAGCAAGCCGTAGGATGAACGTGGGGCTGGGTCCCTGTCTTATGAGACAATTAAAATGTCTTGGCTTGCTTAATCTAACAAAATAAATGTAAGAGGAAAGATATGATTAACCATGTACCCCTGGGAAAAAAAAAAAAAAAAACAAAACGAGTTTAAGTCAGTGGGGATAAATTTGGCCTGAAAATTACCATAAGGCTTCTAAGTATCAGAAAAGCAATCAAATAGCATGGTGGGAACAAAAAATCTTTACTTTATGTTGAATTGTGCATTCATAGATTACACGCTTGTGAATAGTAGAGTGATGGACTTCTTGGCTAAGGAGATCCCTTCCAGTGCTCTGTTTTTTGCCATTCACAAAAGAGCAAAAGTAGAACAAGTAGCTCACACCTGGACTTTCTTTAATGTTCCTTCACTGCACCAGCACAGCTGCCATTGTAAATTAGCACTGTACAGAAATTAGAGGATTTCACACCATTCCAGACATGTTCAGTGATTAATGCTGTAGTGCAGGGAGTTTCATTCCGAAGGAAAATACTATCTCTGGACAAATAGCTTTTTCCTTCTGTCTTCCAAAAAATCTGTATGCATGAAATAGAGGGTGTGCTTCAATAGTCCTGCTTTGAAACCGCTCATTTCTTAAGTCCCTTTTTGGAGGCCAGCTTTACAACTAAAATGTAGTTCCAAAACAACAAAATACAGCAGAAATATGTCAGCTGTGAAATGAATGCCAGTGGAATAGGCTGTGGCCTTGAGTAACCTGTTTTGCTGGACATTTTTATGTCATAGAATTGTCATGTGATATGATGGACAACACAGACCATTTGGTATTCAATTAATAGCTCGGTCAAGGTATCTTCATGTCCCAGCCTCCATAAGAAAAGGAGGAGAGGAGTGAGGAGAAAAGTAGACGGGGCTAACGTACAGGAAAAATACCAGTGGTTAGCATATTCAGACACTGCTTTGATTCCTGTTTTTCTTTCTGAGCTCATGGCATCTAGTGCCATGAGATGTTCAAAAAGTTCGGAAGGCAAAGTCAAGTTGGGAAGTATGAGGTAAAGAACAGAGGTGGGCAACGTGTGGCTTCCATTTTTTGCCCTTCATTCAGGCCCCCTAATAGTTCTTTAATGGACTGAGTCCAGGAAGACCTTCCATCAGATTCAACTTTGATGAAGGTAAGGTATCTTTTGTTGGATATGCACCAGGTCCTCTAGTCCCATTTTATTTCAAAGTTTTCCAGTCACAGCGAAGTCCCCCACCTTCTCACTACTCCATGCTCCACTCTGGGACCCATTCCAGGACTTGGGACTGTGCAGTGCGCTCAGTCACTGAACTGATCGGGTTGAAAATTAGACACCTTTTGTAAGATCAGTGCCCACCTAGCTCAGTACCCTAATGCAGTTGATCATGCAGCCACAGAATACCAGTTCTGGTGTAAATGAGGCATTAGGAGTGAAATACTGAGGGCAGGAAGGAAGAAGAGCACAACTGTCTCCTTCAGCAGCCATCGGGATATATGATAGGTTTAAGAGAATATGCCTTGGCATTCACTCGTACCTCCGAACCTAGCCAAAGGAATCATGTGCAGGTTAAAAAAAGTTGAAGGATTTGCAGGAACTCTTGAGCAGGAAGGGGAAAAAAAAGACCTATACACAATAAGTATTGCAAGAGATCTTGGACTATTTTCAGCACTTCAATCAGTGTATTTATTGTAATGTTCCCTGTATAAATCAGTTAGTTTTGAAACGTTTTCAGATTTATAGTGGATTCACTGAAGCTGGGGCATCTTTTTCCCCGTCTTTCCCATTCACACAGGAGCTACGTCAATGCCAGATAATGTGAGCTGTGCTTCAGCTTGCATGTTTTCTTGAAAGGGGAAAAACAGAAATTATGGAGCCCTCAAAAGCTGGAGTTCTGTAAAGAAACTGTCCTTAAGATTTGGGGGAATCCAAAGGAAATAATACTTTTCTTAGTGGGAGTAACAAGTATCAACATCAGATACTTCTATTCTAACTGTGGTCTTACTGAATTTTATGTTACCTGTTGTTAATCTCAAAGTGTGATTATTATTCTTTCAAAGATGACTGAGATAGAAAGATCATCGTGTTTTAAACCACAACATTGAATAAGAAAGAGCAAGAGAGAAATGTAGATAGCAACATATTTTCTTTGCATCCTAAAACATGGTCTGTTTTATTTCTCTTGACAGGCTTATCAACATAAGCTAAAGCTAGCTCTAATAGGTCAAAGTATTTTTGGTCAAGAAGTCTATAATAAGCTGAGAAAAGAGGGCCACAAGGTTGTGGGAGTATTCACAGTGCCTGACAAGAATGGGCAAGCTGATCCTTTGGGTAAGTGTAACCATAATCCAAATGTTAATGTCAGAGGTGTGCCTGACAAACTTGCCTTTTCCCTTTCGTGAGAAGGTAATAACTACATGGGAATGACTCACATACTTTGCTTTTGTTACTAGATTCAGCACAAGAACTGTGCTTTAAAAAATACAACTACCAGAACCAGTTTAATGTTGCTGGTTAATCAGCATTTAAAAGCTGTTTCTAAGCATACATTATGATTATTAAAAAATCATAATAACATGGGAATCTTATTTAAATGGACATCCTAGAAGTAATTATCCTGAATATCTTACAGTATACACAGTGTTTAAAGGCAGCTATGAGAAGGCAGCATTATCACTTGACTTAATCCATGGTCTGGAGAGGAAGCAAATAACTGCTGAGCCTGTACTCAAGCATAAATTTCTGTCACCTGTTTCTCTGTGCTGTCTGTGACTTCTGAGGCATGGAGCCAAGACTGTTTATTTCTGGCTTTCCACCAAGCTTGTGTGCAGTAGAATACCCACAGAGCCTATTGCTCAACCACCTGGGGTAGGGACAAGCCATTCAAGAGGGCAGCGGAAGCTTTGCACTTCTCTGATTTTTTAGACCTTTACAAGAAAGCATTGCTGTATTGATATATTCAGAATTGGACTCATGTAAATGTGGAATATGCTGTAATAAGAAGATTCTTTGGAATCATTATTGGAGTTGTAGGTTTGTTTTATTTATTTTTTTTCAGAAGCACAAAAATGGTGCATTAATATGGTTAGCTGATAGAAGTTTCAGAATGGAATTTACCTTTCTGGATAATCAGAATTTAAAACTACTTTCCATAAACAGCCTCAAGTCACTTGGTGTTTTTGTCAGGTTCTGATGTATTTTTATAACATTTTTTTGAGGAAAGAATCAAACATAAATTTTTCTTTCTTAAGCAAAGGAACTCCCAAAATAGCACATAATTTTTGAGCTTATTGTATTCTGTAACTCTACCTTATTATATGAATTTATCATGCTTTGGAAGAAATAGAACTACTGCTGAGAAAAAGACAATCTGACTATTTATTCCTGGCAGCATCCCATAATACTTGATGGCATTATACAAACTATTACTAAACAAGCAGTTCTAACTCAGCAAATCTTTCACTGATTTCAACCATATATTTATTTTAACTAAGCCTTTAAACTAACAAAACTATTTATTTAAACTAGTAGAATTCATATATTATACTTTCAATGATAAATAATGATTTTGCTAGATTCTTTGCTGATTTTTGGCTCTAAGTAATTCGAAGATCTCGAGTCTTGAGTGAAATTTGGTAACGTTTCTATATCCTTAGGCATCTTATTCTTAGGTGTGGATGTTTCCCAGATGAATGGAAGGGTACCTAGAAGGCATCAGTAAACAAAATTCTGAGGAAGTAGCTGAAGGCCACCAGTATGTCTTTGTTTGAGTCAACATGGCAAGATGCTGCTAACATGAGTGAATCTTGGTTATACGAAGCCACAGGGACATACAAAGTTGCTAAAGTGGAAAATAAAGTTTTTCGAAGGCAAACCAGTTGTAGGTAAATGTAGTGACTGGGCAAGAACTTAAGTGCCACTGTTAAAGAGTCAGCATCATTCATCATTCTCTTCTGACTGTTTTGATGAACAAGATACAGAACAGTGCAAATGACACTCTTTAATCACATTTGTTGATCTGTTTGAGTTTCTTGCAATGTTTGTCTGATTTCTGCTTGATTCTTAACATGAAATGTGAATTAAAACCAGTTGTTCTTTCCCCCCAGCTCTGGCAGCAGAGAAGGATGGCACTCCTGTTTTTAAGTTCCCTCGGTGGAGAGCTAAAGGCAAGCCTATCCAGGAAGTAGTTGCAGCCTACAAATCCGTTGGAGCAGAGCTCAATGTCCTTCCGTTCTGCACACAGTTCATCCCCATGGATGTTATTGACTGTCCCAAGCATGGCTCAATTATTTACCATCCATCCATCCTACCACGCCACCGAGGAGCTTCTGCAATCAACTGGTAAGATTTTGCTAGAAGTTAATCAAAACTATGTGTGTGTCTCGTGTTAGGATGTTGGGTCAGACCAATTACCCATGTGAGTGCTGGCACAGTTCCTAACTGGCTTTTAAATGAAGCATTTTCTCTGATGCAGCTGAGCTTCATGAATAGGGAATGATTGTTCATTCTTTCTTTCTTTCTTTTTCTTTATAACAAATAAGGGGGCAACCAGCAAAGAAATTGGATAGTAGGATTTGACTAAATAAAGGAAGTACTTTTTTTCCATACAATTTATTGTTAAACTGCACATCTAGAGAACTTTAGAAGGAGGAGACCTGGAAAATCTTAAGTGGACAAAGTTCCTTTAAAATTCGAAGGCAGATCCTGAGCTGATGCAAATCAGCAGCAGATTTGTTGTAAGCAGTGCTATACTCATACATACCAGCTGAGAATCTGACTAGACTTAAATTCCCGTAATGACTTTTCCTTAAACAGTTGCACACAGTAGTGCTGTGTTAAGCATCTGTTATTTTCCACTCTGAGTTTAGCTCTTTTTCAGCTGTGGGACAACTGTACTTTCCTTGCTGACCTACAGATAAGTGATGAGGCTTAGTTAATTATAGTAAATAACTGTGAATATATACTATATACTGATACAGTATACTATCTAGAAGCAGTCTATTAAAATGTTCTTGTTGATGTATCCATCTTTCAAATCATGTCACAGCTCTTGCACACTTTTTGTTCTATGTGTCTTACCACTGCTCATACGTTTAAAATAATTAGTACAATGTACTGTGTGATTGATGTGGGATCTTCTCTTCTATCTACCTAAAGCAAGTGAATATGTAACAGATGAGTTGATATTCCTGAGTGCTTTCATACTATCAGCATTTACTGAAAGCTCTTTTTTTTATGTGCAGGACTTTAATTCAAGGAGATAAGAAAGCAGGGTTTACTATTTTCTGGGCTGATGATGGTCTGGACACTGGACCAATTCTTCTGCAGCGAGAATGTGATGTAGGCCAAAATGACACTGTGGATGACCTGTATAACCGGTTTCTCTTCCCAGAAGGAGTAAAGGCTATGGTATGTTTATCCATGCTAAACAAGGGAAAAGAAATGTTGGAGTTTGAACATAAAGGTAATATAGACAAGACACAAATCTGAAAGACTGAGATCTTTGTGCTTAGCTGAATCAGTGATTTTAGTGGAACTCTGATGCTTCACAAAGCTGAGGAACTGGCTTTAAAATATTTGTTGCTGGAAGCAGGCAGCATGTTCTGTTACCACAGAAGGCAAGAAGTCAGTTTTGCCTGGATTGTAGCTCTTTTTGTATTTTTTTTTGATGTTTTTACAAGGTGAAAATTTTTAAAGGTTTAAAGGGAGCAGAAAGTCAGGAGTGAAGATTAAGATGAAAGAGCTATGATGTTTCAAGTTCAGCAGATTGTTTTGGATTTTACATACTCAGTTTTCTTTGTTCTGTTTTAAAATGCTTAAAAGAAAGCGCATTAAAAGTAACAGGGAATCTTTCTTGGAGATATTTTTTCTCTCTCCATTCTAATAAAAGAAATAGTTTTTGCAGAAGCAAAAGCAGTAAGAATTGAATATAAACACCCAGAAACAAATTCTGCCTTAGTCAAAGTTCTGGACTTGAAGAATTTAGGCAGCTAATATGCATAGTGATTAGGCATTCCCAATACATTTCTGAGACTATTACTTTTCTTAAAGGATTTTAAGAATACATATGTGTAAGTCTGTGCAATTTTGGTCTCCCTGATTTTGGAAATCCTAGATTTTAAAAACAAACCAGCTCCTTTTATGCAAGAAAATCTGTTACCATTCATAAAGATGACTGAGCAGAAAATGACTACCAAAGTAACATTAAAACTGTTATTCTTCTAATTAGGTGGAGGCTGTACATCTAATTGCTGATGGTAAAGCTCCTCGGATACCTCAGCCTAAAGAAGGAGCAACATATGAAGGGATCCAGAAAAAAGAAAATGCAGAGGTACTATTAGATTACACTGTGTTTTGTGCACAATCACTAGAGAAGGTGTTACTAACTCAGATTACAGTAGTACTGACATCAAGTTGTAACACAGTTGTTTCCTCACCTCATATTCCTGGGATAACTCCCACAGTTGTATGTAATAGAGCCCCAGGTAAAGTTCATATTCCCTGTCAGCAGTTAAGTATATATATATAGAAACTTGATGTCCTACTTGAGATCATCTTTACACGGCTAGGTGGCAGCTGCTCCTTCAGTGGATTCTTGATATATTATGATAGTTATATATACTGCATTAAATGAAGGTTTTTTTTTTTTTTTTTTGGATTGGTGTGTTTACCGGTGATTCATGCTAAATTCCCTACCAGAAATAGATTAGGAATATGTTTTTAGGAAAACAGAGCTGTTCATACCTACCGGGAAATAAAGAGCAGGTCTTGGAAAAAAACATAATAATAATAATAATAATAATTCAAACACTATATCATATAGGACTATATTATGTAACTACTCTCACTGGATGAGCTATGTAATAACATTCTTACTGTTATCTAGATCTTGTTCTTTTTGGAAAGGCTACTGTAAAATGATAGTGAATGCTGTCTTTAGTACTTTCTTTTCTTTTGCCTAGACTGGTGCAAGTGTTTGATAACACTTGCAATAGTTTTTTGCAAAAATAGTTTTTTGTCAAAAACTATTGATTTCATTTTTTTTGTTTATGATGAACATAGTCCTTTTCATCAAAAATGTTGTAATAGGAGTATTAAAACTCCTGACTTACCTTATACCACTTTTGCATATGGATTTAGGTCATGGATAAAAATTTCGGGTGCCATATATATGCTGACAAAGTGATAGGAATGTAGTACATAGTATGTATGAAGAAGCAGAACAGATGAAGTAATTGACTCCTATCTATTCCAAAACACTTCAGAAAAGGAGACTACAAAGAGGAGTTTTTATGGTATTACTGAAATCAAAAGAAAGAATGAGTATGAGGACTTAACAGCTCAAATAATATAGGCAAAATTGGAATGAATTCCAAGAGCTTTAGTGACTTCTAATTTATTTACTTAATTTGTATCTGCGGTCCAAATGCTATATTCGTCCCTTAAATATGTAGGAAGGTTTATTGGAGTGAACTAACTTAATGTCCCTATTGTAAATCTTTTTTTTTATTGGCTTATAACTTGATTCTGAATATTCTTTGTGCTTAAACTAAGAAAGACACTGGGTACTTCAGTGTTTGTTATTTGATAGATATTCCAAAGCATTCTCTAATTCATTTCATACCTATGATGCTGCAAGGTTAATGAAATACATTCTCACTGGTGTTACACCTGATACACAATATACATGGTGTTCTTAAGATCATGTATTATCCAGTAGTTAGTAAGTTCAGTAGTTAGTAGTTAATTATTATGTAGTGTCCAGATATTAAGAACATGATAAGATATTCTTAAGATGATGATCTTAAGATCAATGCTCTTCCTTTATCAGACCAGACCCTTTCTGTGTTCCTAAACACATAAAGAATTGAAAGAAAGGGAAGGAAAATTTGCAACTCTTATATGAGAAAACATTAATAACCTGATTTATAACCAAACAGAAAAGAATTGCCTGAACATCTTGATTTCACAGATCTCCTGGGACCAACCTGCAGCAGCTTTGCACAATTGGATCCGAGGCCATGATAAAGTACCTGGAGCATGGGCGAAAATAGGTGACCAGGTATGCTCTGGGAACCAGAAGGGCAGTCCTGTTTAGTACTCCTCTGATATCTGGTTTTTTTTGTTGTTGTTGTTATAAAGGCTAAAGGGGATTGCATGCAGATGAATACGGTTGGGAGTTACTTTGGAGTGAGTCTATTGGATGGCTGTATATTTTGTATAAATCGAGAACAGACACCTAATCAAGTGTACAGAATACAGCAGATATATTGTAGCTAGGATTTCTTGCTAGGGCCATTTAATTCAAAGAAAGATAAGAGCAATGTCTAAAAAAAGATGGAAAAAAACAATGAGTAGGCAGGATGGGGACAGACTATGCCATATCAGTTGAGGAAGTAGTGTGTGTTACAGCATGTAATGCAGTGCATGCTTTACACTGAATCACAGAATGATTAAAGTGACTTTTGGAGATAATCCAGTACAACTGCCCTGCAGTTATCTAGGGTCATCTAAAGCACATTGCACAGGGTTGCATCCACGTGAGTTTTGAATATCTCCAAAGAAGGAGACTCCACAACCTCTCTGGATGACCTGTTCCAGTGCTGTCACCCTCACAGTTAGGAAGTTTTTCCTCAAATTCAGATAGAACTTCCTGTGTTTCCATTTGTAGCTGGTGTCTCTTGTCCTATTTATGGCCATCACTAAAGAGTGTGGCCCCATCCTTTTGCCATCCTCACTTACAGTATTTATACACACTGATAAGTCTTCTCTTTAGGCTGAACAGTCCCAACTGTCCAGAAGACCTTTGGCCTTCTAGGTCACAAGGGCACATTTCTGGCTCATGGTCAACTAGTTGTCCACCAGGATGCCCAGGCCCTTTTCCACAGAGCTGTTGTCCAGAAGGTCAGTCCCCAACCTGTACTAGAGCCTGGGGTTATTCCTCCATAGATGCAGGACCCTGCACTTGCCCTTGTTGAACCTCATGAGGTTCCTGTCTGCCCAACTCTCCAGCCTGTCCAGGTCCCTCTGGATGGCAGTGCAGCCCTCTGGTGTATCGGCTACTCCTTGTGGTTTTGTATCATCAGTAAACTTGCTGAGGGTGCTTCACCCAGGTCCTTGATGAATAAATTGAACAGGACTGGACCCAATACCGTCTCCTGAGGGACACTACTAACTAGGCCTCCAGCTAGACATTGCACCACTCACTGTCCACTCCTCTAACCCACATTCCTTGTGCTACAGTGAGCAACATCACAGTACAATTCATAGGAAAAGGAAAAGTTCTTTTATTTATTATAAGTTATTTCAACAGTTTGAAGAGCTGTGGGCCTTTTGAGTGCTATAATCATTTGCAGAAAAAAATACGTCTAATTTTATCACATTTTATCCTAAAACAACTTCATTTCATTTTGAAAAAGCACTATGCAATTGACACACATTTTCTCTATGTAAAGCATTTGTAAAATCATTCTCTTTCCTGGCTGTAATGTCCAAATTTTGTTACTTACCCAGCTTACCGATAGGCTTCTCCAGAGGCCTGGCTCTGCACCTACTGGCTTGAGAGCCCCAAGAGAAGAGAGGAGCCCAGGCGAGAGGCAGCGCTCGGCACTGCCAGGCTGGGAGCCAGGCTGGATGTGTCAGTGCAGCCGCAGGTCTTTCAGTCCAGACATGCACTAACTAAAGCCTCCTCCCTATCTGCATTGGTTACATCATGCTCAGTGTTAAAGCTAAGCGGCTCTTAGGAAGTTTGCAGTTTTACATGTCCTAGGTTGGAAATATACAGAGGTAATGTTGTAACACGTTTTCCGTGTGTTGGTACTTACATATTATTACTTTCCAGAATGTTAAAGCTCCAAAATGGTATCACTTCATCCTTAGGATTTTAGAGCATATTCATGTGCATCTGCCTCTCTGCTTATTTTTAGGTGGTTACTTTCTATGGATCATCATTAGTCGATGCTTCAGTCCCAGCTGGACAAGAGCTGGCAATAAAAGGTGCTTCAAGACCCGGACTTGTAACGAAGAGCGGCCTGGTCATTTTTGGAAATGACGGGAAGATGGTAAGTGTTCAATCTGGTGAACATGAGCACAGATGGAATAACATTAGCAAAAAGTGCCAGAAGTGTGGAATTGTCAGGCTAGATATNACAGATGGAATAACATTAGCAAAAAGTGTGGAATTGTCAGGCTAGATAAATCCATCTGCTAAAGACAGTTAATTAGCTTGGAGTTTATTAATCTTCTGCCATTCTATAAAAAAGGTGTTTGTGTCTTGCTCCTCACTCAAATCTTAACAATTTTGCCTATGTATTAAAATGTACAATAGAAGAGAAGAGAATCTGAAAGAAAAAAGTAATGTTTTAATTACCTGCATCATAGCAGCATTCCTGCAAGCTGTTTATTTTGCTATTCCAATGATTATGTTAATGTTGAAAAATTCACTGTAGAAGGATACAAACATGCAAGGATGTATGGCTTCTCAAAGTATTTAAAAATCATATCCCCTCATTTTTTAGGTACTAGTGAGAAATTTACAGTTTGAGGATGGAAAAATGATCCCTGCATCTAAATACTTTTCTGCGGATGAAACAGCTTCCCTGGAACTTACAGAAGAGGAGAAAAAGATGGCAGAAGATATTAGGGTAATTGTATAATCTGCTTTTGTTGGATATTACTTCAGAGAAAAAAGCACAACATACTTCTCAATATAGACAAAGTGTATCTTTTCATTAACCACAAAGTTTCTTGTTTTTGTTGTTGTTTTGTGGTTTGTGAGAAACCATAGGGTTGCATCTGGAATAGGGTTAGTTACTGGATTTCATTGAAATGGATTTGGGAATTCATGCTAAAACACGTAACTGCATAAAGTTTTCTTTCAGAGGCAGGCGATTCAGAGAAGTTGATTGCAGGGTTGAGTGACGGCAAATGACAGGGCNTAATTACTGGATTTCATTGAAATGGATTTGGGAATTCATGCTAAAACACATAACCACATAAAGTTTTCTTTGAGTGGCAGGTGATTCAGAGAAGTTGATTGCGGGGTTGAGTGATGGCAAATGACAGGGTTTTACGCCTGTTCCCGTCTGCGCCGACTCTCTCTGCTGCTGCAGTCACGCACAGTGGGCTGGCTGGCAGAGGGACGTGCCAATGGAGCAGCTGGAGCAGACATCAGTAACTTTTGACACAGGNGACGTGCCAATGGAGCAGCTGGAGCAGAAGTTGCAGAGCTGCAGAGGCACCTTGTTGCCCTCTCCAGCAGTTGCTCCTTCTGCAGTGAGTGGCAGCTCCTCAGCTGAAAGGCACCCTTGTCATCTGCTTCACTGTGGGCCAGAGCAGCTGAAGCACAGGCATCTTCTGCCAGCTCTGCTGCACATCAGTAACTTTTGACACAGATCACGCAGCTCGAGGCACTAGTGCTTTAAAATACTGTTTCAAGCTTCCCATGAACCTACCTGCTGGCAACCTAAGCGCTTCCTGGAGCAACTGGCTGACTGATAAAATAGCAAAAAGAAATATTAACTTTTCTCTTTATGACACTAGCGGCTAACACTTGAGACTGATCTACTATTAATTTAAATATTACCAGTTATTTTAGCATTCATGTTAGCAGAAATATCCCTCTAAGTCATGCAGCTGTCCAGGTGCACTCTGTCCAGGTACCAAAAATTCCATCAGTCGATTCACAAAGTTTGTCAAACCTCTGTTGAGGGCATATTCCATAGTGCAATGTAACACTATTATTTGGAAGGTGAAGACTTTAATAAAAATGAGCATAAAAAAATGTTAGTCTTGTAACATTGTTTGCTTGCATGATTAGGTGATACTATCATGGACAAAAAAGTAATCTGTAGATTTTATTGGCTATCCTCAAGTTCCAGGCCTACTTAAAATGGCTTTCTATTATATCTGTTGAAGCAGTACACTTTGAAGGCATAAGTATGTTAGAAAATAATTTTCCAGTAAATAATTCCTGCAGCTAACATAACTGCCCAAATATTTTTATATCCTATTAGGCTATTTGGAAGGGAATTTTGAGCAATGTTCCTGTAATTGAGGATTCTACCGACTTCTTCAAATCTGGAGCATCCTCTATGCATGTTGTCAGGTAAACAAATATTCAAAATAATATTTTGAAGCAAAAGCTAATGGAAACAAAGTTGTTATAGTGCTTGAATCAAGTTTGATAAAGTAGGGAACAAAAAATGATTTTTCAAATTCATTTCCCACTGCTCTGTCTATTCCCTTTCCTACTTTTGGAAACATGATAAGGTTCTGTGGCCCAAATTAGGAGATACTGATGGCTTTTCTACTCAAGCAAAAATCCCCTTGACTTCAGAAGCATCAGCTACATGGGGAAGCGTGATGGTGCCCAAAGGCACCAGCGTGTAGTGCCAGGTATCTCAGAAGCACTGGCTCATTGAGAAGCTGAGCAAAGGAATCCCCATAGGGAAAGTCTTTCAGAGCCTTTCACAGGGGAGTTGAGCTCCATGCTTACAGGTAAGTATGAGTTCCTGCTATGTAGCATCACCTCAGTTAACTTCTTTATGTAACTCAGATATGCAAGGCTTTAAGACAAAGGTTTCAGTTTTATTTTACCAAAATTCCTATTGCCCATCTTAACTGCCAATGTCATAGAGCTCAAAACTTCCTGGATGCATTGGTGAGAGTAGTTTCATCAAATAAAGGATGTTAATTATCATTTATTTCCAAAACTTTACCTAAGAGTATTCCTGACTTTGCATTTTCTTTTCTGTAACAGCACCAATTAACCCAACAGGTGTGGGCAAGCTGCTTGGAACTATTCGCTTTTGACTCCTGTCTACCTTCTAATGACTTGATTATCTGAATAATTCTCAATTGTTCCATTCATTCTGTCTTTGAAATCTTTAGAATGCTGGAAGAGATCAAACAGAAATATAGCGGACTTCAGCTGCAGAATGAAGATGTTTATATGGCCACTAAGTTTGCAGACTTTATTCAAATGGCTGTCAGAAAACTCAGGGGAGAAGACAAAGAAGAAGAGCTAGTCATAGATTACGTATGTCATCACTGATTACTTTTTCTTTGTTACTTGTTGTCTCCTGATTGTTTGGAAGATAGGCAATACATTTTGTTTGGCTGCTTGATGCAGCAGGAAAATCAAACAAGTATTTGGGCATATGAGCTCCTCTTTGTGACTTTTTTTTTCTGCAAGTTTTATATATTTATGTTTCAGAATGGGAAAATATGTTTAATGTGACTCATGATGTTCCTGAAACTGGGAAAACAAGGATGTGCGTAGAGTAGCCTCACAGAGGTATCCTCTCAAATACCCAGGTGCAGTATCCTGCTAAAATATTTCAGTCAGAATAGCTGCAGACCTTCTGATCTCCTGAGGCAAAAAAAGTGCTGGACCTTTCTCATAAGAGTTTGTTACAAAACTTTGTGTGAAAGATTTAGTGAGTGTTCCTGAAGACATTAAGCAATTCAGGATTGCTTGACCTTGGGGAATTTGCCTGGGGACTTTTGTCTGAAGTCATGCATTTCTTCAGGACAAATTTGAGCCAAGTTTTAGAGCTGATTTGAAGATAGAGACCCGATGATAAGAAATACAGAAGTCTGCTTAACTATCTCAAAGTATGGGTATTGGTGTTCAGGAAGAATACAATTTCTATTTCATTTTATCCTCTAACTGTTTTTAATAGCCATATATACATCCTAAAATGCAGCTGAGTGTTAGTTATGAGTATCAAAAGCTATGTTCTATTGTTGGACTGTATTAAAATGATATATTTTAAATACTATTTTTGTGGGTGTGTGCTTCACTTTCAGGTTTCAAAAAATGTGAACAATATGACGGTGAGGATGCCATACCAGTGTTTCATAAACGGACAGTTTATAAATGCTGATGATGGAAAAACATATGACACCATTAATCCAACAGATGGATCAGTGAGTAATTTCTAAGTATGATCAGTAACAGTTTATTTCAGTTTCCTTTGAAAGATCTAGGATACTAACTGCATATTGCTAGATTCAAAACCATATAGTACAAGAACTCCATAATTTTTTATAAATTTAAACCTTGATTTATGTATGTTCAGGTGACAATATCATATATTCGAACTTTCTGCTTTTGTCATATCACTTTGATTTATATGTGATAAGAGAGTGAAATCCAGTGGGATGATGCTCCTTGGTGCTCAAAAAAAAGGAAAATATCTAGGAATCAGAGTCCCTGCACTGTCCTCCAAACTCAGCCACCATTAGTTGCGACTGAGCTTTTTAGTTCAGTGCATTCGTCCATGATCAATGATGGGGCTTGAGAATATCAAGTATTTTCTTATAGCCAGTCAAAAAGTTTAGGAGGAAGGAGTAACGTCATGCATCCTGACCTTTCAAGCTGAGCTAATATATTGCTACCTTGTCACAGGTAATAGCTAGTGTATCCTCTGCTTCGTTGGTTGATGTTGACAAAGCCGTGGCAGCAGCGAAAGAGGCATTTGAAAATGGTGAATGGGGAAGAATGAATGCACGGGAACGAGGGCGACTCATGTACAGGTATGTAAAGGGTGGCATTGTGTTTGTTTAGTTTCCTTAAAACTAATTATTTGATTCCTTTGAAGAATTACAACAGACTTAATGAGGATATTCCTAATCTCATTTTCAGAGTTACTAGATTAGCTATATTTTCATCTCCTAACACATTGGAGTGCTATGGCTTCATTTTGCTTTTGACTTTTCTCTGGTAAAGTCCAAATCTTTCTGTATAGAAAAGACTTACGTTTTCAATGCAGAGTCTTAAGGAGGCAGATCTGACCTTGCAAACCCTGTCTGTCTGCACTGCATACAGTAAACTTATAACCAAATTACCACTGATTTTGAAATAGACTGGATTTATGGGGTATATCCCAACATCCTTCTCACCTGATTAAGGAGCCACACTGGGAACTGTTCTGTGGTCTACTGTGGAATAATTGTCTTTTGCTGAAAAAGTCTAAGCTGAATCCCTGAAACCAGGGGACCCAACACTGCATTTCTGGGGGAGTGTTGTTTTAATACAGTTCTTTGTCCTACCAAATCTCATCTTAGGCTTCCAATGGTTAGATGTCACGTCTCTTTGATGTGTATTTGTTATGTTTTGATTAAAGACTTGCAGATCTGATGGAAGAACATCAAGAAGAGTTAGCAACCATAGAATCTATCGACTCAGGAGCTGTCTACACATTAGCTTTGAAGACCCATATAGGAATGTCTGTGCAAACATTCAGATACTTTGCTGGATGGTGTGACAAAATTCAGGCAAGTGAATATGTAAAGGAAGAAATGAATGACAGTGCTTCTGTGCACATTCTTTGCTGACGCTGCCCCAAAAAGCAGTATTAGCAAAGGTAATCAAGAAATTCAAAAATAAAGCAAAAAAAGACTACCTGACAATACAGAAGAAGCATAGTCTGCTTCCAGATGGAGAATACGGATTTAGTGTCTGACTCTAAATACTTACTTATATATCTAATAATATCTATCTAATTGGTTGAGGTGTCCTAGTGTATATGCATCTTTAGTCAGCTTTTGATTATTCATGGATCAGAATGGCCTTGTGGTGGCTCAGCTGTGTTGCAGGTGCAAAGACACCTGAGCTCGATTACATCCTGACCTAATGAGCTCACTTGGTGCCATAGCACAGGGCTCAGGTTCTGTAACACTTCCTGGAACATCTTTAAGATCCGCAATCAAGACTATCGTTCAGCTTTCTTTTCTTCATTTTATCCTCACTTTATGTTCTTCCATACTATTGTTATCTGTGCTTTTATTTTATCCAACTGATAATCAAGAGTTGACTACAGTAACAGTAGCAGGAAGTTACACCGTAGCGGCATACCTACACAACTGCTCTGCACAACATTCTTATATGGCAATGGTGTTTTTAACAAAAAATGATTAAACGGTGCATTTGAGATTTGTATAAAGATCTCACCTCTTTCTTTTAGGGTGCTACAATTCCAATTAACCAAGCCCGCCCAAACCATAACCTAACATTCACTAAGAAAGAACCAATAGGGTAAGTGTTTTCTCTCTTCTCCCCTCTTCTTCCCTTCTCTCCCTTCTCCTCCTCTGTCTTTTCTTTATTCCTAGTCACAGCCTTGACCAACAGAAAAGGTACTCAAAAGGTGCTATCAAAAATATATTGTTTCCTATTTTTCCCATTTTCAGTGTGTGTGCAATTGTTATTCCCTGGAATTACCCACTGATGATGCTTGCATGGAAGAGCGCAGCATGTTTGGCTGCAGGCAACACGTTGGTTCTCAAACCAGCTCAGGTAAAACAAGGAACAGCTCCAGGCCTTCAGTATTTGTTCAGGCAAAGCATTTTAGGCACTCTAGTTGATCTCATCCCTAGGTTGAACTGTCATATGTTGTAAGGGCTCATGTAAAATAATACAAATTATCATGATCATACAAGGTACCAATTGTCTTCACTTCTTCTCTGATGGTACTCGCATTTTTAAAAGTTATTTTCTGCCTCTCGTAGAATTCTCTTTCTTCCTTGACGTTGGTGTTGCATGGTGCTATTGCTAGGGAGATGAACATAATTCAAAATACTATTACTGCATATAAGCAGAATCTGCTCCTTTTTGCAAGCTCTCATTTTTATTTTGTCAATATTGTGCAGAAGAAGAAAATGGATATTATATTAAAATTAAGAAGTACAGAATGTAGAAGATATCATCACACATTTAACTAAAACAGAAGATCTAATATAAATGTTTTCACTTAGGTCACACCGCTGACGTCCTTAAAGTTTGCAGAACTCTCAGCTAAAGCTGGATTTCCTAAGGGTGTTATAAATATTCTGCCTGGTGCAGGTAAAAAAAAAAAATGCAACTAATCATTTTTATGGAACTAGCATTTTAACACTGCAGATCAGCATATATAAGTATATGCTGCGTGGCCGTATCTTCATTCCTAGTAGGCAGGCATATATGTTAGACAGCAGTTTCACACCTTGCCATAACAGACCTGGAAATTCTGTAGACCACCTGGCTGTAGCTAGTGGTAACATCCCTTGGCTTACCCCCTGTCCAAGTTCACGCAGATAGCATTAACACCCTGACACAGAATTCTGAATATCTTCTTCAATAATTTATTTATGGAAAAACACATTGCCCTTGATTTTAAGACTTCACGTTTTAGATTGTAAGACTTCACTTTTTTTCCTAAACTTATCATCACTTGGAAGTATTAATGTATTTAAATGTGACTGGGAAAACCTACAGCAAGCTGGGAAGGTGCTTATTGATCAATATCAATGAGCTATGGTCCACACTGTGTTTCCTGATGACACTATTCTCTTTTCTTCCCCTAATGAAAGAAGGTGACAAAGTAACTGTGTAGGTCAGACTTTGTTACAAATTAGGTTATTCCACCTATAGTGAACTATCAGGGAGGAAGTTCTTCAGTCCAGAGTGATGGGGAAATTTGAAACCATTCCCATGATTTAAGTTAATCAGTATGAGACTTTAATATTGATATAAATAAAGCCATAAGTGTAAATAAGGATGTGATATTATACTTGGTTCACATACTGTTAGCTGTTTCTGTGTTAGAGTGCTGCTGCTGAGGTAAGAAAAATTGCTCATGTACTGCCCAGTTAAGTTGAGTTTGTTCCTCATCACAATAGGTGGCTTAGTGGGACAGCACTTGTCTGAACATCCAGGCGTTCGCAAAGTTGGATTCACTGGTTCAACGCTGACTGGTAAAAAGATCATGAAGAGGTATTCTTAGCATAAGATTCATAAGTAACCACTACTGAGTCTATTTCCAAGGTGTCTTAATAATTCTATCTTGTATGTAGCAGTAATATAATAATACAGAATCATAACTATGGATGGTCATTTACGGTGATGTAGAATTCTGCTTAAGTCTCTTTTTTTGGAAAATAGAGAGAGGTTTATCCTATACATTTTCACTAGATTTGATTAAAGGGAAATAATGTATTTAGCTATTTAAAGCCTGCTTTTTAGATAATTATTTACAATTTTTCCAGTGCAGCCAGTAATCTGAAGAAAGTTTCTCTTGAACTTGGTGGCAAATCACCGCTGATCATATTCAATGACTGTGAACTTGATAGAGCTGTAAAAATGGTAAGTTTACTTCAAAGAAAAAAGTATGTTCAAACATTCTCACAGTATTGCAATATTTTTGTTACTTGCCAGAAAGTGCATCAAAGACCCTTTCATAAAATGCTATGCAATCTCTTAAAAAAGAGACTCTCTTTCTGCAGGATGTTTCTCTGTTCCAACACAATTAAACCTTTAATGCTCCAACAAAAAGCCAGGGACCTGTACTACAAGAAATATACATTAAGAAATACAATCAAATAAAGAAATATATATGTTGAAATACTTTTACCAGATGTTTATATATTAAAGATTTCTGACAAATTTTGATACTAAAAAAGCTTCAATTATAAAAGCCTGAAAAGTGAACCAAAATATTGTAAGCTCCATACTGACATATCATGCCTTGTAATTCACCATCACTATCAACTATCACTATCAACTTCACCTTCCCAACCAGCTATTTTTTAGAAATGTTTAAAAATTGTTTAAAAAATATAAATAAAATGCGTGAATAAGAAATGCAGTAGAATTAAGGAGTTTATTTCCTGTTCATACAGTCTGATTCAAAGAAGTGATAATGAATACAGTTTGCTCAGTTAGGCCAAAACAAGGTCTCCCACACTGTGCTAGTGCCATGAATTTCTTGCATAAGCAGCTCCTATAACCAGGAAGAAGCTATTAAGCATTTTTCACACTATTAAACCCTCTTTTGGGAACGCAAGAAAATCTGTGACTGCACAGTGAAGTATATGTGGAAAATAGTAAAAGGTGGCATGCAAAAATCAGCACACTTCTTGGTGCCATCAACTTTCTCAGCTGGAGAAAAAAAGAGAATGATGCAGAGGTTTGCCTGAGATATAGGTGACATGGATGGTTTGTAATGGTTTTGAAGCAATGTGTTCATACTCAAAACCAGCACATGATTTCAGTTATACCTAATAGTGGTAGGACCCTAGACCTTTGCAGCAGTCAGAAAGCAAGTGCAGAGAAGTTTGAATTGTCCTAGTCATCCTGCCCTTTCATTCCTCACCTCCTACTCCCCAGGTAAAAAAAAACGGCATGCATCAGGTCTTGGTAAATACAAAGGAGCAAACAGCACAGCATCTGAGTCCACGTTCTTGAGACGGGAGCCTCTCTGCACATTAGAGGGACATAACGCGGACCCAGTTGCATGCAGCTATCAGCACAAGCAGTGGGCAGTGCAGTGCAGCACAGTTTCATACCCATCAGCATTGCTGCCAGCCCTCTTCTCAGTGGTGCTGCAGCCAGTGTTTCTGTGGAAGGCTGATGGAAGTGGAAGGCTGATGGAATTGGAAGGAGCAGTGCAAATGAGTTCATCCTGAGCCGTTTGTCTCCAGAAGAGTGTTTGCCAGTGACACGGCTAGTTTGCTTCTTGCACTGATGATGTCCGCTTAAATAAAGCATTACACCTGAGGG